>CALSCE010010647.1:8722572-8739213 GCA_943593645.1 Bovichtus variegatus
ACACACACACACACACACACACACACACACACACACACACACACACAAACATTAATCCCATGAGGAGATTCATATACTGACTCCCTCCTACTACCCTAGTTCTCTTCTCAATTCTGTTTAGGGCCAGACTTTTGGCCCAAATTTCTAACATTTACGTGCTAAATCAAAGGTAACTCGACTTGCTCAAGATTCTTGGAGACATTTCACCTCTCTAGCACTTCTAGACCGAGAATCCTCATTGACATATCTTTATGGTGATGATTACGTGGTGTTCTCCACAGGTAACGCTGATGGGCCAGGAACACGGCGACGCCACAGTGCAAAGGATGTTGGTTAGACAACAGTTTTGCCGAGCCACATTTTTTTTTTGGAAGTAAAACTGCAAGTGAGTGCACTGAACATGTTGAAAAATAGTCCCACAATGTTGGTCTGTGAACTGTGATGGATGTTTACGAGACAGTTTTGCTGTACACTTCCCCGCCTGCCTTAATTTCTCTTCTGAATACATTTGGCTAATGTGTGGGTGTGTTTAAAAGCTGTATGATCGCATTCCAGCACTTAACTTGGCAGATGCAAGGTTATTATTACCAAGCAGAATGTAAGGCCCAGATTTGAAGTTATCCTTTCGGTCGGCTCATCTGAATGCATATGTGTACGCACATACGTGCAATTTCTTCTGTCTCTCAATGAGTATCCCCGCTGTTCACTGGGCCGTGAGCTCTTTAATGTAAGTCTCTCCCCCTGCTTCCCTTTGATAATGTCCTGCCCGACTTCAGAGCAAGTAGCAGTTAACAGATAGCTGGCCCTCCTAGATGAACACTTTATCATTAAAAAAAAAAAGGGTGAAAACAAGGTCAGTCCACACCTCCATCCACCCGTGCACAAAGAGGAACAGGCATTTATAGCTTTCCGGGGTCATTTGCTGTTAGTCACAGGCACAGCAGCCCGGCTTCTGCCTTGTGATCAGCCGAAAAGGCTGGAGTTAGTGAAGCTTTGTACACCAAATATTTATGCCAGAGCAGATTAAACAGGTTAGACACCCGTGGCTGAAATGGGTCATCGTGCATTTCCTTTGACCCATCAGGCAGGAGAAGAATCCCCAGTGTGACACTGCTGAGAAGAGACAGAAGGAAGTAGCCTAATGGCTGTTTGAGCTTGGGATTTATGTGAGGTCATTGTTTTTCTTTAGTATTATCCTCTTTGTGTTGTATCTCACATATCGTAGCCTATGAGTGATACTCAATTTACGGCCCTGTGATAGACCATTTTCATTCACAATGAGAACAAATTCATTCACAATAGAGATTTTCTTTTGTGCTTTTAATGTAAACAAGGTGCCAGAGTTGTGCATCAAAATAGATGAATAGAGCTTGTTTATTAAAAAAAAGCAACAAAAAGAAAAAGCCCTGGGAGAATCCCTCCTGACCGAGGTCCAGGCTTTATTAACTGGCCCCTGGCCTCGTGTCATTTAGCGAAAGTGGCCCCCGGGCAAAACATGTTGAGTAGTTACCCCTGGGCTAAAACATACACACAAAACTGCCGAACGCAGGGGTACAAAATAATACAAAGAAAAGAGTAATAAAAAAATAAAATAAAATAAATAATGTATCATCAGTCAATGTGAAATCTACACAGTCACAAGGAGGGTCAGGAAAAGGCTATTCTCAAATAGTTAAAAACAAGAGTCTACGGCCATGCTAGTAGCTTTGTGAGCTACTTGTGTTTGTGTGGTCATTTTAAGGCTAACCGATGTCCAGTATCAAATCATTTTGGACACTTGTGGATAAATTATTGTAGTTGTTGGCGCTCAATTTATCGTTGCGGTGCAATTAAATCACCTTTTTATTAATGAAGATTACTGGCCTGGAAACTAAGGATATAAAATGTGAATTAAAAACTCATTACAATTTTATGTCCTGCTCACATAGTGGTCATAGTTTTACAATCGAGACTCAAGCCATTGCTTAGTGAAGGCTCAAAGTCTGTCAGGTGCAATTTATTGGACAAAAAGAGTTCTTCATTTATACTGTAGTTCATCTGCGGTTCAGCTTTAATAATCTCGGAGGCAGTATATTTGGGCTATCTCAGCCACGGTTCACAGACTCTGGCTGGTCTTGTGAGATGATACTCATTCGGCCTGATATTGACGCTCCATGTTTTCGGTCTTTTGATGTCTTTGATGTGATTTCTCCTCCAGAGGAAACTGCTGCTCTTCCCTTTCCACCCCGACAGAAGGGAAACCGGCTCTGAGCTCTCCTGTGTACACACACACACACACTGGCAAACACATACACAGTTATATTCATAACTCTGGCAGAATGAGTTAAAAGGATTTGGTCTCATTAAAAGATTTTGGGGGTTATAGAGGAAGAGGGATCAGACTTTATTTGATAGCCTGGGGCTGGCGAGCGGCGTACTTCAATCACAGAACAATTGCTTTAAAATCTCAGTCTCTTTCTGCATTAGCTTCCCCCTCCCCTCAGCTCAACTACTGAGGCCCGATGTTTTTTTGTTGTACACACGGCTATTTACGATTGATCTAGCAGTGTTGCGCTGCGAGGCAATAATCAAATGTTACTTCACTGAAATTTAAAACACACCTCAAAGCTTTATAGCATGGAAACGGGTATTTTAAATGCATTTATACATCAGGCAGCTAGCGGAAATTGTTCAGATGTAATCAACAGTAGTGATATCAATATCTGAGGTAAAGAATATTCAAATTGCATCAAGTCGTCCTGCTGTGTAAAGTAATGTAGCTGTGTTGTGACGCTAATGATGGCTGAGATAATACTATACCTGGCGTAGATCTTCATAGGAAATGCATATGGTCACGTTTGACTGTTGTTTTTTGGAATAACTAGAATATGAAGTGCTGAAATACTTTGGTCACAAAGATATTGAAAAAAATACATTGGTTTAACAGTATTATGGCAATTTTAAAGCGGTGATTAAATAAAGGTAATAAGCTCCTCACAGTTCATTAATGATCTTGGGTGGGTACCAGTGTTAAAAACACACAAGAACACAATGTTCCGATATGTGGAGGCCAATTCTATACATGCCAAGAGCAATTTGATTGAAAACGTTGTCTTTAATCAAAACAAAATGTTGTGTTATAGGCCTGTGAATCAGACGCTGGCAAATCCTACCCCGTAGTAGAGAAAACAAAGAATGAGCCGAGAAAGTGAATGAAAGAGAAGGAAACATTTACAATGCCTGGATTTATAAGCCAACAAGTGGGATGCCAACATAAACAGGCAACCTGAGAGTTTGGCTTCAGAAGTAGATGAACAGCTAACAGGATGTGAGCAAGAACTGTGAGAATCCTTCTCAGGGTCCCTGTAGACACACTGTGGGTGTTTCTGTGGGAAATGAGCCAGTGGTTGTTAGCAGCCTCACTGAAATATAAAGAGAGAGAAAGAGAGCAAGCTGACAATGTTGAATCTATTTCAAATAATTAGTGCTATATATATATGCAGTCCTTTCACCATTAACCAGTCCGAAGACACGAACTTTCGCAGACTATATATTAGATCCAACTTGTACATACAAGATAGTCACTCATTGTGTGTGAACAAGATAATAACTTGGAATAATATTTCATTATTTTAGGCTCCGAAACTCTGTAACTTGTTACAGCTGCAAGCAGGAAAATGACAGTTTCTCAGGCAATATTGAATGCAAGTGAAATATTGTAGCTTCTATAATAAATATTATAATTTGAAGATTTGTGAAACCATCTGCAGTATCTCGTATTCAATACCATATTGGCAGAGAGGTTCGAAATAATCATGTAAATGAGCATGTCGGGGAGCAAGTAATGTAAGAGGCTCACTCGCTTATAATGCACAAGTGTTCTTATTTTTGATATCATGGTTGATTTTATACTCCGCTTGCGTACAACATGAACTCACCGTCAGTTATTTCTAAGAGCGAAAAGACTGAGAGAGAAAGTGAACTAAAAGCTATTTACACGGTTTGTTCTGTTATCAAAAACACAAGCCCCCCCACGCGTCTCCCCAATACACCCACACATAGACGCATGCCACAATACTAACCCCTGGGCCCTGTATGAATTTTAATCACGGGAGGGTAAAGCAGTGAAGTGCAAATTCAGACACAATGCCACAATTACCAGCCTTGCGGAAGTTTCGGGGGTCCAATTAGCAGCAGAACGAGCGGTGGACGAGTTTCCCGTTTGCCTTCTGTTTGCTAACGAGACGCTTGACAAAGGTCAAAGAGCTTGCTGTAATCTCTCTTAGGATAATTAAATCGACTGTTTAAAATGTGTGATGGAAGTTTTATTTATCTGTTCCTTACATTTATCTTTTTATAAAAGTACAAGTCAAGGAGCTCTTAATGATTTTTAACGGCAACGAGCGAAGACTCTAAATACGTGCGTTTACCACGAGAAGGCCTGAAACGCTTCAGCTGCCACATGATGGAAAGCCTCCCAGCATGACTCATGGATACGCTTAAGTTGGTGTCATTTAATGAGGGAAAAGCACTTAACACTCACTGGATCCCCCTAAAATACCATAAAAGACACTTTGATGTACAAAGTTGCGGGCTATTAAAAGCTTTCTCGCATAAGGATTCTCATTTAATAATAAACGGGACACCCGCTTGGTCATGGGTGACTTACTCTGGGCCGTTTGGGCTGCTTTTTAAGAGACCACTTCACCCAAATTACGAAAAAGAAAAAACAAAAACTCAACCCAAGTAATGATTGACAATGGAAACGTGCATGTTCGTTATTTGACTGAAGTGATCGTTTTCAATTGAAAAGAATAAGGCATTTCCAAGAGCCGTGAAATGTATTCTCACGACCCAGACATTATTTATAATTTGTGCCGTGTGTTGTCTCTGAACTCGGACAACTCGGCTATGCAGCAGCATCCCTCTGCAGTGCATGGTAATCCTGTGATTGCTTGCTAGAAAGCAGAGACGAGCTGTGTTGTTTGGAGCACGAAAGAGCACCTGCATTTCATTATACCGAAAGAACGTATGGAAATGCAATAGCAGTAGTGCCTCTCAGGGTGTGTGTGTGTGTACAGTTCATGCACATAGACATCTGGCACACATCACATATTTCTGCTGTTTGTGCTTGTTAAGGAAAACAGCAAACACACAGAAAAACATTTCCCGTGTATGTGTGTGTGTATGTGTGCTCTGCGTTCCTGTGGCCCTATTATTGGCTGACTTCTTTAGTTATTTATTGATTTCTTTGCCCAGGACATGAGTGTGCAGACCAGTGGTGCAGTGAAAACCAAATGTATTCACGAAGAACATATTAATACAGTAGAAAGGAGCGGAAGTGGGTAAATGGGAACTACTGTATTCCTGAATGGTGACGGGCCGCCGCAAGTGCTTGAACGGTGCAACCGTGACGCGGAGGCAGAGACACAGATGGAGACACACTCTGAACAGGGTGACTGACAGCTCCTGTCTCTGTCTGCGTTTAATTTACACGCCGGGCTGTCTCGCACTGATAACCTCGGTGATAGAGCTGCCGCGGTGGCGACAGAGGAGTGGGGAGAAGTGTTTAATTGTGATTCATCTGGTGGTCACTCATCATTTGAGGCTCCACACGGCGGGCTATAAGAGAACAGGCCGGCTGGGTGTTCGATGATGCATCATGGGTAATGAGAGTGTGAGAAGTTCACGTGTCATACAAGTCATCAGTCCCTATTCCACCTCCTTTTGAGCTGGTGAATCACATCCTTTTGTGTCGAAGAAATGCACTCCTATTAAATTTGCGAGCGAGAGCGTTGCCTGTGATCCATCAGCTGGTGGAAACGTCTTTTTGAGAGCGGAGTCAGGATGTCAGATGGAGCTTAGGAACAACACAGGAGCGAGTCATGTGTGGGGAAAGTCCATCCCAGTTTCTAGAAGTCCAAGGTCATGTCTTGTTTTGTCAGTGCAAAACCCAAACATATGAAAAGCAGGACATTTCTGTATTGGAGAGGCTTAAAAAAAAAACGCATTTTCTGCCCTTTTTTAATAATTAGTGATTATTTTTCTGCCGATTTTTGATTTGTTTCTTAATCGTTGCAGCTCTGCCTCTGTTATCCTCACGCACGCAGATGATATGGAAGAGGTGTTGCTGTGGAGTTGGGAGATGGGGGTGTTTTTTTTTTTTTTTAAATGGTAAATCATGTCAGGAGCACACAAGGATGAGAGTGGTGCCATCGATCACCTCTGCTGTGTCATATAGCGCCACATTTAATGAGGAAATCTGAGCAGACAAGGGGCGGAGACGGCAGTCTGTCACCGTGGGCGGCTGTCAAATCTATTTAAAATTTCGAGCATTTAGTAAACACTCTTATTCGAGGGAATTTAGGACGATGCAAAAAAATGTAATGGTCTTGCCAAATGCTTGTTAAACCAAAGCAGATATACAGTCAAAGACCTTTAGCTCCACAAAGAGACATAAGATGGAATGCTATCTGCCACGGACGAGGTTATGTTTTCGGGTTCAGTTTGTTTGTTTGTCAGCATAATTGTGGAAAAACTACTGGCCCGATTTTTCCCCCGGTTTAACATGAATCAGAATCAGAATCAGAAAACCTTTATTCGTCCCACAGTGGGGAAATTTACAGCGCTATAACAGCGAAGGGACAGTGCAGATAAAGGGTAATATAAGATAAGTACAAAATATAAGTACAAAAAACAACAACCGTGGTAGATAAGTAGCAGTTTAACTTAATACAGTAAGTGAACAAGTGAAAGTAATACTCTAGCAGACAGTAATAACAATGATATATAGTAAAAAGAGATATATTGCACATATGTTTTGCACATGATTGTATTGCAAGGGCCGAGGAAGAACACATAACATTTTGGAGTGGATCCGAATCACAGGGCGTACACGTGCATTATTTTCACATTCTATATAGATATCTATATAGATAGATATAGAGATAGATGGAGATATATATATCTATATATATATAGATATATATAAGAAAATTCAGAATATCACCAGACTACTATTTAATTCAGATCCTATTTTTGCGACGATGAACTGTGTAGGCTACAGAGTTTTACTGTAATAGCTCACATTATGTTACTGACATGTGATGGCCAATTTGTGTCTATAGACTGCGTTTCCGTCTTTCATATTAAGTTAAATGATCATACATAAAGCCTTGGGACCTTTGGACAAGACACTGTGATGTAATTTGAACTCTGTGGCCTCAGAGGAGTTAGTATTCAAGAGCTTTAAACAAAACGGAGCAAGAATAAAGAGTAATAGCATAATGTAGTATGTAACAGTTCTGACGATCTTATGTGGTGCAGGTAATAGGATCCCACACACCTGTGTCTGTTGTGCAAGTGGAAAATTAGTTTTGCGGGAGTCATTATAACAAGAGCTGCTCTGTGTCTTTACCTTCATACATGACAGAGATGACGTACGAAAGGGGAGCGGTAATTGCATTCCCACCCCCCAGTTCATATTACAGGAGAAATATGAGAGGGCTGCTTGTGTGAAGGGTCGTCTGTGGCAGCTTTGACAGCCAATTTAGTCCTGCAGAAACAGACCTGCCCCTCCAGCACTGGGGGGTTAGAGCTGTCACACATGCACTGGCACTGCATGCATCTCTTCTTTTTTTTCTTCTTTTTTTAACGCCCATCACCCATCCTTTTCCATTTGCTGTAGTCTTGTCTTGATTAGAGGCAATTCAGATTTGTCGCGAGAAACTTTGACCGCAGCTGTACAGAAACTGCTGTCCGCCAGAGTGTTTTTATTGTTTTAAAAAAATTGTTTTGTTATAGATTTCTGAAGATAAAAAAAAAAATTATGGACTGATAACTATGGACAGAGACGAATGGTTTCATATTTTGGAATTTACTGTCTTTTATGGGGCCATTTCTGCTTTTCTTATTATGCTGAAACTGCTGAAGGGCAACACAATATGGGAAAGGTCTTAAACTTTTCCCAGCTACAGATTTGCCATCTGCCTTATTTTGTTGAAAAAGGGCAATATAAAAACTTCTATTCTGCCTGTCTGAGGATTTAAATTGTATTCCTTATGCAGTAGTGCTTTCTCTTTGTGCTCATCGTGCATAGAATTTCAATTAGCGCTGAATGAACAATGTTACATTCTGGGCAAATATGCATATTAAGTTTTTTCTGCCTGACAGTTAGATGAGAAAATTGATGCCACTCATGTCTCTGCATTAACTATGGGAGCCAGGAGTCGATTAGCTTAGCTTAGCATAAAGACTTAAAATAAGCCAACCAGCACCTTTTTAAAGCAATTAACACGTTGTAGCTTGTTTGTTTGAATAAGGCTGTGTACACATTAAACAGAGATACAGCATATTAATTGGTGAGCTTTAGAGGTGCTGGTAGGGATATTTATTTTGCTTTTCAAGTGAGATGTTTGCTTTCAGTTAGGGATGCACTGATACTGATATTGGATATCTGGCCGATAATGACTCAAATATCGGGTATAGGTGACGATGGGGCCAATGTATTCAATTAAATTCTATGTTTTTACACTATATACATTATGTACAGTTTTTTTTAAAAAAAGAAGAAGTTTTGACCAAATAGTTGCTACATTAGAAAGGTTTACTCTTGATTTGAAATTTTTCACCAAGTTGCTGAGGTACAATTTATTATTTTAATAATATACAACATTCAGTACATTTATTTATATCTATGTATTCATTTGTTGCGTATTGTTTTAATTAAAAATTAATTAATAAAGCAATGTTCAAGTCAAGCATGATGTTTCCTCCCTACACATGAACGAATGATCCCAGACATACAGCTTATTAATTAAACCTTGGTATTGGATCGGTACTTGGTATCGGCCAATACCTAAAGCCCAGGTATTGGTATCGGGAGTGAAAAAGTTGGATCGGTGCATCCCTACTTCCAGTCTCTATGCTAAACTAAACAACTCCAGCTCTGTTGCAATGATATGAGAGCGGCATCAATCTACTCCTTTAAACAAGAGAGCAAATAAGCGGATTTCTGAAAAAAACTATTCCTTTTTTAAAAGTTAAAACCTAACCTTATCAGTGTTGTTATCCTGTGTCACTTTTCTCTCATGACATTACCCTTCTGGAGAGGTTGTATGAATGTATGAGGGATGAGACAGAAATACTTTGCCTCAGCTGGATACAATGATGCATTAGAAGTACAAGTCACTGATTTAGAGATGAATCCATTTAATTTGCTGAGCCTTGGCAACGCGATGAGATACAATCATAAGTTTATCGCGCTGCTTTGCAGCGGCGTGTTTGTGCCCACTTCAGCTGCTGTAAATCAACAAGGAGGCTAGAAAAATCACAGCACAGTATCAGATAGCTTCCAGTCCTTGGCTAACCTTCACTCTGAGTGTGTGTGTGTGTGTTTGTGTGTTTGTGTGTGCTTGGTGGAGAGGGTCTTTATCTCCTAAACATTAATGTACACTGCGGAAAAATAATATGAAGATTTGTTGTCGTCAAGATATGCTATTGTCATTCTAACCCGAAAAAGTGAGACATCATCACTGACGGTCTCCTCTCCAGCTGTGCACACTATATAATAATTAGCTGCAATACACACACTCACTGCTACGGGTCAAAGGTCAATGAAATCGCAGGCTGCCTTGGTCTCGAAGGCACCACTTGCTCATTTGGCCTTTTCAAAGCTGATAAATGTGACTGCTGACACACACACACACACACACACACACATGCTCTGACATCGATACTGCCGCAGATACACAGACGTATACAAACTTATACAGTATACCCGCTAGGCTTATCTTTTGAAAGGATGCCTTTTGTTTTGTGTTGAAATGAAACACGAATCCATACTGCACATGAACAATAGCGGCATCAAAAGCATCTATGATCTTACCAAAGACTCATACAATACACAGGCTGCATCTAAATCCGCACTAGTACAACTCTGAGGTCAGGAGTCGATGCACAGGCAGACCAGCCTCGGTCTGTGTAACACAATTGCACTAAGCTCACCGGAGCTCTGCTGATCTGCAACTGATCATGTAAACCCTGTGCTTGAGAAGAGAGCATGAATGTCAGGGCTTCATACAGCTCTCAGAGGTTTACTGTAATACTCTTTTTTTTTTTTTCTTCTTTAAGTTTGTAACAATACACCTGACTATTGAAAAAAAACATAAAATGCTTTCTTATGAAGGCTGCATGGATGTCTCAGGAGAAGTTACACTTAAAACTGGACTGTGTGCTGGGTTTGTCCACGGACAAAACTTTTACTTGCGTCTCTGTTTATGTTCGCTTGTTGTGTAGGAGAGAGGAAGAATTTTACAGATGATTCATGCACTCATTAATATTCCTAGAAAATTAATTAACACCAACAGTCTGTCGTAGAAGGTGTAGAAGCGCAAGCTTGATCGCAAGTTTGAGTTTAAAGTCAATGTGTCAAAATGTAAACAATAAAAACAGTACACTTCCCCTTTTTAAAATGAGAAGGCAATGCATGCTACCACATGTGAACTAGCTAACATAGTATACAACGCGTGTTTTGTCTGTTACCTCATTAATAATTCAACCATTAATTATCAGCCAAAAATGTTTTTTTTGTTTTGTTTTTTTAACAAGGTGGTGGTTGCTGTATCACAAATACATCTAGTCATAAATGATGATTAAAAACATCCCAAAAATGATCTGGAAAGGTTTCTTCTTGGCACAAAAGATTCTGCCGACGTCAACGCGTGAACAGTTTCTGTTACAAGCAGCTCTGTGGGGCCAGCAGATCCCATCTCAGGAGAACGCAGCATAAAATCACAATCACAATACAGAACGTTCATCCCAATGGATGCGATGACTCTGCCAGATATCGCTCCCCTATTTACTATATATTGCACTGCTTTCTGCTAACAATCCCACATGGCAATGCAATGCATTTTCTAGATGCAAAAAAGTACTGTTGATCGACTCTACGGCTGATGAATACATGATCGAAATCGGAATGAACTGCTCGCTGTGGAGGAACCTATTGAGTTACTATTTCTGTAGAAAGGGCGTAGTAATCAGCAGTCAGTGTGTTGCAGCAGTGCTATGATTTATATATTTGATTTCCACAGTTCAATTCACTGTAACATTTCACTTCATAAAAGAATAATGTATGTGACCGAGGCATGAAACAAGCTCTGCCTTATCTATTCAGAGTGGCTTCTCAGCAGGATGTATAACACAAAACAAAAGCAGTGCTTCACAATGTAACAACCAGAACAACCAGGTCATTGCATTCAACAGAGATTGAATGAACAGGCACCGTCTGAGTTGCTGAATTCCTCACATGTAATAAATCAGGATCGTACAATGCAACATTTTGTTACACGATACACCACAATATACAGTAGTACGCACAAAAGAAAGACATGACTTACAAAAGGGAAGGTAGAGCCGATAATTAGTTGGCGTTCAGCAGCAACCGGTTTTATTATTGTCAGAGCTTGAATGTGCATTATCCGCTGTGACATAAAAATGAAAACCGTCGCAGGTCAGTATAATTGCTGAAAGTCACTCGGGCTCAGACGGAAACAAATGCCCCTGATATTGTTTGGAGAATAAACTGCAGTCCCATATTCAAATGAGCTCCATCAAACAATAATAACCGCCCACACATGTCTGCACTGTAGCTGCAAGGACGGACAGAGAGGGAGTGTGTGTACGTGTTTGCTCTGGGAATTTGTGAAATCTTTTTTTTTTTTTTTTTTTTGTTGCTTCTGAGAAAGAAAGCAGAGAATTGTGCCACAAACGTGGGGCTTTGTTGGCCATAAGGGAAGTTAAACGCATGTAATGTTCTGCCATTAGGGGTCCGCCAATGAAAAACATTTAACAAAAGATTTGGTTTTGGTGGCATTGTGAAGTGGCGTGGGATCAGTTGTTGTCTTCACCTCCATTGTTGTCATTGCGGTCCGCTTCGCCCGGTGAGGATTCCTTCAGTGTTCATCGTTCAGGAGGTTTTTCCACCAAGAGCCGAATTATCCCCAGACGTCTGCTCTTCCCCGAACCAAAACGGACCCAGTGATTAAAACACCTAATAAAAATCGTTGGCTAAAAATCATTGTTGCGCAGCCGCTTTTCGGGCCATCACTAACATTTACTCAGCTTGTTTCTCTTATAACTGGCATCACGAACTGACGCCTGATGACTAAAATCCCTCATTTGGGTTAAAAATACCAATTTTGTAAAAGTGCATCGTAAGAATGTGTGCTTGAAACTGGAAATAAATACATTTTTAAACGCTGACGTGTGCTCAAAGGGGATGTGACGCCATTGCAGGCGACCTCATGAAACGGACCGTTACTTTTGATTAAAATGACAGATTTCTCTAGGTTTGGAAGTTGTTTTAAACATTTGGGTTTGTGAAAGTACACAAATCAACAAAATATACAACATTGGTCTAATTCGTTTTTAGACATTTTAATGGGGATGTATTTGATATTGTACCTTTTTTTAATTTTCTTTTTATTTAAATGGACAAAATGTATGTGTAAAAAGATGTAGTCCCAAACATCACAGCAATTCTAAGAAAACCTACAGCTGTGGCTCTCTGAGAGACAACAATCACTATAGAGCAGAGGTATCGCAAAGTAGTTCAAGCTATCGCCGACCTCCGAAGCGCAGCTTGGAGCATCGTAGACTCTCGGTAATGGCAGAGACGAGAGATTTATCCATTTAATTCTACTTTTGTATTAGCTCCTGAGAACTCTATTCTGCCATCTGGCCAGAGGTCTCAGAAAGCACAAGAAATGATCCTCTCATTCTCTTCTGAAGGTTGCTCCACATGCGGCGGGCTGCAGTGTCGTTTCTTTTATTTATCATGGTTGTCACTGTGGTTCGCTAATAAAATCCGCTCGTGTGCACTTCACACAAGGAACGGATTTCAAAATGAGTGCTGTGAAACTGCCTGAATTAAGCTCTGCTGAAATAACATCTATAAATTCTCCCAACCGCTGCATTTACAGCTTCAAGAAATGTGTTAAAGAGTCCTGTTTTCATGCTTTGAGCCTTAATTATAAATTCAGTTTGCAATTACATAAAACAAGTCAACTTTGGTGCTGCGGCTGTTGTGTTTACTATATATGCCAGAAGCTAGTCAAACACATTTATATGTGAAAATGTTCATAATATGAACCACAAGCCCTTTAATTGATCAGTAATGTTTTTCTTTACAGTCACACTCTCTAAAACTGATCTAACCGATGACTTCATTATCAGGATTCCAGCAGTAAGGGTGGATGGCGCAGTGAAGGCAATTTGCTGCCATATGGCTTTTATTTGCTGCTGAATTATTAACCTTTCCCAATGAGAGTGTCACAAAGAAAATACCTTCTTTAGAGTTCGAAATGACGAGTCAGCTCATGATGTCACCAGATCGTCCGCTCTCACAGGGTGACTCACTCACGTCTTCCTGCAGTCGATAAACGAATCACTCTCTGAGCTTATTTCACACTTTCATTTCTCAGAATCTCTCCTGAAGTACGGATGGATGACAGCGTGTTCAGCATCAGTGACCACTGCCTTCGGTGTCAGGGGAACGTGTAAAATCCAGGGTCAGAGGTTGAGCTGGTTATGGTAAGACCGCAGAGAGGAGTGTAATGGATTTTCATTCAAGAGGTGGGCGGGGGAAGAGAAGTGGTACCTAGAAAACGGAAGCTCAGGCAAGAGGATGACCTTTTTTTCAGAGCCGACGTCCAGACAGCGGCGAAGGGGAGTCGTCTGGTTCTGAGTGACCTTTTACGCTGTGCTGCGCTGTATCCATCTCTTTTTACATCGTTCTTTGCCTGTCTTTGTCTGCGGCCTCAGTGAGTGTCAAGGTTGGTTCAGTCAGAGTAGAGCAGGTCTGTTCACCTTCTTTGTTTGACAGGCAAGATGGATAAATACACGCGCTGGAGAAATCTTTTCTGAAGGTTGGTGAAGGCAAAGCTTCAGGGACTTGGAGCTAATTTTACTCTGAAGTGACAACATCTCACTGCACAGTGCAGCACTGCACAAGGAATCGGTCTTTTGAACAATTTCAAAATTGAAACTCAATTTTTCTAAGTGACATTTCTTGATGCACCATGGGATGGAAGGTAGTAAAGGGGAAATATGCCATGTTAATGCGTTCTCAAGATGGTGGCTGCTTATTGTGCTTCTAGGAGATTCCGACGAGTTCTTCAACTTAAACCACAACATCGATTGTTTGTAGTTTCCCTCCGGAACGACACGCATGAGCCTTTTCTGATATGACGCCACAATACGCTGGACAACATAGGCTGTCAGCGTCTTCCAAAACCGTTTCTAATCACCGTTTTTGGAAGAAAAAAAAAGGGTTTAGGAACAAAACTACTTGTTTAGGTCTGGATGGAGGTTTGGGAATGCTGGCTGTGGTTAGCACAAGGCTAAACTATTCGCAACATTTTTGGTCTATCTCTCTTCAGTGTGATATCAGTTTCCAGGGTGGTAACTCCCTCGTGACTTGAACACATTATTACAATGTAGTGTTCTGATTTTTGCAAGTTTCCAGGCGTTTATGTTTTAAGTATCTAATCTAAAGTGTTTATACTAGTTTCAATCAGCCCACAGTATCCATTTCTTCCATCTCAAGAGGCTGGCGCGCCACTAGGTTGCAGTCCGTGTTAACTAGGGTCTCACCCTCCTGACCTCCAGGGTCACAGAGAAGTGGCTCTACCTACGTGCAACAGCTATTTCTCAGTCTCCCCTTTCATCCCTGTTGCTATGCACTCACAGGCTGTTTCCATCCTCCACGCTTGCACTCTTTTGTTTATCAGGAAATGTAGTTCATTTCAGGAGGCAGACGGTGGTACGCTGTGTGGGGGAGAGGCAGCTTCTTGGGCCTGATTGATGGAGGGCCACAGGGACGCTGACGGGGCGGCGGCCTTGGTATATACATGAAAGAACAGACGAACCTCAAAGGTCTCACATTGACTGACTATTAATAATTATTTGATTATTATCTGTTGTTAGAATTTCAAAGTGTAGGTGTCTGAGATTTTGGTGACAACATTTTAAACTTAAAAAAAAGAAAGAAAAAAAAAAGAAAGCTTTTTATATTGTTCATGCTGAAGTTCTGAAACTGCCCAAGAGGAACCTCAAATCAATACGAGTCTACAAAAATACATATTACGGTATTATAGCTGTTCAGCACTGCTGCTCAACGCTGAACCTCGCAAAGCTCTGCTTCCAAGAGGGCGTCCACTTAAATTTCACTTCACTTTTGGAGAAATGTTTTTGTGTGATGAATGAGGTCAGTGCACAAAAACTGAAATAATAGGATTCAATGAAGGAGGCACATTGAACAAACGGTACACTCGGTCGCACTTGTATGTATTAAATCCCGTCTATTCTCGCACAATACATGAAGTGTCTTCTCTATGATACAACTAGAGATAAACGCTAGTTAGGATTGTTACTTAATACTAATAACTACATTTACTAAGTGTTTAGTGTTAAACTCTTAATAAAAAAAAAAAAAACACCTAAACGATGATTTTTGATGGTTGCTATGTTATGGAGAAATGCTTAAAATGTGAAGCCAAGTTTTCCGGTGCTTTAAATGATGTTTGTGTGACTTAGTGGCCTGATGTTTCGCTGTGAAAATTGTCTCCCATTAGTCGTCCGTCTTTATCGCAGCATGAAGCGGCCTCCAGATGCACCCTGGGACTATTTTCGACCAAACAGTGTTGAGTTATAGGGAGCTTCCTGGAATGGAAAAGGGCAAATAAGCTGTAGGCTGTACTCCCTCAGAGTTTAAAACATGGAAGACACTTGTCTCACAAATATGCTGAGCACCACACCCACGTGAACACAAAAGAGACGGCTTCATTAATATATGAAGATGGATATCTAGGTGTGATTGCAGATAGATGTCTGTGTTGTTGTCCTCACTTTAAAGATGCAGCATACTGTTTCACAGTAGGGTGGTTTGTCTTTATACAGCTAATTACTGTATGCAGACAGTCACACTCTATGATGAACTCCTTTTTCATTTGTGTATTGTTTCTGATGTATTTCTTTTTTTTTTTTCTTTACTTTTCCAACATTTAATCTTCATCTTCTTCCACTCAGCAACAACCACACACAGGGAGCCTCAGTCTGCAGGAGTTGTCAGTGAAACCTTAATCTTCCCTTGTCTAACCTTTTACCAACCTTAAATCTTATCGCTAAACTTAAGCAAGGTTGTTGTTTCAATGGCCTTCGCTTTGTTGCTAAACTATAAATCTGTCCTTTTCTTTTCTTTCGTGGTATTTGTGTGAAATAAGAAATGTAAGATATTTTTGAGAGGTGCTTTTTTCAAACCAAACCCATACTGCTCAAGAGGACAGATTGATGTTGTCCTCTCGACGCCTTTCAAGTTGAGGTAATTACATTTTTTGTCAAACACACCATCTTCCCGCTAAGCATAAGCGATGGAGGAAGTCACTGATGCGCTGTCTGTTGATTGGTTTCAAATCAAACAGTCTTACATGATGCGTCTCGTGTGTCTGGGTTCACTACTTGTGTCTTTCTGCATTAAAACGTGGGCCTCATTGACTTGAGCAAAGCTAATGAAGTGACATTCTGTATGAATGCTTCCTTTGAAGATTCAGCTTAATATGAATATCTCTCTCTCTCTATCTGTGTCTCTCTCTCTGTCTCTCT
>CALSCE010010647.1:8739613-8811189 GCA_943593645.1 Bovichtus variegatus
ACACACACACACACACACACACACACACACACAGACACAGACACACACACACACACACACACACACACACACTAATCCATCATTGATTGTCCACAAATATACCTGCATGTATATTTTCTCTTGAAGAGCTAAATTTGGTGAATAATAAACTTCAAATCAGTGGTTATGTCAACTTGATTTCTTGCAATCAATCCCTCACTGCTGGACACACGCACACACACACACACACCTTTTTGCTGCTGGTTTGCTGTTGTAATGGCACCGAAAACATGAAACCTCAAGAGTGAAAGCAAAGAACATGATTTGACATTTTAGAAGTACATCTGCAATTTGAATACTTGTTGATCACTACCACTATAATGTTTGCGCATCAAGTGTTAGCGCGTGCGCTGCCGGAATCTTTCCTCGTTGCCGACAGATTCTGCAATCATATACAGATATATGTTCGTAGAGATTACGATGTTCTCGTCTAACTCTCGGGAGGAAAGAGATGAACTAGTATTCCCTTTTCAGGGCGAGTTTAATAAGAGTTTAGAGTTTAATCAAGAAGAGTATTTGTCAAAAATGCTTTACATTCCAAAATCATTGAGTGCAAAATGTAATCTTTATTGTGATCCGGGCATGTGTTTATCTCAGTGTCCGTGCTCTAAAGACATTTATTTATTTATTTTTTTTTTTTACATCTTATTTTTGAAACATTTCATGAATTGCACTGACATACCACCAGCCCTGTTCAATCGGAGACACCCTCTCATAGCTGAGTGCTGGTTTAACACAGCCGGGCTACATATCACACCCCGGTTCTGAATTCCTTAACTTCATCCTGAAACGAGTTAGAGGCGCATGATAATGATCCAGAGCATCTCACAGACAGACGTACAGACACCCACAGACTTGCGGTAGTGATTCAAAATGAAGTGAACAACAAAGATAGCACTTTTTTTTTCTTTTTTTCTTTTTTCTGAACAAAAACGCTGAGGAAGCCAGGAAGATCTCCCCAGCAGCTTGTTGATGATGTTGTTCGCCTCTTCTTTCATCTTTCCTCGTAATCCACACCCCGAATTCCTGAGAGGTGTTTGGGTAAATTGCCACAGCTGTGTGTCGCCATTTAGCTCTGGGTGGTTCGACACCTCCGTCAAACCAACAAACACTGTCCAACACATACAAACACAACACACTACATTCACTCTTTTCCTCTCGTCTTTTCCCACGACACACACACACACACACACACACACACACAAACACAACCCAGGATGCCACAATAAGAGATTCTCTAACACAAACAGTCAAAGACACTACATGTGTATAAACATGCCAACACACACACACACACACTCTCTCACAGTTTGGTCCTCTGGAATGTCTCAGACTTGTGAGGTTTGACACGTCTTCCCTACTTTTTGTCTGTCCTCCACGTATACACACACAGTTACCCAGGTAGAGGAGAACGGGGTTGGTCGTCGCACTTTTTTACTTTCACTTGAACCCCTCAAACAAACTGTATTCTCAAAAGATTCCCTTTCAATGTGTAACGGGAGCCTTTAGTGTCAGGTAAGAATGGAGTGACCTTACTCTCCTTAAGATTATTCTCTTCAATAGATATGGTCTGTCAAATACATGTTGTGCACTTGTGACCGCCATCCCCATCGCGGGGTTGGTAGTCACACCCTATTGGGTTGGTGCAGACTGTTGGGGGTCCATATGTTGTTTTAATAGGCAATAACGAAAAATGGAGGCAATCTTAAAAGGCAATTTAAAAAAGGTTTACGTTTCTCCCGCGTCAAGAGAACATAAACTGGATGCACTGCATTTAAAAAAATGTAATCTTTTATATAACAATAGTAACGACAATACAAACAACAATAATATGCGCAATGTTAACGAAAGGGCAACGTAATTTGTGTATCCACCCCAATTCTGAAAATGTCAGTACCAACGTTTTTTAACCGCGCCCTCTAGGGAACGAGAGCTAATGAATGTGACGACTAACCCATGAGACAACCGACCCCGTCCTCCCCTAATTTGAAAAATCTTACTTGATAAATGATGCATTGAAAATGAGTAGAAGTGTCCGTTTTGGCTTTTGGTTTGCTATTTGTCAGACAGTGTATGTTTTTAAAAAATTTTTAAGAAAGGTGTACAAAATTGTCTTTTAGGAATGCACCCTTGTGTTCCTTCATTTTCTTTAACTCTTACAAGCTGCGAAGTGGTAAGCCCAACTAGTCAGGCATTTTCTTGCCTTGTGCCAGGAAACCATAAAGTATTTTCATATACCATTTAATGCAGCTCTCTGTAACGGGCCTGTTGCTGTGGCCCATAAAGGGAGCACAACCGGCTTCCCTGTCATTACCTCAGACGTGTTATGTGACGTTCCCATGATGTAAACATGGGAGTGTCGACGTTGGAGTGATGAAAACTCTCATCATCCGACCAAAAAAAGAAGAGCTGATGTTTAAGCTGCTGTTGCCATGGGAACAACCGTTTGTGACGGGGAGCAGCCACACAGGTTGTGTCTCCTCCGGTTGCTGTGGAAGGGAAAAAAAAAACAAAAAAACAATTCAAGTAAATGTTATTCATCAGACGACACAACACACTTATGCTAATCAGACACGCGCATCTGTACACACGCGTGCACAGATATGAATCTGTCATGATATTTATCATCATTTGATGCTGTGCTGCAGCTGATCCGCCCTCTGACTTGTCAGCAAAAAAATGCTGCTGAAAGGAAAATATCGATTTAGAAATAAAATGGGGGAAGCATCATTGTGTTTGAATTGCAAATGCCAAGCAACGTTTTATGACTCAATATGCAACATACGAACGAGAGCCTCAATCTATCTGCTCCCTGCCGCTGTGCGTCTTATACCCTTCTCCTCAGAGAAGGATTTAGCAGGAAGGTGGATGCAGTTTCTAATTAGAGAGTAAATTACAGGGTCCTGGTGATAAAGACTCAACTCAATGCATGGTCTAAATAAGGCGGAGCACATATTCAATAACTGCGCCAATACCTAGTCACGTGAATTATGTTGACCTCTGTGCTTTAACCACTCATAGCACATTTCTGTGATAACTAGAGATCCTAAGTCTATGTTTTAACTTGCTTAATTGGACATTGGTTTAAACCATAATACCCATGTTTTTAGGTACATTTGTGCCAATAGTCTATGGTCACATCCACACTAATGCAGATATATTTTGAAACCCAACGCTCTTTATTTCCATTTGGATCTTTCATGCACCACAAAGCTGGCACATAAAAAAAAAAAAAAAAAAGGAATCTTTTTGAAAAAGCTCCAAGAGTGGATGAATTTGAAACCGCTTGTCACATCTTGAAAACACTAACTTATGATTGCCAATCTTCACAGACACTGTCAAATATATCCCCGTACAGCAGCGACATTAAAAAGCCTATTTTCTATCCTATCTTTATGTTCATACTGTCAGGCCATAGCGCGTTTATCGATCGAGGGCGCGGCTGCCCAGGAGTTACTGTTAGCCTCGGTTAGCAGGAAGCATTTACGACCCTCAATCAAATGATTATTTAATGCTTTGAAAACAGAACCGGAAAGATGTGTCAGAGGCATCGTCTGTGTTATGTTTTTAGCTATATTAAAATAAGCGATCACAGAGAGTCAGAGTCCGAAGACCACAGCTTTAACTCGCTGTAAGGCTGCGTCCGTTTCAATGCCATAATGTTGTTGTTTGCAGAAGAAGAAGCGGAGATTTGACTGTTTTTTGTCTTTTGACATTTTAGTGTGGACGTTGAACTTTCAGAAATCCATCTGAAGGCCATGAAGTATGAGCAGAACTTGTTTCAAATGTATCCACATTAGTGTGGACACGGTTTATAGGCTGCTGCTGTACAGCGTGAACAACAACATCCACAGAGCGAGATAATCCCTCACAATAAACACAAAGCCATAATTGGGTTTTCCATTTCTGTTTTCCTGTTATTTCATTGTACCTGAACGGTTTTCATGTCGCTGCACGCAAATACGTTACGCTCTGTTTACTGTCAATCACCTCATGCTCACAGGGAAGAATGGAAAAAAAATAATCCCTCAAAACACCTGACAAACAAACAGAAGTAATATGAAATTATAAAATGTGCTCGTTATGAACGTCCGCTTATTTGTGTGTAGTCCCTCCAATTCATTCACTGTTTCCCACCACATTAGGTGTAGGAGGCACAGATAAGCACACGTGTGTAAGCGTTGCTCTTCACTGGGTGGGAACTCAAAGTGGAAAAGACAACAACATGAAGGATCCCTCGCTGACCTCCCAAGCAGTGCAGGTCACAGCCAGCAGCTGTTTATTGATGTGAGATTACTGTGGGAGAAATTTGAACCCATTTTTTCCTCAACGTAATTTAAAATCATCACGAACATCCCGTATGGAACCAGTATGTGCAAAGAGAAGCAAACAAAGGCTTTGTCTTTATCCCACAGTATCCATATACACTAATTCTGTCCAGACATACAAGTGTTTGTACTTTTTTTCCATGAATTAAACATCAGTAACTTCCAGCGTAGGATCCTGAGGACTTGGGGAAAGTAACCTGCGCTGTATCTCCATTAGCTTCTGTTTCACTGTTGATTGACACTTTCCATATTACTTCTGGAAAAACCTGACCGCACTCTCCAGTCAAGTCTCTGTGAGTGTTTTCAAAGGATCAGTCAGAAAAGCTATCCGTCTCGGTTCATAATCTTCCCGAAAGCACGTGGCAATGAGTTGAGCTCCTGTCATTTCCTACTTTCGTGTTGCCATGAAGGTGACGTGACGGAGGACAAATAAACGACCTCCCCACACACATCTCTCAAATGTTCTCCTCGCACACTTCCCACATCTCCATTCACCGCCGTGAAAGTGGTCGAAACAAAGGAAGTCGTTTATTTATTTATTTTAAAGGGTAATGAGAATTGAAGATTAAAGCAAAAACACTCACCTGCACGTCTCACAGACTAATATGAAATGTCCAGCAGCAACGTGGCCAGACGTTTAATAAAAAGCAAAACTTTATCGAACAATGATCTCTTGCTCCCTCGGGCTTCAGAAGTGAAGAGTTTTAAAGGGTTTAATCACTGTGTTCGGCAAACTTTGTGCTGAAAGTGGTAGTAACTTCTTTTTAGTGTGTTGGTTAAATAAAACCCCATTATATCACCAACACCTCCACTGGCTTAAGGCATTAATTTATTAAAATGTATCTAAGAGTTATTTCGCGTCATCTTTGAGTTATAAGCCATAAAATGATTTTAGTTGAAATAAATCTCCTAATAAATCAGTGTGGTCTTGTTATTGAAGGACGATGAGATGCCGAGTTTGTGACGTAAATCATACTAAAAGTGTGTATAGATACCCATGTTTGTGGAAATTGGATGGGTAGTCGTGAATCGCTCTGAGTGACTCTGGTCTCTAGAAGTTTCTCTCGAGCAAAATGCACAAAAAAAAAAAACATCCTATGAAGATTTATACGGTGCCGTTTGTATATTCATGTAACCTTATGTGACATACCATTCATTAGAGACCATCTTTATCTAACTGTCGGCAGGAATTTCAGACGCAGAACACATCCACGTATTTGCATTTTTAATTTTTTTTATCATGGACCCTTCGGACCAACATTTTTTACATCCGGGCTTCCTCTCATCATATAAAGAAATAATGTATATATGACTCAATTAATTTCTGACTTGTATTTTTCCATTTGACCTCTATTTCCGCATTAATGTCCACACCAGAACATTGAGCAGCTTTTATTTACACAATTTAGATTGTTTTTTTTTCTGTTTTTTCATGGTGGAGTTTAAATGGTGTTTTATTATTTGATAAATCTATATACATGGCTCACGTATTGTGTCATTTTGTTGGCAGCTAAACGTATAGATCTGAGGAGTATCAAAGGCAGTAGAAAAACAATTTAAAGCAGAAAATGAAGCAGATTTTCTAATAATTTCCGATGCACTATGCCCACTTCTGGTGTGAATACAAGTGCATATTTCTGCGGGATAAACAAAAACCCTTATTACAATAGAGGTCCTTTTTAGAAGCTCCAACAATCACGAGCACTCCTGGGCCATTAATTACAATTTGTGCATTTTTAGTAATTATGCTTTCCTACGAGCTCTGACAAAATATCCTTGAGCAAGGAGGTTGAAACAGAATTCCTCCTGGATCTTGGATAAAGTACATTAGAACGAGATCAATATCCCAATAAATGGCCCCTGGATTTACTGGGGTCACCTGACCCTTTAGGAAAAAGTCTGGGCCCAATACAGCCGTGTGTTGTTGTTTATACCATGCTGGGTGACTCTGGTTCAGATTTGTGCTGTTGTCAGGTACACTAACTAAGACTGCAGGTCAAGACGCTCCACTGCTGCGAGTGCGAGTAGGCAGAGGTCCAATTTCATGCTCGGGAAAATTAAATTCTCTGAGCAGAAGGGCAAACTCCCAACCTCCTGAGAGACGAGATAAGACGGAGGGAAGATCCTGCTCCCAACTGTAATACAATCTGGTTTTGCTGTGTCTCACAAAGTGCGATTTAGTGTGATATAAGGAGCTGCTCATGGGCATGACATTATTCATAATTAACAACACGGCAGCCATTTATAAATTTTATACACTACTCATAATATTAAGAGTCTGGTTAGTGCTGAAAATGCAGACGTTCCCCTTCAATTGGCTAAGTCGCTTTGCTCTTTTTGACCATTTCCAGGCTTCGCAGTCGCATATTTACATGTAATCATATTCAGAAGCTGCTCAGTACAATAATGAGCTCCTCAGCACACACAGGTACCTGCAGTTATTGGTGAGGTCGAGGGAAGTGCTTCTGGGGAAACCAAATAATAACGACAGCGTGTAGTCTCCAGGCTCCCACCGCCATTTTATTTACGACAATTTTAGCTCCCTCGCGAAAGCAGTTTTTACTAAGAGTAGCAAAACACTATTTCATTTTGAATGGTCACCTTTGGGGTCAGGATTGAGTAGTCTTCAAATAATCATTTGTGGGCCTGTTTGTATTGTTTTATAGATTTCTTTTTTACTGCCTGTGCTGGCAGTCGGAGCCAGTCATTGCACGTAGCTCCGTGAGATCATCTCCGTGTGTGCCGCATCGTCCATTTTTTGAGAACTATGGATTGGTGAGAGCATAATGGTGGCATCACTGAATCAATGCTGATTCTGAACTGTACAAATTAGGCACTGAGATAGTTTAGGAAAAACTAATAAAACATGAAACGCACAAACCATTTAAAAAAAAAAAAGTCCCTCGGAAAGTGGATGGAGTACGCCATTAGTTTTCTATGCTTGCATTTTCTTCAGCGCTGGAAGTATGCTCCAACTATGGGGGGAAAAAGAATTTGCTGTGTTTGCACAAGCAACGAAAAGTGGACAAAAATACTGCCAGCCAGGAGTCCAACCACTATTCTGCTGCAACATTTTCTTTACGGTGGGGATTAAAGAAACGAATTACAATACATTTAAAACTGTAAATCCAAGCAACATAAATACATCTTTCAACAAGAAGAAATTGAAATTTCCCCCCCCCGCATGATAGAAATGGGTGGTCAGTGGGTTCAGTAAGGCAGCAAAGTAGCTATCTTGCTCCTGTGTTTGCATTTCTTTCTCAGCGTTTGAAGTGGGTAATGTGCTTTTGGTTGAGGCCCAAAGTCTTGATGGTAATTACCTTGCTCTCTCTGACTCATAATTTCATGCCTCCGGGGGGCCATTACAGAAGCCTCTACATCTAATTCTGCTGAATTAAAGAAAGGGAAAAAAAAAAAAAGGCAGAGAAATATGCTGGAAGCACGAGCTCATACTTAATGTCAAGAGAAGAAAGAAATGAAATATTTACTTTTGATTGCTACGGAGGGAAACAAATTACGAGTGTGCATTTAAAGCTTATTTCCACATTTTAAATTAGATATGAATGGAATAATATGAAGTGCATTTTTATCCTGTTTTCGATACCGCCGCTCCAGCTGTTGCGTAGACTGGCTCCAAATGATGTCAAAATCTCAAGATGGCAGCTCCCGTATCCGCGATATTTTAGCGTCACTTTTGTACAGTGGGAAGAAGTGGAGACACCCCGTCCATCTTTATATATAGTCTATTGTTTAAACCATAAAAAAACAGAAATTTTAAAATGTCAGTTTGGCGTTTTACAGGGCGGTATGCGACCAGAATCTTCCTGTAGTCTTTGCTGATTGGAACAGCTCAGAACCAAGAAATAGTCCAAAATATACCCCCCCAACGTAAAAGAACAAAAAAGTAGGAGAATTTTGTTACCATTGGCCAGAGCTAGGGTAGATTTTTGCTGTGCATTTAAGAAAATGTGTGTGTGTTGTTTGGTATCATTTGAATGGCTATTTCCCTTTTTTATACTTTTTTAGGACATTACGTTTTAAGTGTCCAGTTCCTTTCCAGTGTTTTGTTTTGAGCCCGCCGTCCTCCGGATCGACCAATCGACTACTTTTGTCAAGATTTGGGAGGTGTGCACTTGAGTGCAGCTCGGGCCGAACCCGGGTCAGAGAGGCGATCTGTGTTTTTTGTTTTAAACGTCCGAACCGACTCGAGCCTGGCGCAGTAAGCAGAAGCGCTGAGTTTGTTTTACACAATCGTCGTCACCGTGGTTACAGTGATCACGTAAAAACACCAGCACTGCGCAAGAAGTAGCCCAACACATATTTTCACCAAACCTTGAAGCATCAGGTCAAGTAGGTCGAACCAGACCCGGACATCATTTGTATGGTATCCACACAATCCCGGTTCCTCTTGTTACCCATAATCCCTTTTTTGTGTAGATCCGCACAGATGAATTGTTTCTGCGTCAGAATTTGTGTGGTCATTCATCATCATTCGTCATCCTCATACAAAATAATGATTTATGAACTAGTACAACCTAACAGCAATGCATTATTATTTAAAAATCTAATAAGTTAACGCCCCTGCTTCTTGAACGCTTAAGCGCGGCTGTTACCTGAGGCACAATGATTTCCCCAGGAAATTCATCAAGATGACTGACGAGGGTTCAGGTAGAAACTTGATCAATCGATGTTGATGAGGGCTGTAACCTATTGTACCATACGTCACTCAGTCAAGGCCAATTTTAGTTTGCCCTGAAGTTGTCTTGTCAAACCGCAGTGAAGGACACATGGGGCTCCTCGTAATATGACAGGATATTGGTACATGCAGGTGTCAAAAATAAAACACTTTTTTACATTCCTCTGCTGTATCCACTGTGGATGTAATGCTTTACATGAAATGGCTATATAAGAGTGTGCTATCGCTGTGTTAGTCTGAAACCACAGTGGTCTCAGCGAAATACCATAAAGGGATAGTTTAGTCCGTGTGCTGGCGAGAGGAAGAAATGGATGAAGATGCTCGCTCTCCAGTTCGGCAGCACGGAGAGTCAGCAAAGTTTGTTTTTCTAAATGTTCAGCCATTTGACACATCTACGTAGAACATTCATCACCCTGGACAGGGTCGTTATCCACGGTACAACGGGAGGCAGAGAATGAATGCAAATGGATAAATCGTTTTACTGTGTTTTGTAGGGAATTTGGACCTCCCAAACATCACCTCTCTGACCACATGCTGCGTGACTCAGAGTGAGTCATGAGCAGAACAGCTCATAAGTTAGACTCTGAAGATATATTGAGTCCGTTGACTATTATATCGACTGCATCTGACTGCTGTCACGTCGGTTCAAACTGGACTAAATTGTGACACAACCCTGACGGTATCTGTAGTATGTCCCGCGTTAGATTTCACAGCTCAACACACTCATGTTGAGACTTGACATTTCGGGGACAATCTCGCCTCACGACATGAGAGGAAACTTTGATACTGGCATTGTTCCAATTTTTACACTCGAACTGTGAGGAACGGTGTGGCGTGCGCTTATTTTTCCGTTAAATCAGACAATTACTTAGCAGATGAATGTGTGCGTGTGTGTGTGTGTGTGTTTACATGATGATCTAAGCCGTCTCTGTTCTCGCTGAAGGTCTGCCCCAGGAAAATGCATCACCTTGAAAAGTCGGCTAGCTTCATGTCTTCTAATGCTGTAATGTATTCCGCATGCATATTCATATAGCCCCAGTAATGGCAGGCAGGGGAGAGATTTCATCCTGTGATTAAGGTTGTTCCCAAATGTTGGATCATTTCACAGATCAAATAACAAACGACAACATAAGGCTCTCTGTCTAGACTCAGTGTGTGTCTGAAATGAATTCATATCAAATATCATTCACCGTGTGATAGCCCGCATACCTGCGCGTGTGCATTACTGGTCTTTATTCCCCTCAGCCTGCGTTGCCTGCAGCCCAGTATGAGGGCAGCCTGTCTGACCTCGGCAGACATGTCTGAAAAGGCTTCGTTATGTAAATATCATATCAAATGTAGTCATTATTTACTGGCAAGACCAAGGTGAAATAGTCATGTAATAATTTAATATTAGTAATTTCTTTTATGTGACATCCCTGGTTATACCACTCGTATACACAAGGCTAGGTCACTTGGTTAAGGTTATTTGCGTTGCAGCTGCTGATGGCACCATAAATTGCGCATCACATGCAACCGTTATCCCCGTCTCAAGGTCTGATTCACAAAGGATATTGTGCAAATTGAATGCGCAAACACGCCATAAACTTTTGCAGCCAAGGGCGATATTCTCCATTTTGGGTCTGATGCACAGGCATTCCTCACAACTTTGGAACTTAAAACAACAGAATGAACATTTTGCATTTAAAGCGCTTGCAGATACGGTTAATATAGATGTTTCCTCATTATATTGATAATAAAAATGTAATCCGGTTCGCATTGCGTTTTCTTTCAAATATGTCTGCTGATGCAAATTAGTCGTAACATTTATTGCAGGACACAGGGTTGCTCGGCCGTGAGGGAACTTCCAGACCTATGATAAATATGGATTGAATGAGCAGCATACAGTATATACTTGGGAATAGCTACAGGGCCTCATTTAGCCTAAAATGAACAACACTTGCAGGGATCGTCTGGTGGACGTCAATCGAGGCCCTAATGGTCTCTCTGCGTTCCTCTCCAGTGACAACTCTGACTGGTCTGGTCTAACAACAGTATTCTCAGAAGACCTAATTAGCCTGACCATTAAGCTCAAAGGCTGGATGATTGATAGAAGGAGTCGAAGAAACTGCGGTGCAACAAGTATTAGACATTTTGTTTACTGGCAAGGGAAAAAAGGTAGTTGGATGCAGACGTTCACTAGACCGAAGTATGGACATGTTATCTTACTAATTTTATTCTAGTTTAATTAATTATCTCTACGTTTTGTGTGTGTGTGTGTGTGAGTGTGTGTGTGTGTGTTTTGTCGCTGAATTCCTTTGGGGTGAACAAGGAGGGGAATTCAGGAAAAGAAAAGATGTAATCCCTGAAACACGCGAGTGTTTGACATAAACAAACACGCTGGGAGGATTTCAAAGGGACGGCTGCTCGCCGGGAATCCTCTCATGTGCTGATTGGAGATAAGGAAGCAAATGCTGTGGAGAGAGGTATGAACGCACACTGTCCGCCCACACACACAGTCCCGGTGCCAGGGCCCTTTCTCTTTCATGTGTTATCAGGCAAAGACTTGGTTGTTTGTTTACCTGCAATTCCCCCTGTCACAAACTCGCAAGACTGTATCCATATCGATGCCAAACCAGGAATGTTAGCATGTAACGGGGGAATTTCCTCAAGCTTTACTGATTTAAGCTCCATGAAGCTTGCCTTGTCTTGCATTTGAAAAACATCTGTTAAATTCTTTGGTCATAATTAAAATGGTGTATACTTCAGTCAGTACGAGCTAACTGCCGTGCAAGTATGTTGCAAATACCTGTGTACATGTCGGCACAAAATAAAATACAGGCGGGTGGACATGATTATATTGGCACATGATGCAATGCGTTATGCAATCCAATACCACAGCCGTCAAAGTTTTTGTTTGTACAGTATTTTCTACAAATATGGGAGAATGCACATATCATGGGGTCGCACAGTATTGATATGTTATGTGATATCGTAAATCTGCGCGGAAAATCCAATATTACCATGAATCATTCTCAATAATTTGCAACATTTCCAGCAAAAGCTTAATTAATTCAGAGAGATTATGGTAAAGTGTCATATCACCCACGCCTAGGATACAGTATGTTTACCCTGATGAAAGTACTCATCATTTGTTCTGAAACACATGCTGATGTATTGCCATTTTTGTGATGAATATGTTACAAAAATATGAGATGCATATGTAAGAGATGATGATCATTGTATTCCACAATATGTTACAAAATGTGTGTCGATACTGAATTTCATTGTGGTTTTCATCTAGAGAAACCATTTCCCTGAATATCTTGGGATGTTCAGACTACCGGCACAATTTTGGAAAACCGCTTAACGCTGCGAGGGAGGTACCTCCAGGTTGGTGTCGTTTTTTCTGTCCTCTGTGTTACAGTTGACGGAGAGAAACAATGTGCAGTATTTACGCAGTGCAGCGTGCGGGCAAGTGATGAGGCGGTGTTGCTGGACAGTTCATGAAAGGAAAACTTTGACTGCTCGCGTCACCGTTGTTGTCACTTCTTTTCTGTATGTGCTGTTGTGCCGGCTGGAAGTATTTCATCACAACTATAAAGCAGAATCGGCGGCACATCGGAGCTGGAGTACACCACACGCTCTGATTTAAGCCCCCTGCAAGCCTGGGACTTCCTGGTGCTGGAATTCATCCTTGGGCAGTCGGTCTGGACTCTTCCAGTTCTCCATTATTTACCACATCACTGCGCATCAGAGGATTTGTACTCCGAAGAGCTGGAGAACCGAACTACCGACAGTTTGGTTAACTTTCATTTCTTTTAAAAACTTTTTGGTTTTGAAACTCTCAGAAGCAAATTATTCTTTGCTACTGGCAATTCTCCTGCTGCTTGTTTGCAAGAGAGATTATTCCACAGTACTTCTGACCGTCCCGATAACAGTCTGTGACTCGCACACATAAAAACATGTTAAAACACTTGTACCTTCAGCTAATAACCATATTCTTCAACCAGGCATTTGAAAACCCACTCTTTCTGTACAGTAATGAAAAACATTCACTTGCATGCCCTCAGACTTATTGACTGAATACGTTTGAAAAGCAGTGGGAGTAGATTACACTGTATGTGTACTGTAAGATGCTGCAATAAACAGCAAAAGTCAATAATGTGGAAAACTAGGCACTTTGCAGGAGCTACAATAAAACAGGAGGACACGCTGGGAAGATCAATAAGAACTATTTGGAGAGAGAAAAGATGTTAATGCTTTTTAAAAGCATTTGCAAAAGATAAAACTGAACACACACAGAAAAAGGTCTAAATCTACAGGTTTTAAATAAAACGTCAAGACATTCAACACATTATGCTAAGAAAGATCCAAATTGACTAAGGGCGTTTTGCTAGTCCGGATTAGAGTGAAATGAATACATTTGGTTAGTTTTCTATTTAGTCCGATTTCGTTTCACAGTGTCAAATAGAAGCGGACCAAATGCAACGATACATTTGCTGAGGGACATGTCTGAAAGAGCAGAAAAATGCTCAGAGAATTGTTTTTTATTGGTCAGAAATTTGGCAGCAGCAAATCTACTTGCGCAGGGAAAGCGCTAAACGAGCAGCATAGAGCGCCACCGATATGATTGGTGCTACTGGAAGTAATCCTGCTTTGGTGTTCCTTCCAAACACATTTGGAAAGTGTTCAGAACGAACGCCTCCAGTTGAGGCTCCGGGTTGTCAGCAATATGTTGATCCGCTATTCCCAAAGAAGACTTGCTGCGATCAGAAAACAGCGTTTCAAAACTGCCCAAACGAACTGAGTTTGATTGAAACGGACTAAATGTTGGCTTGTAAAAGCGCCCTAAAGCATTAGGTTTTCACTCATCTTTTTCAGGATGTCTCAAAGGAACAACTAAAAGAAAATGGTAACAACAGTGATAACCCAGATCTACTAAGAGGAAAAGAATGAACCATTAGCGGTTCTCAGGTCTGCACCGACCTTGGGTTACCATTCAAACGTGGCATTAGGTGGAAAAAAGAGAAAGTGACACTTACTTTTATGTGCACATTAAAGGTCTAATGTGCAGTAGACCATACGCAGTCTCTTCATACTTTGTTAGGAAGAGTTTTGTCATCTCTTGCCAAAGCCTTTTGACATTACTTGTCCTCTGCGCCATTGATCCGGCTGTCTGTGTGTTGTCTTGGGTTAGAGGAAACATCCCTACTTTTATTTCCTGAACATGTGTACACTGCAGGCAAGAATGTAATGCAGTACTTCAAGCCTGCCTGGTATTTAAAATGTTAAGGAGATTTTCCATTCTTTCCTCCCAAAACACAGACATTTATCTTTCTGTTCCTTCCAGCTGATTTCTTCCGAACATGTTTTGCCTGACTTCTCTTTTTCATCGTCGTAGTATATTTTCCTCCTTTTTTAAATACTGTGAGCTGTGTATCTTGGATTTACTCAACTGAATTAAGATGCCTCATCGATCTGATCAGTAATGACTTTAATGTGGTCGGTCATTGTTAGTTATGGAGGTACTTGTGTTATGATTCACATGGCTCTCTGATAAAATTATTACTTCTCAAAAAAAACAATCCCAAAAACACCTGAGGTATGTCTTTTCTTCAAATCAATGTTCTAATTCATTTTTGCAATAACCATCGCATTATTCTTGCCCAAGGCTATCCATTCAAGTGATCACCAGAGTCCGATTGTTTACAATAGAAAAGCTAATAATGATTGCAGAAAAATCGTTACACAATCATTATTAGGCCATTAATCTTCATATCTGCAATTACGTGGGTGGACTGATAACACCATTGATATTGTTGTGAAGTAGACACTAAAGAATTGCTAAGTCGTCCTCTTGAAACCAATAGATAAAGATGGAAGGAACGTGTCACTTTAATTGAAACAGAACAAGACAAATGGGGTGAACAGATAAAGTGGCAAGAAGTCCATCATGTGGAGGGCAGTAATTAACAAAAGAGCGATTGCCAGAATTTAACTGCATGTAGGGAAATGTGCTTTTGAGTCTTTTTCAATTCTAACCTGACGAGCATAAACAAGGAAATAATACTTTATGCTGCCTTGTATGTTGTACTGCTCTGTTCATAGCTGTAGCGTGACTGAGAACTTCATACTGCAGACAGACACAAACATACACACTCTCTCTCTCTCTCTCTGTCTCTCTCTCTCTCTCACTCTCTCTCTCGCTCTCTCTCGCTCTCTCTTCTCTCTCTCTCTTCTCTCTCTCTCTTCTCTCTCTTCTCTCTCTCTCTCTCTCTTCTCTCTCTCTTTTCTAGCATTCACACACACAACCTACTCACCGAGTTTGCTAGTTGTATAACACACTTAAGCTTTTTTTTTTAAATCACTGATGCTTTAGGCCCGGCGGAAACCCTGCACTTAAAAAAAATTCTCAAGAACCCCCCTTTACTCCAGGGCCCTGGGCACACGGCCACTTTGCCCATAAAGGATTACATCTATGCATCTCTTTCATACCAAGTTTCTCACCGGTTGCCTTAGCTGAAAAAAAAGTTCCTCTGGCCTCCACATGTTTAGGCCCATAGAGAATGTACAGTCTTCCTGCTGGCTCCCTACACACATGAATAGTATAACAATAATTGACTGATACAGCTCTTAGAGACTTTTACAAATTGTTTTGGACTTACTGACAACACAAGTTGATCCCCACATCCTCCTGTTCTATCCCAGCTGTTTGTTACTTCTTCCTGAACTCGTCATCACCAAACTGCCCCCAAACTTTTCTTATTGTATGAGTCTTCTTCCTCCAAAGAACTTAATTCCTGATGAAGGTCCATAACCCGAACATTGTGTTTCTAATAAACTCAGTGCTGACAGTGTGCAGGACATTTTCTAAAAAGAATTATAAAATCTACCGACGTAACAGTTTCACTATTTCAGCAGCTGTCAGTTGTGTGGATGGATGATTATATGGAAGTGATTGATACAGTATAGACTTGCTGTGTAAATATTTTCCAACAGTGATTTGTTTTTATAAGGCACATGATACGCTTGATGGTCAGGAACACATTACTAAAATGTGGCTTATGAAGCTTTTAACACGAGGCGTTCGATATAATGACCATGCTTGTACAGGTTTTCTAGGCGTGTTTATACATTATACGTGTGTGTGTGTGTGTTGTATGTTGTCAAGAACACACACCTTCCTGTATGTGTGGTGCGAGTTACAATGTCCCATCAGTCCTTGAACACTGACCCTGTGTGTGTGTGTGTGTGTGTGTGTGTGTGTGTGTGTGTGTGTGTATGTGTGTGTGTTGGCCATTTCTCCAGGCTCTGACAGCTGGGGGGCAGGCGTATCGCTGCCTGCCCGGGCAGACAGCTGCTCCTTTCCCTCGTCCTGCCCTCTAACAGTGGAGCCTTGTGTGGAGTCCACCTCGCCTGAATGTCAACACTCGTGTAACTACCTTGCGCTTGCATCACAAGCTCTGTGCGTTTTTCTTCACCAGCCCCGTCTGTCCGCTCGCGCTCTTTCTCCCAGAGGACCTGTCTGTTTATCTGTCGCACATTTGCACCTATCCTCTGTTTATGTTTCCCATCGTCTCTACTTTCTGCAAGATGGCTGGCAGGTTATAAACTTCACCGCTGCCAAGTGAAAACGTTGCTGTATTGTAAACATCTTGCCATATTCACAGACATGAGTCATAATTCATCTCCTTGTATTATATACTAGAACATCCCTCTTAAAAAAAACAACCAAGGCTTATAAAATATTGATTTGCAACAATTAAATCCCCCAAAAAACAAGTGAAGAAAAAGCTTCTCACTACTATCATTTAGGTGCACACACTGTACAGTATTTGATAGTGAGAGCACTTGTGGTATTGGGTGGGTGTCATATTCTAACCTCATTTTTAGGAATGCAGCCCTTGTGTATTTTTGTTATGAAGGAAAATTATCTTGGGGGTGGAAATAAGCACCTTGGACATGGTTGAACTTGCGCTCGGAAGCATGACACCATTTCAAGTCCAGCCAAGGAATGCTAATGCAGGAGGCACTAAGTTAGGCTCCCACATCAAGACATGAAGGATGGGCCGAGCCTGTCAACCCGTCTGCAGAGGAGAAGACTGCAGGAGGATCAGTCACACTCTGCTTGCAACATGACTGATCTCAGAGGTCAGAGGACAGCGCTGTAAAGGCGCTGCGTGGAATAAAGATGCATCAACGCAGCGGTGTGGTGGAAATGCAGTTGTTTATCCTTCAGCATATATATATAGAACAGAGAAAAAGACAGGATGAAAGAAATTAATGTTTCATATCAATCAGGCATAATGGAAACAAATGAATCCTGTCAAGCTCAAGGTGGGTTTTTTTCAATTATGGCAAATGATCAATTAATCTGTTGTGAAGTCACTGATGAATGCACACGATCGTATGTAATGTTCTTAAAGGCAGACATGACCGCTAATTCAACGGATATTCGTCTCTTGGCACAATACGTCTGATGCTGCTGTGGAACGACACAAAATCTAATCCAATTAAACAACGCCGAACATATTTCCCCTGTATGCATCAGTGTGTCTTTGTTATATTATTTAATATCGTTTATTATAACGTGTCGCAGAAGTGTGCGGAAATATTCACAGGGAAATGTCTCGCCACACAGAAAAATGACTGCAATGCAGAGCAAACCTGCAGACAGGTTAATATTAAAAGCTTATGTATATACAATTTCTCCATCCAGTACCTGTGATTATTCTTTCCTGAAACCTGCCTGTATTGCATCATAGGGATGTTACCTAAACTAGCAGGAGCCACAGTAGGTTTGTGCAACTACTCTGAAATGCATGTGAATACAATCTGTTGAAGTATTCAACAAGCAGGTCACAACACTTGTGTATATGAATGAATGAATATGAATCATGAATTTAAAAAAAAAAAAGCTTGAATGAGAAAAAGAATTTTCATGAAAAAAGCTTAGATGAAAAAAAAAAGTATTTGCCATGAAAACAATTTAATGTGGAAAAATATAACATTTTCATGAAAAAAGCTTCAATGTCAAAAAATACTTCATTTTTATTAAAAAAGCTTGGATGTCAAATAATACTTAAATGCAAATCCTCCCCGGAGGTCATGTGTCTTTCACGCATGTGAGAGCTTGTTATCCTAATTTCAACAACTTCGAATGCTTTAAAATTTAAGATGGTGTGTGTCTGTGTGTGTCTGTGTGTGTCTGTGTGTGTCTGTGTGTGAGACTGTTGGTATTGTTTTGTTCTTTGTCTGTGACAGTTTGGTGATTTTGTTTGGTGCCAGCACCAACTGGTTGATCCTGCTTTTTTCAAATCCCTCACTTTATGTGAAAGCTGGTTTCACCATCCACACTTACTGTACTGGCCTATTCCTTTTAAAGATGGAGCTCTAAGACCTAAAGTGTAAATCTCTGCAGCGGCATGTGGGAAAAAAACGCACAGGTCATCATAATTGTGCGTATGATTTCCAGGACGACAGTGATTTACTGTTGTGGCAGTTGAACTGCACATTCCCCACTCTTTAATTTTCATTCTTCCGCGCTCTCGCTCCGTCTCACCCTGCAAGGTCCTTCCTCTCACATGTGAATTTGGAATGTAAACGATCACCCAGAGGGTCAAATGGAAAAGGTCACCCATTTTCATGTAATGCTCAATATGCAAATTTCAAGGCAAATCTCAGGAACTTGCAGCCAGCAGGCACACAATTAAGTAACATGGGAGTGGTGGTGGAAAAAGGAAAAGCTAATTATTTTGATGTCTGAAGATAAATCTTCCCACATACCAAAGAGTTAATGAAGGTCATAATGTCAGTTAATGTGCATATAACTGTAAAAAAATAAAATAAATCTTTGTTTTTATCTTCTGAGATCTGATTTCACTCATTTTGACGGCACTGCAGCTGAAGGAGAAAAACAGGATTGTTTGTGTAGTGTTTGCTGTCACTGTTGTTTATGTGCTGGTGTAAAGAATGTCTCTGTCCCCCTGGCCAGTGTAAATCTCAGGTGCAGGGAGGTATGTAGCTGTGTGTTTATGGAGCTTCCTGCAGAGTAGATTGGGGTAATTACACATCTAAAGCCCCTCGTATAACAACACACTCTTTGTCCCACCGACAGGGTGCCGGGCTTTGGGGTCATGGAGTGCGTTCAGACAACAGTCCAAAGATTGGATTTAAATGTCTGTCATTTAATTCAACACACACAGCTTGTGTATGAGCTGTGTGGAGGTGCATCATTTGTACACACGGTGATGCCGGTACATTTCGTTTTTTGTTTGGTCCGTAAAATGACAAATTAAGTTTAAAATGAAGCACCCTCTTCTCAGCTTTTCTTCCGCAGAGCAATATGGAGCACTAAGTGAAAGGGTGCTTGGTTTCATTTCGGTTGATCCATTGTAAACTTTCCAGCAATGCATAAAATCGTGTTTGCATTCTGCCCTGGAGGTTGTCAGTGGGTGGCAAAAAAAAAAGCAAATGCAAATTCGAAAAGCAAATGTCAGAGATGGGGGTGTAATCAAAACGGTGAAAAAATTGAATAATTCACTGAAAAATGAATGATTCTAGATAACATTCCCCAAAGACTTCACTTTCTATTTATTTATTTATTTTTTAAAGGTCAAGTTAATACTGTAGAAGGAAATGTTACAAAATACAGTGTCACTGCTAAGTGGAAGCAAATGGACGCCTGCACCCACCACCTCCGAAGCGGAAGCACAAACCCACGTGGGATCACGGCATTGCTCCGAGTCTGATAATTAGCAGTTATAGAATTTCTTAAAAACCCAGCGAAATTGCATTGCTCTACTAAAACCATTTAAACCAGGGAAGACGATTGAACACGTGTACAGAACCAAAGCCATTACGGTCAGGATTACGTTTAGTTTATTTTGTAGCACAGTAGACATGTGCATATATCCTGTAACAGTGCCGCCGTAACACGTTGCCCTTTTGTTTTCAGTTCATGGCATCGAAAATGTTTGAACCTACATCAAAAAATAATTACTGCGCTCAGAGAATTGCCTCAGCAGTACTACTGTGGGCATCCATTCTCAACCAGGGAAACAGAGATCATAGTTTAGGGCGATACTTTAATGGCTTCCATGGGAGAACTGCCGTTGTGCATTTAACTTCTGGGGAGTAGAATGGAAATGAGGTTTAAGGGATATAAATATAATACTGTTGGCTGAACATCTATTAGGTGAATGACACAGGGAAACTAAGTCGTTAGATGTGACAGAGACAAAGGTGCAAGTAACGGAGGGAGTGACTCACTCCCGTCACTACACGTGAGGAGGACATGGAGCTTGTGCTGTCTTGAGTGTTGACTTAAAAAACAGATGGGAGAAAGGTCACTGGACTGGCAGGAGGGCAGAGACCCGTTCTTTGTGAAGAGTTTGAGGTATTTTAAAGTAAATGGGTGTGACCATCTCACAGGTTTCTCCCAACAGTGTTATCCAGGCCATACGAACATGCTGGGGAAACATGCTGGGGAAACATGCTGGGGAAACATGCTGGGGAAACATGCTGGCTCGCGGCCTCCACAGTGAGGGGATGAGGCGTGAACCAGACTTCTTCTGACACATATCACCTCTTAACCTATCAGCAGTGAACTGATGCCGCTTTCACACACCTTCAGCCTCCACATTGTCTCCCTAAAGTGCGACAAAGCATGGGTTATTCTGCCAGCCTGGAGAGCGTGGAGTGGAGTGCATGTTCAAGCTCTACTGGGCTGCGTTTTGTTGTTGTTATTGTTGTTGTTGTTGTTGCATTGCTTAGCGTTGGATACATCCATACACCAGCACTTTTCACTGATTTGTCTCTGCATCACATAAAGCAATGCATTAATGGGTCTGCGGAGGGGCATGTGTGTAGGCGTCAGCGAGGGCTGAGCAATTTGTTTGAATTGAAATTGCAGTGCAATATCCATATCCATGTTTGCTCAATGCAAAATGTGTGTCAAAATACCATTCTGAATTAAGTATTGTGGTGCTGCAGAGAAGTCCCGGCCTACAAATGGTATTCTACAGACTTGAGAAAAAAAATCTTTGTTTGGTACAGATCCTTGCAAATAAAAAAAATAAAAAATCACACCATGATCTTTTTAGTATATTTCTCAATGAGAATAATAATTCAAAAACAATCATTCCTTCCAATATCGTTTATCATATTTCAATTGCAATGTTAGTCATTTCAATTAGACATTTTTTTCCAAAATCGCTCAGCCCTAGCGTTAGTGAGCGTTAATAAAACATATTCACTTCAACAAAAGTATTCGATTTGCAGATGGAGACATGAAGAGTGCCAGTGAAAGCACAAATCAATTTTTTTGGGACATTTTCAATCTAAGAACTGCATGCTCCTCTGAGGCTTAAGAAACCTCGACCACGGACGGCTTTTCTTTACTCCTGAAAAATTTGAATTCTGAGAGCTCTCACTCCACTGTGGTGATTTGCACTATTCCAAGCTTTTTGAAATGGGGACAATTTCAGAGCATATCTAGGTAGAGATGCGACAGGTACAGAGAAATGAGACAGAACATGACTTTCTGTCTAATATGGAGAGTTACAACTTTTTTTATTATCAGAAATTTGATTTGTGAGGGGGGAAAAAAAACGTGGAGGATATTTGTTTTATGATAGCAGGCGTCCTGTTTCACCACCCTCCCAGCTGTCCAGGGCACGGGTTGTTATGACAAGAAACATTGTAGAGTTACGTCAGCTGTCTGAACTCTATACCCTCGTGGTACGTCTAGTGGAAACACAGACATGCCGTCGCGATCTACCGCTCCAAGGTCTCAGGTTTCAGGGAGAACAAATTAAACTGACAAGTTTAATAGAAATACAAGAGCAAATAAATCAGAGTCGATGAAAATAAGAGCAGAACGAAAAACAATGCGCAAATGGAAAGAAACAAAGGGGCAGAAAATGGGACAACGGTGGTGGCTGATGCGGAAGGGGCGATCTTCGTATTCATTACCGCCCACTTCTGGGCAGGTGGCTCTCACAATAAGAGCTGCTGAGTGAAGTACTTGTGTGAGATTAATAGTTGTGATAGGGCTGAAATGAGAGACGGATGGGGGAGGAATAAAGAGACGGCGGGGGGACAGAATACGGGAGAACGTGGAAGAGATGCACTGCGAGGGAGACGAAAGAAAAGGTGCAGGCTTTGAGAGGGAAACCCACCTGGCCGTCCTCCAGCGGGATGTCAGCGGCCTCTAGATTAGTGGCTATACATTACCCCAGCCTATTAAAATATTACGCACGCTGATTGACGCTGACAGCCTGACCAGAGGGTGGTGACTGTGTGGTCAAGTGTGTCTGTCTTCATTTAGGCCCCTCGCTGCCTCCAAACCCCATTTCCATCGGCAAAAGTCCTGCGAACAACATGACTGTGGATTTCTCAAAGGGTTTCTTAAACAAGTGTTTGTGAGAGACACTTCAAATCCAAAAAAGACGAATGAAATGGTGGTCGGCGTGCTTCCCCGCCCCACAAAGGCGGCGACTTTCTTCTTGCTTAATCAACGAGGTTCCTCTTGCTGTTAGGAGCCGGAGTCATCGGGAACACCGGCACTGCAGCACAATGAACTCCAATGAGACATGACCCTGCCTTGTAATAAGCTCCAGCGATGCCCCCCCGTCCACCTCCACCACCACCCCTATATTTACACCCCTGCCTCACACACACATACACACACACTTTAACTTGAAAGCTCTGTCGGCCAGATCAGTAAATAATTACAGGCATCCAGACAGGCACCGCGGTAATTGAATGTACAGTGAGTTGAGATATGGTGATGGACAGATTCCCATTAACCAAATCCACTTCGTTGCAGTTCTCCCGAGGGCAAGTTATGTTCAAACAGAGCCTAATCCACCTACAGAGGAGTCCGACGCCCCACCCCGACAAAGCAAACCAGGAGATTGACAGGAGCCTTCAGAGCAAGTTTACAGTGAGAGCAGCCTGCGGCGTGCGTGTCTTTGCGGTTTTTATTCTTCATCCTTGGCCACATGCGTTACATGTTTGTTTGTTTTTTTCCCCCGCGATTTAAATTCCGTTGAGGTGTGTCGGCGATATCGCCACAGACCCCTCGCACTGAGGGCAAGCCGCAGCGGGAGACAGTGACAGGGGAGGAGGACGCTTACGAGCAAAAACTGCTTTCTCAATAACTTTTTTGTGGGGAATCCGGGGAGAAAATATCTCTGGGGAAACTGTTTCCCCTCGAAACGTAATTGACGATGCAGATTCTTTGTCTGGGAACGCCATCTTAGCAGACTAGATTGGTTGCAGTGGAGGCGTTTTGTGCATGTGTGTTTCCTGCACAGGAGGCTGAAGGAGAGAATTCCCCTCCTTTTTAAACTCTTCACTCCGAACACTTTGACACCTGATGGTTTGATGAGACGTGCTTGTCTGAACCTCCGACCTTGTCCTGGCGAACCCATTCCAGCTGAGCGACCCCGCTCGAGGCGCGGTGGGTCAAGGGAAGGAGTGCGACGCGTAGACGGCCCTGCCACATCAGCTGTGAAGGGCGTCTCATTTACCGCTCCGCTGTAGATTAAATTCGGGAGCCTGTCCTGTACAATAGCTGTATTATAAGCTAGTCAGAAAGTTGATTAATGCGAGACGTGACCAATGGAGAAGAAAGCCTGGCTTCATTAAAGAGCTGGAGGTGGTAGACAAAATAATGTGAACACTTCATGAAATAGGATTTGAACTACGGCTGTAGGCCTTTTTTTCAGATCTTGTTTTAATTGATAGTTTATGCTTTTAACTCTACTGGAATTTTTTCAGGTTTATTTATTCATTATATTATATTTTTATACCTCATTGTATTTATTTCTAGCATGTGTAATATCCTGCATTTGAACTTTTAGCTATCATACATTGTTGTTTTTGCTGTTAGCTGTTTTGTTTGCAAGCATTGTTCACGACGCCGTTGTGTGAGGATACCTGCTCGATGGTCTTTCGAGGTACAATAAAATAAATAACTTAAAAATAAACAGTGAAACAGTTCTACAAAGGTGGGTTGCATGCTTAATAGAGCCAGTAGAGTGTGTCTCTGTTTTGAATTTTTTTTTAACGAGATTGGCACCAGAAAAACAACAGCATCAGTTATTAATTCGGAAATTTAAAATGACAAGGCCTGTGGTAAGTCATAAAAAGCTGATTTTTATCCTTTTTTTTTTAATCGTTTGTCAACAGGTGCTGGATCAGAAAATGTATATATATATATATATATATATATATTTATATATATATATATATATATATATATACACAGACAGAAATGAGTTTTTTTTTTGTTTTTTTTGTTGGAGGACTCTGGTTTCAAGACTGTTGCCACCATAAATCATTCAGTTGTTTTAGGTGATGCAAATTCGTAATTTAGATGATTTGGCCTCTTCCATATATCAAGGAGCTGATTGCCAGACTTCTTTTATAGCTGACATGCTCCTGATTGACTTTCAGCCTCTGATTAAGTTACCTCAGTGTCCTTTCTCATGAGCTTATATATTATTTTCTCTACCCTGTGTAATGAGGTTGTTGGGAAGGTTTGTATCTACAAAAAAAAAAAAAAAAAAAAGCCAGTGGTTTTGTTTATGTTTAACTTTTATATGTATAAATGTGTGCGTTTAAATATTTCTACATTTGCAGAATGTGTCTGTCTGCACCCTTTTGTTGAAACCTGCCTGGAGAGTCTGTCTGAAACTGTATTCCAGTGTGTAACAATAGTAAGGTGATAGTAGTGAGTCTCTCCGGTTTCCCTGTGGGACCCATTAGAAGCGACAGCATTAAACTCTCGAGCAGACTCAGACACAACAAAACAAAATATACAGGAATTTCATTAGTTTGCCATGTGTTTTCCCTCCTCCTTATTTTGAGAAAGAGTTTTGTTTGCCATCTGTAACTCATCTTATTATGTTTAAAAAATTAAAAAAAGGAGCTGGACTGCGATATTTACGGTAACAGTGGCGTTAGAGTTGATATTCGTGGTAAGTATCGTGGGCAGCAGAAGTTGCTGTTTGCGTGTGTGTTTTTTTTCTAATTCATGTGTGTGTGTATGTGTGTGTCTGCATGATTATTCATGTTTGTTTATGTGCCTGTAGAACAGATGCTGTTGCCTCAGACTTGCGTGTCCTGTGGGAGTCCTTCATGTTTATTTCATCAGTTCTGGTATTGCAGAAGTATCACCTCTCCTAGTTCTCAGGACGCTGTGCCAGGGTCATACACTTACTTTGTTGTGCGTTTCCTTGTGCGAACACATACATAAGCACGCAGCACTGTGCCCAACAGTGGATTTATTACATGGGTATAGAGAAGTACAGGAACTGCTCATGTATGTCAGTGCAATCTTAGCATCTAATCATGCTTTCTTTTAGAAGGTCAGTTCACCTAAATTTAGAAAGGACATAATATTTGTCTCACCGATACACTGTATAGAAATAAGTGGACGTAGCTCCCGTGACTTCACCCATTGATTTGTGGGCTAAGTTTTTAAAGTTTAGCGTTTTGGCCACTTTTGGAGCCAGCGTCAAGTGGTCATTCGAGGAACTGCAGTTTGTGGCACTTCCACGATGGCTTCATTTCTCAGCACCGGGGGTTGCCACTTGGAAGCTACCTTTTTTAATCACAAGGTAGCCACACCCTAAAGCACGCCCTGCTTTATTGTCTATTTTACTTTAAACAGGACCATACTTTACAAAATGTTGTTTTAAAGAAGACTTGAAACTAGAGATTGAGACCAAAAACTAAAAATGTTTACTGAGGTAATAACTCAAGTGAGGTCAAGAAGGGTCATTTTCTCGTAGACTTCTATACAGTCTGACAATCTGAAAGTGGTGTCGTTTTGAAGTTTTTAATCTCCATTCGTGCTCAAAGTGTTTTTTAAAATGACTAAGGTTAAACACCTGACTGCAACAGAGACAATGTCTGCATTACTCTGGATAAGCCACAGACCTTGCTGCGAACAGTTAAAAAAGAAAATGGTAATAAAAAGAAATCTGCACGGGAAGATACCCCAACATGTACTATATGTCAATTTCTTTGAGATTTAGGCCAACAGAACTTTTAATAACTGTTCTCACACCAATTTCCATGGTGCGATTCTGCTAAATCACGTGGAGCACGTACACTGAGAGTCACAATAGGAATCTGTACTACAGTATAAGTGTAAGATCCATTTTTGGCAAAAGTGATGGAAAAATGCCTGCAGTGGTTCTTTGCTAAATGGGGAGATATTTTTCTTTAATCATTCAAGCTGTGAATCAGGTGGACCTGGGAATAAAAGGGCTCTGAACAAGAACAGAAAGGAGACCTAAATTCCAAGCATAGCTCAGTCATGTGAGCATGAGTTACCTCAACGGGTGCGCTGACATTAAAGACTATAGTTAAATCCCTGCACGCCATTCTAAGCATCCGAGCTACTGGCACGACTTGCAAAGAAAAAGGCACACGCTGCCTTTAAGCTGCAGTGTAGGACGTGTGTTTAATTCAGAATGTCTAATAATATAATGTCTGTCTCATTAGCTTTAATAATAATGTAGAATTTACCTGATTGAGACTTTTTTTGAGGCACAAAGTAACTTTTATTGTTAGGTACTGCCATTAGCAGGAAATCTTGCACACAGTAGTTAACAAAGCGCAGTTTAAAGGACCATACTGTTGGTTTTGCATGTTAAAGCTGAACAACTGACTATTATATTATATTATTACCTCCGCCAAGGAGGTTATGTTTTTGTCACGGGGCGAATACACACATTAAGTCTCACTTTCGTTAACATCGCAAAATAGGTCATTTGTGCTGCATTCGTGTGCTGTCGGAATGATCGGGAAAGAAAAGTTGATAAAGCTTCTTGAGGGCATATTTTGTTATTCTTGCCTGCCAACGTTGGCACTGATTTCAACAAAACAGTGAATGACCAAATAAGTATAAGAGTTCAAAACAAACACCAGGATATATACAAAAATGTGTTATCATTTCAGTTTGACTTTAAGATTACTTAATCAACTTCTCACGATCTTTTTCAAAGCGTCTGGTCTGGTTTGTCTTCTGGGTTTTTGAGAACGTTGCTCATTTGCTTGCTTTGCAAATATGTCATTTGTGGCTGTCCAGGTAGAGCACATAATTACCTTGTGCTGTGTGATTTAGTTTTGAAATCTTGAAAAGGAGAGGTTGGGGTAGTCCTCTAGAATTAAGGAAATTACAATAGTTTTTGCTGCAATATGTTGCACCATGTACAACAGTTCCTGTACCATCTTTCCCACTTATATGTGGGCTATGAGACTACATTGCTTCAGCCTGGATTTACTTCAATTATATTTCGTGTTTGAACTGCTTCTGTGAGGCCAGAGCGCATCTGCTCCGTCTGTGTTTACCCAGATAGAGAGGAGAGGTACGGTCAACCATCTGGAGACATCTGCTCCATTTCCAGCCAACACAATCAGGTCAGGAGGAGTCTGCCGTCCAAACCTTCCCTCAGATAGCAGATCAACCTCGATACCGTACCTGAGGGATCCACAGTAATTCCGACGACTCTAATTATAGTTTTTTTCTAAATCTCTGTGTGGAATGTGGACGGAAGTGTGCTGCTACGTATACTTTTGGTGACCAAAAAAAGAGGCGAGAGGGAGAATCGAGGAGAGAGGGAGACGGAGGCAGGAAATGAAGGAGGGACTAAACTTGACAAAGATGAATGTGGGAAGCCTCCATTTATGTCTGATGCTTTCACTTACACGTCCACTTGAATACAAAGATGGAGAGAGAAAAAGAGGAGACATGATTTGCCTGAGTTTTAGGGGAGGAAAGCAAAAAAACGAAGAAGTAACAACACCGCATTTAAAGCATTTATTTTTATTTTATATATATCATCCATTTTTGTTCAACCATTTAAAAATGACCAGATGATGTACAAAGTGTGTGACTTAGACACAAGAGACCACATCTGTCAGTGTTGTTGTCTTTTAATCATGACCCCAATGTTTTTCCAACCTTTTTTCTTTTACCCATGATCATGGACTACCCCTACGTATATGACCTTCACCATAGAGGTGGCAGATCTAAATGCATCCACATGAATCTTTTAAGTGACAAAAAAGCAATGTTGTCACAGATGAGAAAATGCTCATGTGGGGTAATTTTTCAGGGTTTCAGATTTTTTCCAAGTCTATCTTAATACAATGCTTCATATGTACGCATGTGATAGAGTTATGGCTGGCGGTATGGTGAAAGAAATGGGCATATGGCCTTTTTAAGTTGATATGGCGAACTTGTTAGCAGGTATTATTTACACAGAGTCATGTTTCTGACCGCCTGATGAATTTATGTCCAATACTTATTCATTTTTAACTCCATGTTCTGCGAGGCCATGGGAATACATGTATTGGACAACTTGTTGGTTTCTTTCATTTTGTATTCTGAATCCAGCTAAGCAAACTTTGGTTTTGTTTCGCAGACTGAAAGCAGCTAGAGTAAAAGCGACAGTATCTTTTTCCATAAATGTTTCCATTCTCTATGAATAGCCCACGACACCTACACAACAAATGTCAGGTCCTCTGTACAGCTCTGCTTGTTCACGGATAGTAAAATGTTACAGAGAACATTATTCTGTCTCCTTCCAGCTACCTCTGTGCTTTATTAGTATTCGGCCAACGCCTCACTCTCGGAAGACCAAAGTGAGAGGATTATGTACGAGTTTAATAGATTGAATCGCATTTAGCAGGTTATGTTTTGCCGCCGTCTTTGAAGACACAAAGCATCCTCAAAGATTCCCCAGGACAGATAAGGAATTTTTTTTCCCGTTTAAATTTTCAATAACCTTTCATATCTTATCTCCTTCCAAAAACTTTTTTTTTACACCTCAGCCTCGGTCCTCTGACCTCACTCTACTTTTCGCATTCCACACACTTTTCAAAAGCCGTTCTCAGCTAAATTGATTCCCCATCAATAAGAAAGTATATTTTTGTTGTGTTCCTCCTCTTGCTGCAGCTCTGTGGGTGTATGAATCTTTAGTGGCGATGGTTTATAGGCCTCTACTAAATGATATGAGGCCTGCCTTCTCCAGGAGAGGCTGATAAGAGCCTAATGCATTACCCTGCAGAGCCGTGTCCAACGCTGGCCCATAAATTACATCATGGTTGTACTTGAGTGTTGACTATGTGTTTGTGTGTACTGGTAGTGGTTGTGGGTGTGTGATGGGGGGGGGGGGGCTTGGTGTGATTACAAAACACATGCATATGCTTGATGATATATCACAAACGCATGACGCTGTTTGTAGATGTTAAATAGATTTTTTTTTTACCCCACAGCTTTCTTCATCACAGCAGCTACTTCTGCAACACACACTGAAACACATGGCTGGGAAGCAGCTGAGGAATAAAAAAAAAACCTCCCAAAAAGTAACCTCTTATATTATAGACCATGATGGAAGCCGCACCATCGACCATCACAGATCTCTACTGAGAAAAAACATCGGTGTGGCCAACTAGTCACAGGATCCATAGGAGACAGAGGCAAACATTGTGGACAGGGTCTGACGGCGTGGCCAGAATGGAAATGAGCCAACCGGCGCAGGGGGAGCTGACAAGCATCATCTCTGTCTTTGCCTAAAGATTTGTAAAGCAAAATGTCGTTCTGGAAACATGAGAGCAATTTGTGTTAAGGCCACGGACAGAGCGACGGAAAAAACTCTGCCGCCTCATTCATTTGAATCACAATCAGAATCAGAATCAGAAATCCTTTATTAGTCCCACAGTGGGGAAATTGACATGGTTACAGCAGAAAGGTAAAAAAGGATACAATAAAAACACACGTGAACACTATTAAGTGGATGAATTAAGCCAGGCAAACATAGTCTTGTTGTCCTCTCTAATCATCCATCTAACCATTAATGTATTATTAACAGTTTGGCCCTCTGTGCTTCTGTCCTGTTTAATGCAACTGTCAAAAAAGTGCTCTATGATATCCGCTCCAAAGTTGTTGTAATTAACCTTTTACAACCCTGAGCACATTTGTGATTTCCAGATGGAGATGCACTTTAGCAGCTCCAGTGCGTAGTTTCTCTATGTAACTGTATGAATGTCGAGCACAGCGGTATGACGGATGAGAAAAGAATGACTCAATCTGTTTTCTCTGGTGGTCGCCCTCCTACCCCCGTCCTGTCCAATCAGAGTCTGTGACCCCGCTGATCTTTCGAGGCAGACATCATTGTTCATGATTGTTTTAGTTGCGTTGTCTCTGCCGAACCACCCAGTGCTGGAGACTCCAGTATGACTGGGTCGCCTCACTGCTTCAGCATGTTGGATTAAGTCGAGTTTCTCCACCCTGGCGGCAGGCCAACATTGGTCAGCCTGCCTATGAAAACACAACAGTTTCCTTTTCTTTCTCGGTTACTCTAACAAGGAAGAGCACTACAGGGAGAGGAGGTATAACAAGCATGTGGAGTTTTCAGAGATAAGTATCTCTGAAAGAGGCCCTGCTCAATTCAAGTAGGATTGGCTAACCACTTCCGTGTGAGTGTGTGTGTGTGTGTGAGAATCATAATTCACCAGAGTGTGTCAAAATAGTTATAACCGTGTCAGTCTGGGTTAAATCCATATGTAATCTCTATGGTCAGCTCCACCCTGTCTTTAAGGAGTGAGCTCACCTTCCAGATGGCTTATTGTTCTCACAGTGCATGTCCCCGTCCCAGCCCAACACACACACACACACACACGTATATACAGTTAGCAAAAAGTGTATTGTGTGTGTGTGTTTACATGCACACTAATCATTTACCTATGAAGATTAAGACGATACTCTGTAGAAATGTCATGTAAAGGTTTTGACCTGATTTATAAACCATCAGCGAAGTTGAATTGGAAACGAAACGAAAAAAGAAATTTTTTGGATTGGCCTTAAATTCTTGGTAAAATGAATAAATAGCGTTTACATTCTCAACTATGAAAGAAGAGAGCTGTTAACCAACAGAAGTCCTTCCTGTTACTTCTTGCATTTGGTGATAATAAGAATGACATATTTTCAGTAAGCTACCTCCCGCCCTTACTACCAAAGAAATCGTGTAGATTCAGATTACTGTGGAAATCAGATGGTAGTTCATGTAAATGTGTGCACTTTCACTTTAAGTTGGTAATGTTATCCTGTGATATTTGTTTACTTGAATACTGGCTCTTACTTTATCATGCCACTGCCCCTTTAATGCCAATCAGTGCATGAGGAAGAGGGCAAAGTTTCCCTCGCACAACAATCCCTCCATTCAAACATGGACGTGTAAAGTAAACACAGCTTGCAATCTGCAACCAAAGATCAGTGTTTCCACAGTGGCAAACATGATGAGGAGGGTGTCATGCATGCGGTGGGGCAGTTAAACACACACAGTTGCCTAGCAGCCTCACGATAAGGCGTCTGTGTTTGCGAGTGTGGGAGAAAAAAAAAAGTTCTTATCCATCCACATTTCCATTACAGGCAGGTGTGCATGGCGATGTATGTTGATGGGGAAAAAGTCCGACAAACCAACATAATCGGCGTTCCATAGGAGATTCAACACGGACATGTACGGACACACCCAACTGTGAGCGATGTTTATTATCCCCTGCATCCATTACGTTTGGTGGTTTAAGCTCGCCACACTTGTCATGCGGTCAACTTCTAATAAATTCTCTGTGTGAGAAATGGAGGCCATAAAGAGGAAGTAGATGGGAAGAGGACAATGTGCTGTGTGCAGTCTTAGGGGTATGTATAATGTATATTCCCCTGGCCATGGCCAAAGTCCCCACTCTGTATCATTTTTATGGCATGATCCTTCTTGGATGCCACCGCTCGACCAAAGGAGAATTCAACTCGGCAACGCCCAAGCTGAGGGATTACATAGGTTTACTTTCTCTCTCTCCCGCCTCAGATTTCTATCTCTTCTCTCTCTCCGTCACCGTGCACCAGTCCTTTTCTTTTCACACCATTCCTCCTCTCTCACCTTGTCTATTCTCTCTCTCTCCCTCTACCTTGATTCAGCTTGTAATCCATTCATCCATTTCTGTTGCACTCTCACAGGGCTTTAACGGAGGGAGCATGGACAGTGTGGTAAGAATACATAAACATACTGTATATGTCTTTCATTAGCCCTCTCAGGAAGCCAAGAGGGCCCAAGTTTGGACCTCACGTCTGGGCATCTGCGCGGCAATTGGAAGAGAGTAGGGTCCCGAGACGTCACTTCCTTTCCTGCCACAAAAGTATAAAAACCAAATAGGGTATTACTTTTATGATTTAACCTGTTTTTGCTCGGAATGAGAGGATATTCAGTCTTCTTCTGTGTAAAAAAAAAAAAAACTTCAAGAATCAGGCTGGGTTCAGGTTAACTTATAATTAAAAAAAAACTTTTTTTTTTAAAAGGCGAGCTCACTCACGCGTGCCATGTGGCTGCTCTAACCTGTTAACATGGCTGCCAAATTAAAAGCAAGAGGTTCAGACACGCAGACGGGCTGCTCACACGGGCATAACACGTAACGTTTTCAATGACGAGGTTTCCTTTTTCCGTACTTCAATGCCAAAATCTTAATTCACTGTCTTAGCTCTGTATGCTTGCAGGTCTTTCAACTTTTTTATTTAAATGCATGGCGTAGAATTATAACTTCAACAAAGTAATTTGTCCAGTGCAACTCATTTCCTTGCCGTTTTTTCTTTTTTGTTTGAGTTCACGAAATGAACATTTCCTGTCCCGCTCATTCACTATCTTTCCTTCGTCATCTTGCCTCCTCACAATCTTCTCTCTCTAGATATCCGTTTTACCATTAAATGCAGTGCGCTCAATGTGTTTCATTCATGTGCATAGACGGACGAAGTAATTCATTCCTCTGTGGTTATACAAAAATCACATGTGTCTCTCCCAATCTTTGGATGTGCCAACGCTGAGAGACATAACACCTTCGTTATGAGCTGAGCGCTCCTGTCTGTAACCAACAAACTGATGACGTCTAATGATGTGAAACTTGTACCATAGAGTCCCATTGTGATTTATTGAAAATGGGCAGTTGATAGATCATAGTATGAGTATCTCATAATAGATTTGCAGTGCTGTATTAATGCCTTTTTATTGATATTTAACATTTTAGGTAAGAAATACAGTATGTCCGTCACATGTCTCAACAAGGATACAGCATTATCTGAACGAGATTGCAACAGATGATATACAGTGACTCTGCATGTTAGAGTTTTCAGCTTTGGTTCATACTGGTAATAAAATGTTGATCATCCTTTAAGCTTTGTCTGGAAAGCAGTCTAAGCCTAAACCGTGGTGTTTTTCTGTCAGGGTGATGTGGTTGATATATGAAGTGTCACCAGTAGGCCTCGGCCCCTCCAATCCAATTCCTAAAGCCCCGAACACTGCGGAGGCCCACTAAATCACCTGGCTGCACAGTCCTCCAACAAAAGAGTCGCGGCAGCAGCACATTCCGTCTCTGTGTCCTCCTGTACATGCCATGAAATAACCTGGGGATGTGCACCCAAAAAAAGATCCGGGCCGTCAGTTTACACATGCATAGATTAACTTCCAAATGAGCTTAGGCGGCAGCGGAAGTGTAATGAGGGGAGAGCCACAGGTTTACTGTCGGGGTTGAGACTTGGATCGGGCTGCTCTCATTATGTCAAGCAGCTGCGGAGCTGCTGTTACAGTCACTGTGGGGCCAATCACAGCGAAGAGTGGTTCCACGTAGCCTTGGATGCCAGAAGAATGTTGCAGGTTGATCAAACAGTGAGAAGCATCTGGACTCCTTGTCCCTGAGAGCAGTTTCCCTCTGGTTTTGATTGTTGTCTGGCACTATATAAACATTTAAACCAACCAAAATGAGTCCAACTTCACAATTTTTGCATAGCTTAATCTCTGTAAATCTTGTGTTTTTGTGAGCTTAGCATGTGAGCAACATTTTCCGTTGTCACGTGACTTGACTTCATCTGCACCGCCTGATTGTATTCAGATTGTTGATGCAGTGTCAATGGTATCATGTTGCACCATTAATCATTCAGCAACATAATCTCCAGGCTACTGAAATAATATCTGAAAATGTATTTGGAAGATATCAGAGCCAGAATTCGGATCAAACTGCATGGTAGTTGAACGCTGTTTTACATTTTCACTGATCTGATCTTTCATGAGAAGAACTGAGTCACAGGTTTGTTTTTTCCTCCATGCCTGTGAAATATAGGCTTTATATTCACTGCATTTATTTATGCACATTTTTATTTTTGATTTCATCCCAGCCCTTTCTCACAGAAATTACATTTGCATATTACTTATTTATTTGCCAAGGATGTTTTGTAAGAAATGTAAATGCAGTCTGGATTATGTTCTTTGGCAATGCTTTTTCTAGTGAAGGAAGTGCTACGTTTGTGTACATTACTCATAAGTCATCGGTGGTCAGGGCGGATAGTTGGTGCACAAAAAAGCACTGTGGTTAAGGTTAACCTTTAGCTACTGTGTGTTGTTGCTCGTGGAGAGTCTCTGACAGGTGGATGTGTGAAAGTGTAAAACAATCCACTAATTGTATTTCTTGATCTGACTCAAAGTATTCTATCGGGGACGAAGGCCAGACGCAATGTGATCAACTTCTGAGGCTTGGATCCAACCGACCACTTGGAACAAGTTTGTTTCAAGGAGCGTAACTTCTAAGTTAAGGAAGAATCCCACTGTGGGAAAGTTTTTGGCTCGGATGATGAATTAGCAGAGCTTGATTAGAAATTGCTATCTCAGACGGGCTTCACGAAATGAGAATAAACACAAATGAAAACTTAATGGAGTGCCAAGACGCCAGAGCTCTGTTTTTCTTTCTCTCCTAAACAAAACAAGACACACACATTGAGCGTGAAGTGTCATAGTTTTGTTTGGTTTTGTAATTGTTGTATGAAGTAACGCTAACTCTGTATTTCTTGCTGTTTAACTCTTCTTGGCATGTTATTCCCATGTGTACAGGCCTGCTGGGTGGTTGTCAGGAGCAAGAATGCAAAGTATGAAATTTTAAATCTTATAAGTGCTGCTTTGTTTCCCTGACCATGAAATAGTTTAACTTAAGTTGCATTTTCTTTTCTTCTGTTCAATAGGCGTAGCGAAAGAGTATTTCCCCAAAGGTGTTAAATTCTCTAATCCTGAGGAGAACACAACAACACAAAGTGAACACGAGTGTACTGTAGGACGCTACTGCAGGGCTTCGTCAGGAATGATAAAACTGTCATTTAACTTTTATATATAAAAGTCTAAACCTACAGATGTGTTCATGCGGAGAGTTAAAGGCTCACAGAACAATTTGAAAAAGTTAAGGGGGCTAACTGACAAAAGTAATCCATAATTTTTCCGAACATTTCATTGAAATAATTTCACTTTTACGTCACCAGTAGAAGGTAACATCATTTAATAATCCTTTCACCTTCAATTCTGGGAGAGCTGATGTTGACATGATTGCAACAGCAGTGATTGTGACATTTTAATGTGTGTTTGGAAGAATTACCATAATGGTCTCCTTTGCAATGATGCATTGCCGTCGCGGAGGCAGCAGGAAGTCTCCGCAAGCTGTTTTGTATTTCAAGTATTTTGAATTCCAGCAGGTACAGCAAATCAGACAGTCGTGGGTTTTGGATTTAGAAATTTAAAAAATTGAAACTGGTCATTTTCATAGTTTTGGCCATAGTTGGTTTTGCTAACATTTTACTCACCGACTTTTTACTGAGGTCTGTGCTCAGACAATCCAATTTGTTACCGGGCCGCACACAAAGAATACATCTTTTTTTTTAAAATTATTAATACAATTATATTAACATATAATTTAATTATTACATATATAATTATTCCATTTTATATGATGCACTTTATTAATATTATTATTATATTGTAATATTTATTATTTAAAAAATTATGTATTATATTATATATATTACAGTTTAATAATAATATTAATAAAGTGCATCATATAAAATGGAATAATTATATATGTAATAATTAAATTATATGTTTAGCACTTTATTGTGTGTTTTGTTATGCCCCCCATCTGTGGAACAATTGTCTTGCATAAAACCGTTCCGTGGTGCTAAAAGGTTGGAGACTGCTGATCTAAACAATTCATTTGAAAGTGAGCACATTCAACACGTGCAAATTCTGCTGCACAAGAAAAGTGAGTTTGCATAATTTAATGGATGTCAACAGACAGAATGGCTCACGGTTATTATTCCTGACCTGTGAGTTTCTGTGAAATAGCAGTGCACACGGCATACATACTTTCACATGAACACTGCTATACGGTAAATGGCTGAAAACCAGGGATCTGCGTGATAGGGTTTTTCCAGTCACGTATTTGTTGGACAGGCAGGCAGTTGGGGAGTGGACATGCAGGAAGGAGGATTTTGGGCTCCAGCTGGGAAGATTTTCTTTGCTGCAGGAAACATCAGAGCCAGGAAACGAGAAGACTTTGTCTATTACTCACATTATTATGAGGCCATGACTGCAAACCTACTTTAAGGTTATGAGAACAGGCTGTTCTGCATGTCCCCTCTCTGTCTCACACAAATGCGTCTTGTGACCTCTTCTTTTTAACTCTGGCTTGCGGCGCTCTCATTTAGAGAAGTATGTGACCTTATTCCAGAGCTGCCCTGATTAGTTTGATGTAGCTTCGCTTCACTCGCCGTCAATCTTCCCGTTATGTTTGGTTTTCTTTCCTCTCTTTGGAAATCACACGCAACTGGCACCTTTTAAGCCCAAAGAAGGAATGAAAGAAATCTATGAATTAACTTATATTAAAAAAAAAAAAGAAAAAGTCACTTAGACTTTTTTGCCTCCTGCCCTGGGGTTAATTAAAAAGGTGTGTGCGCTTTGGCTGTTAACAACTGCTTCCTGTGTTTGTGTACGTTGTGTGCTTTACACTTTCTTCTAAGAAGCCTCAGCTCTAGTATGCATTGACACTTGGCAGTGTTTCGACACCAGTGGATCACAAGCTAATGTGTGGAGGGACTGTGACAAAATGATGTTTTACACCATTTTATACTGGGAATATTAATGGTACCATAGAAAATGATGATGATTTAAGGAAAGCTAGTAAAGATGTATATATTTTTTTTAAACACAGATTTTATACAACTCCATAAAAAAGTTTTCTTATACAGCACCTTTCAAAACATAAAATGCGGCTGAAAATACTTTACAAAAGAATCAAATCTGGCTATTCTCGGCCAGAAATTACTTTCCTTTGGAGGTCACAGTAAGGATGTCCCTACTTTTTTGTTTTAACCTATTATTCTACCAGGTGTGAAGTCCATCGGATGAACAGTTGTTGAGAAAATTGAAGGACATACTGACAAAGACTCTTTCCATTTTAGTTAGACGCAGTGGCAACGTTGCTCAAACCAAAAGTTCTGGGCCCACATTAACCCTGATCCTGCACGTGCAGCTTCTCTATCTGCTGAAGGGTAGCCTCAGTTTCACCTTGGGAACATTAAAGTTTTATCTTCTGTATTATTTGTAGTTTTGTTCTCATTGTTTCCATTTAACAGCTGATGGCTTGGCCCGAGTGACAGGTAAACCCTTACAGGTGAAAGGCGAGGTTTGCAAATAACTTATTCATGAATTCTCTGCAGGATCCGTCCGTCAACAATTGATTACTTTGGCAGAGCGCTAACGTCAAAGAAAATGCGAGGAAAACTTGTCCGACCCCAGACGGCCTGAATAAGTCTCCGTCTCTTTCTTTTCCTCTCCCACATTAGTTTGATCAATAACACTGACACGCACAAACATCCGGGGTCATCCATCAGCTCCGTACCAGCTCACAGATAGAAAGGAGGACATCAAATATTAACGCCCACAACTCCTCCTTGCGCACAACAGAACTTTGACACATACAGTGCCGTGAATAATTGAAACTCTTCAGCAACTATACATCTAAAACCACTGACGCGACGCACACCCACAGCTGTGGACGAGCAGGTTAGGGAGCTGTAGTCTCACGCTGAGCCCACTTCCACTTGAGAATCCATCATTAAGTACAGTAAAATGGTTAAATGCTGAGCAGAAGTCAGGAATAAGTGCATATACTGTACGTAACCGAAAGTGGTTTCAGTGATAATTCTGTTTACTTGTGTCTTACTTGGGTAGTTTTGGTCATCATTCCTCTCCATATTTAATAACATTGTACGTGATTGAATGGTGAAAGAAACTTGAGCAGCCAGATGATCAGGCATATTTGCAATAAACAACTGTTGAGCCAGGTTATCTAAACCACTTTCTTTTTGAATGAACGCACCTAGAAAGTTGGTCTTTTAACTGACAAACCCCCAGCAACAGTGCAGGGCTGTGGGCTGATTTTGGTCTAGTGGCCATAGTCAGTATTACAGGTCACATGACTCCCACACTTTTTCCACACACACACACACACACACACACACACACACACACACACACAAAGGCTCAATTCCAATCCGGCTCCTACACCCTCTCCCTGCGTAAACTGCGCAAACTAAGATCGACATTTGATATTGTCATACAGATGTTAACCACTCAACCACTTTACTTAGGATTAAATACACCCATGTCTAGTCTATAAAGCGGTAGACATGTATTTGTATATTTACATGGACTGTTGCAAAAACCAAGAAGCTCATAAACGGAGTTAAAAACGAGAAGAGTTACGAAAAAACCTCCGACAGTTCCTGTTTCTGCCAGAGTGAGGGAGGTTTGTTCCGAAGCTTGCCGCTTTATTTACAACCTACACCTTGAAGAAAGGGGCCTCATTCAGCTGCGAGTGTGACTACAAAGATGTTCGCTTTGTCACGGAGTGGGAGGGTGTTAATGGGCCACAATTATTACACAACTCGAAGGGAACTATAATATTTATATAAATAATGCTAGTATCTGCGCCATGATTCGGATCCGCTTCAAAATGTAACGGGTTCTTTCTTGGCCTATGCTAAACCCTAACCCTTTGTGTTTGTAGTAATGTGATAGGATTGGTAGTTTGCAAACAGTGTTTAAAAAAAAAAGAAGTGTATTTAACAAATGCTCTAGCCGGTCCACTTCCCGCCTGGCCTGAACTGCTCTGGGCAACGCCCTGCGGCTCTGTTAAAAAATAGACTAAGCACGTATTTTTTTGCGGAGCACAGCGGAGAGCCGCTTCTGAAACTTATCTGGCAGAATCACAAGCATTGTCCAGAGTGGCCGCGATCGCTCCTGCGGCTGCAGAATCCAGTGGGTAGTCTTGCTCAACAGTAAATATAAATAATTAAAGGCTCAATAAGGATTTGAACCCTCTGACAACAGGTGCATGGAAAACTGTCCACATGTAACAGGGTTTTCATTGTATTAAACCAGCCTGGCAGGATTTCACACAAGGCTCTTTGTTAATATGCATCAGAAAATCAGAAAAGCTTTATTCGTCCCACAGCGGGGAAATTTACAATCATGAAGATGATTAACAGAGATAATAAAGAACGATGGCCCTACCACCACATCCCACCCCCTAACAGACCCAAAAGAAGAAACGGGTGGTATTACAACGCAAGTAATAATGTACAGTTCACACCTTCATGATACTCATCTACCTCCTTCCAGGGTTTTCTAAATTGCAAAAGCCGCTCCAGCGTACCGTCCCCCTGTTTTGTTCCCTCCAGTCCCCAAATGGGTGCAAATAGGGATCTAACAAGTAGATGACAGTCTGTCCCAGCATGTGACACCTGCAGCAACAAAGCCAAAGTGGTAAAGAGGTTAGGCGAAGGGATGTATCAGTGAAAGAAGAGGTGCGAGAACACTTGGGTATACGAGCCCCGCGAATAAAACACTCAACCTCTTCCAATTAAGAAGCAGCATGCGCCAGAAGCTCCCATTGATAAAGTTTCATCAAAAACATGCAGTCAACGAGTTTATTAGTTCCTTATTCTTCTATTGCGACACCTTGCACAACAACACATCGTTTGAGGCCCCCTTTGAGAAATCAGCACGTCTTCACAATTACAACCCATTTTTCTCACATGCTAATTTTTATGAATGAGCCATATGGTTGGGGGTGAGGGGTCTGTTTCCAATCAGAAGTGTGATGGCAGAGTGTGTGTTAAGCATCATGCACTGTGTCTGTTCTGTGGGGGGATTAATCAGGGGAGGTAGAGTATGTTTGGGTGCCTCTAGAGGACAGCCCCAGGCCCTTTCTTAAAACATATGTGAGTGATTATGACAGATGGGGCCCTGGACAGGGGCAGGAGGAGGGTGAAGTAGGGCTGTAAGGTCGGGTTTTAGAGGCTTCTTCACTGATGTGTTATTGGTGTGACTAATTCAGCTCGGAGAGTTGTTTTTTCTGACAATACATCAGCTCTTAGTCTTTCTCTCTCGAGCCGCCCCCATACAATCCCTTTCTGACTCAGAGTTTTATGGTCTTGCATGCAAAGAGACTGGGACCAATGTTTTTTCCAATGACATTGCCGCATGCACGCAGTTTTTTCTTTTAACCATAAGTCAACCATCTCGTTGTTATCTGATCATTACTCACCATCTTTTTTTAATTATCTGCGGCATATATCAGTACACGAACTTGCTCATTACTAAATGATGGGCACATTTTTATTCCTAAACTACTTTTAATGATCAGCATTATCCACCGAGCCTTTAAAGTAGTCACAATAACGGCTTAATAATTTTCAGTTAATCTCATATGGCCTTCAAACACTTTGTTTGCTGTATTCATACAACATTTGAATCCTGACCTTGTACAGATGATTGCATTTCAGGTTCATAAAAGGTTGCATGACTACTTTTTTTGGTATAAATAACTCAACATTAACATTGTTAATGTGATTCGTGATGTTAATGTGACCAAGTCAAAAGGCCAAAGTGTTCGTAGCTGTTTAAAATGGCCACAGCCAGATGACTGCTTTAAAGGGTCCGTGTAGTATTTCGGGGGATTTATTAGCAGAATGTTTTCATTTGTGTATAATCACCTGAAACTAAGAATTGTTGTGTTTTCGTTACTTTAGAATGAGCCGTTCATATCTACGTAGTGTCCTCTTCCGCCAAATACTACATGTCCTTTTAAGTGTATATTGGAGGTGAGGATTGCTGACTTTGCTACTTTGAAGTTATTCTCTAGTTATTGTAGTCTTCTTCAGAGGATGTAGTTTGCTTGTCATGGTGGTGGATCTGTTGAAATTCAAGCTAAGTAGCTGTTATGATTTCATCTATAACACATTTATGACTTTCGTTCTGTTGTGGCTTTAAAGGTAAAGCTTTTTTTAAAAAGCTAGTAAGTGGACCTTGAGTTCACCAAATAATTGTAATTATTTGGTGAATTCTCCCACTTTGCTACAAGATATTCGCTTTTGTTGCTGTGCTGATGATGTATTAAACCAAATCTTGACATTTTTTTAAGACTCTGTAGCAGAATTAAATTGTACATACAACATAATGATGAGGTTTTACATGTCTTGATAAATGTTACATCAAACTTTTAATTCAACAAAGCAGTTGAGAAAAATAAATAATTATAAATAAATAAAATGAATAATGTCATGAAATGGCAGTTATTTCATAAACTGGAGAAATATCTTAAATGTGCTATATCAACTCTTCATGTTGCTGTTGCTTCATGTCTATGAACTCATGGATGTCTCTCTGCTGCAATATTGATTTGTTTCTCTTATCATACTGAGCTTTAACCCACTAGGAGCATCTTTCCTTTTCTCGTCAGTTTGATGAATGGGCGGATGCTGCGCTATCTTAAGGTATATTTGCAAACGTTTCATAATAATGTCATTTATTAGGGGTTTTTTTCTATTACAGCTCCTCTCCTACTGAGGAATTGCTGTCTGTCTTGTTTGTCTTTCATGTCCGATGATTGATTTGTTCCATTTATTTTACATCCTCTTTTAACTGCGAGCAGGAATTAGTAATAGTTTCTAGACCAAACAAGGCCAATAAACAACCAAATGACAATAAGCTGCCCTGCCCACGGTGCCGCAGTGTGAGTCATTTCACCCCATTATTTCTCCTCAGCAGAAGACTACCATTAATGAGTAAACAAGGCATTATGTTAAATCTTTTATGTTAAGTTTTTTTCTCCAAAGGCTTGAGAGCCAGGCACAGTGGATGATGCAAAACCAACAGACAACCAACCAACGGTACTTATTGTTATTCACCATGAAGTTTTATTTCTGGGGAATTGCAGCAGTTTCTCTCAATTCAAATGTGGTGAGAATGGTTTCACAGCTCGGGGGGGAAATGCAGTGGAAATGTCATTACAGTGTACACATGCTGGAAAAAAATGTTGGCTCTGGGGCAAATTAAACGCCTTCTCCTGAATCGCAATAGGCTTGTTAGAATTTCGGTGTGGAAACATAGCACAGGAGGGTGGGAGTGGGGGGGGGGCGAGTGAGCTGGCTAACAGTTCCGCCACTACCCGACTGCTCTAACAAGCGGGGTTAAACTGTAACCTGTGGTCCGCTGTGACCCTCTCTGCAGCAGCTACACAAGCTGATTTGCATGAGATGTGACTGCTGGAATTCCCATCTTTGGACGAGGCAATAGCCCAAAGCACATTGGCAGGTGTGCGCGTATATATAAGTACTGCTTAACACATAAACACCCATTGATATTTGGGTCAATTCACATTTTAGTGTCATGTAACAGCATTCCTGTGATACGCCCACCATGTTCAGAAAAATAAATGCAATACATGCATTTTCAAGTGTTTTACCAAGTAGACCAGGTGTTATTGAGCGCTAACCAGAACAGTAAAAATGTGCTGTACTGTGGTGTAGTCGGGAGGAAGCTCTTCTTACTAAGCCTTCTAAATCCAGTTTGAGAGCTAGGACAATAACAGTGAAGCCTTGTTCTACAATCAATCAATAGAGCAAACTGCGGCAACACAAATTACCATAGCATTAAATCAACACCTCTTTGACACAAAAACAGATTCACACGGAAAAAAAGAAAGAAAGAAAAACACTTCTGGTGAGAAGCATGAATGCCAAAAGAACAAAGTATAGGGGGTATACAACATAAGATGAACACCTTGTGAAGAAAAGACATAGAGACAGATTATTGTGGATTTCAAGACAATGTCTGCAGACATAGTAAATATTGTTTTATTAGTGATCCATTTGCAATTTGTGTGCAAATGATTTGGAGCTCCGTTAGCTGTCTAGCATTACTGATTGCTGCGTGTCTTTTATACTGCTGCTGAGAAAGCTGTTTTAGAAAAACTACTAGAAACACGTGTAACATCTATACTGAGCTGCGCTGTTGCACTTGGCAACGTGTTACTTTGGCAATGGAAAAAAAAAAAATGGAAAATGGGCACCATAGTTTATGTTTGAATCGATCCCACTTACAGCTGTTGTAAATTCTCACTACAGCATCAAATTGTGTATTATTCAGACTTTGAAAATAATTCCCAACTAATGCAAAGTTTAATCCTGTTTTAGTAACATTTGCTAAAACCTATAGTGCCCAGCTGTTTTAGGAAATGACTAAGCAAAAAAAACAGTTATGTGCCTTATTGTTAAATTGCTAAATTAAGACTAGGTGTAGTTGTTTGTATTATTAATTCATTTGAGCCATGTTTTAGTAGATATTCTGTTCAATAAACAGCAGAGTTTTGATTTGTCATTAATCATGCTTGAATATAGCTGCAAAGTAGTGGAACGTATGGGTAAAGTATGATGTGTATTTATTTAAGCATTTGTCTGTATATCTCTCAAGGTCTCTGTAGCTGAACAGAAGAAGAAAAAAAACAGTGATTTCTAGGTCAATTAACATTCCAGTGTCATTTCACAGAGAGTGACCGAGAGCCCCAGGGGCATTCTGGGATAACAGATTCTCACAACACACAGTCATACCGTATCAAACTGGCTTCACAACCTGAAGATAAAACCCACAAGAATGTCAGCCTTCAGGCTTTAGCTACACGTTCAATTCCCTCTGTGGTCAGATAGAGAGGAAGGGAAAAAAACCCAAAAAAAAACCACAGTACATGTGCCGCCTCAGGAAACAGAAATGTGAGTATTGAACGGTGACCTTGAATGATCTCCATGCTCCATCACAAATGCCATCCGTGCTGGAACAAGGGCCAAAGTGGACTCATTTGGACCTGGACTGTAGCCAAAGTGGTGACTCTGTCAGCAGGTCAACATTACTTTTACTTAGAGCTGGCTAATGGAGAGGAGAGGACGAAAACAATCTAATGTTATGAAAGATTCTTAAAGTACTGTGCAAAAAGACGATCTTTTTTTTCGAATAGTTAAGGGAAAGAAAAAATTATGTAAACAAAAAGAAGAACCTAAACTGCTGACCACAGAGGTATTGTGTACAGTATTGTGGGTTTCAACTAACAGTAATGTATTTTATGGATTAATCTCTCAGTTATTTTTCAATGGATTAATGAATCTTCAAGCATAAAAGTTCATTCTTGAAAATAGAAGTTTGACACGCGCATAAAAATTATAACTCAAGGTCCACTCAGCAGTAACCTTGTCTTCTTCTTTTTTTAAAGAGCTTTCAATCGCATCTCATGGCCTTCATCAGCAGGTGGTGCACAGGATTAAAGCGATGGAAAAAGACGTTTTTTATTTTCTTTCAATTCAATTCAAAATGCTTTATCCATCCCACAATTGGGGCAAGTCGAGGCAAGCGAGCGTGTATTTCAAAGAGAAATACAGATATACAATTCATTTACACGCATAAAAACAACAAGTATGAAAAAATGGGTGACAAAGACATATAAGGATTAATAGCAGCAATATCTAACACGGGTCAAAGATTAAAAGATCAAAAGTGCATTTTGGGGTCGTTGATAATCTTATATGTATTGACTTGCTCAGTATTAAGCTGCACGAGGGATCTTTGTGTTTTATTTTCATATGTATGTCACTTTTTCTTTTTATTGGAATTAATGGTTTATTGAAATATGAGAAAATAGTGAGAAATTCCCATCATCGTGTTCAAAGTTTTGTCTTCAAATTGCAGTTGAGTTGCCTTGTTCATTGTTACTTTTTATTTTTTACTGTCCCTCATGACTCCAACAATGTTGTAGGAGTGTAATGCTAAGTCGCTGGAGTACTCTTTCAACGATGGATGATGCAGTTGTGAAATGTTGTTCTTCTCCCACGCAGGACTCTTCGCTAGGTCAATTCCAAATGGTGGGCTTATTTGTGAGTCGAGAGTTCGCAGTCTGTGGGAGAGGCTGGTGTGCAACGTTTTGGGGGAGAAAAGCTGCTCCAGCTGATTAGTCATGAGGGAGGAGTGAGGTCGTGTTTGCTCCCTGCATGTGATCTGATACATGATGAGAGAATTTCTGCTGCTGCTGCTGCTCTCACACAAAAGTCAAGAGGAGTGGAAAGTTGGCAGAAAGAAAGAGAGACCGAGAAATGAGTTTGAGATGAAAAGTAAGAAACATGTTGCTCGTTATTATGTTTTAAGCGATTTTGTTTCCGTGAATGCTGAACGGTGAGCGAAGTGTGCGGCGAAACAAAATGCAAATGTAGAACAAACTACAAACTGTCAGCGAGACAATTTGTAAACGGGCTAACGCATTTAGTCACTACTGAGGAGGTTTTCACTTGTGCTTAATAAATCTGCTGCCTCCCAGCCCGTCACCATTTGTTATTAGATGCTCTAGTTTCTAACTGCTGAGGATTAATGGGTGTGAAGCTTTTGGGTAGGATGAGAACTGCAGGGTTAGGCGCTGTACTGGGGATTTTTTTTAATACTGCAGCAACGCACCTAACAACATACTTCCTTTCCCCCGATTCCCTCTGCAACTAACACGTGAGGCTGGGAATACAATGTCCTCTCATACCGGAGGGAGAATCCATGTAACTTTGTCTTGAAAAGGTAAAACGTGACAATCTTTGAAGCAATAGTTCGATTTTTTTTCCCGGAAAGGATTCACTTTCTTGCCGAGGGTTCTATAGGAACATCCACACTTTCGTGTTGCTAACGTATCAAACGTCAGGAAAGCAAACAGTCGAGAAACGTAACGTTGGGAGGACAGTGATTGATGAAGAGGGAGGTGGAAAGAGAAGACAGTTGTGGGAAAAGAGCAAAATAAGCGAGATAAAAAGACATTCTTTCAAGCACATTAACCCTGTTAAGCTACAGTATATCATGCTAAATTCCCCCTCACCTCTCCTGCCTATTAGCCATTAGCACTGTGGGGGCATGTGTGTTATCTCACGCCAACACATTCTGGCCAAGGTTATATCCCTGCATTTTTTACGGCAGTGCACTTGTCAGCTATTTGAACACGCAACATTAAACAGAGACCACTTTTCAACTTGGAACTATATGACAGTGGTCACAAGGTAACACCTGAAGGTGCTGTGCTTATGAGATACTTAACTCATATACTTTTTTATTTCTTTTAAACAACTCTCATCAATTAGTTTCAGCCCGAGTGTGCTTGGGCTCAGACAGACGGCACAATACACTGTCGTTTTTCTTTAATCGCAATCTTTGGTTTGTTGGCTGGAATATAAACCGGAGAAACGAATGCAGGTGCAGTTTTTATAATTTACAAACCTTTGACTTTACATGCAGAATTCATGAGACATCTTCTTTTATTAACATCATACGCTTATTAAGACGCAGGAGTCAGAGGAGTCGATCGATTCCCCTCTCAAATATGAACCTAGTGCATTCTTAGCTCAGCACAAAGTGTGGAAACTCCGGGAAACAGCCCAACTCTGTATATTCATAATGTTTCATAACAATAAGCACAACACATTTTCAGGTCAAGTATCATAATGCTTAATAATTGTCCCTCACTGACATTTTCTTAGTGTCTCATAATTCCCGTAGTTGTAATAGATTATATTACATGTTACTCTACGTGGTCATTGTTTGCTCCGAGTAAAGTGAAGAAAATATCATTAAATCCAAAAATTCCAGCGAGTCACCAGCAATTATAAAGTACTATGATTCTTAACCTTTATAACTCATCATAAAAGGCTTTATAATGTGTTATGATTAGGTTGTTATAAAGCAATATAAATATTTCGTGCTTATAACTATAATTACACAATGCTATAAGCCGATTACAACACATTATAATTATGTTTACAATCCATTATAGACATGGGCGTCATAGAAAGTGCTACCAAGCTGACTGATTACACATTATATCACATATAGAGGGTTGTGTGTGGGACTATTCCTTTAATCTCTGTCAAAAGCAGGAGTATCATGTAAATGATTGATGTGTTGCACTCTCCGTCTCCTCGATATTGTCACCAATGGTTCTCATTCTGCCATTTCTCCCTGCTGGTCTAAGTCTCATCTTCCTGCTCATGACCCGACCCATTTCCGTCACCGCCTCGGGAATCTCACTGAGAGAATATCGCCTGTGACTTTGTCAAAGGGCAAACTCATTTTGCACCATAATTGAAATTGTCATTTCATTCCATCTTGTCTACGTTTTTTTGAAACGGAGAAAGACGAAAAAAGGGAGTCTTCTCAGCGTTCCCCCAAATATACCCTCTGCTTATTTCTCCTTTCTCAACACTGAGCATAAAAAAAGATTTTCAGGCTTATATCCGGTACAGTGAGTCATGCCCAAAGAGAGTCGTGCCAGCACCCATCGCCGTCTGCCTCTCTGCAGCTAAATCCTCCCGCTAATCTCCAATTAAAATGGTGATAATAGGTGTTTGCCCTACTCACTGCCCACCACTGCACCCCTGCTCCGCCTTTCCTCCTTGCAACCACCCATCAAATCTGTCGCAGGGGACTCAAACACACACACACACATGCACAGACCCCATCAGACTATTTCCAAAGTTCCCAAAGGATTGACCTAGATTGAGCCCACTTCACAAACTAATTTCTGCAAACACAAAGGAGGATTAGCAGAGATTAAGATGACAAGGTCTGGGGATTGAGAAGTAGCTGGCATAGGCCAATTATAATTACTGGCCTAATAAAAAGTGGACTGTGGCTAAACCCAGAAGGCTTGTGTTTGGATCGGCTCTGCTCCTGTACTGTTATTTATCTAATACCTCTGCCTTAGGTAGAGACTGTATCTTAAACAGTATTCATGAGACAGGACTGTACACGTTTCAGCCCTTGCTGACTGGTCAAAGCTTCTAATGGCTTTGATCCAAAACAGACAGCAAATGCACACACGGCCGTAATTAAAAGCCCCGTGCAATTTAAGGATCCTGAATGGACTGAGACTCTACTTTGGATGATCATTCCTCCTTCGAATGTTCCAGAAAGCTTTGTTAACTGATGAAGTCGCGCAGACATTTCACATTGTTTGTCTTAGTGTGGGTCTGTTTGCTCTCTTATTGCATTGTTGCGGTAGTCCTTCCAGATGCAGGTTGCTTACGAGGAGTAGTTTACAATGCTGAACCGGTAATTTCCCTCTAACATATTCCATATGCGGATCGCATCTGCTCTACCGGTGTGATTCGCTAAAATAATGCATTTTGGAATATTCGTTTGTGTTGAAAAGTGAGACTAGGAAATGTTATGAAACTGGAAAATTCCATCTTTTCAGGATCACTCGAATGGTTTATATAAAAAAGACTTTAGTGCAAAAATATAACCCCCAGCTCCATCTTCTTTATTTGGTCCATTTGAAGCAAAATAGAGAAGAAAACATCTGTAAGCAGAACCGAAGTTTGATGTGGTCACTGAAGCCATCAGCAAAGCTGCCTGATGAAGCTCCACTGAAATGTCGTTTCTGACGCAGAGCGTCGGCTGTTTTTGAAAAGTCTTCACAGCGCATTGAGGTCTGAGTGACTGCGGCTAGCTGAGTGTGTCTGTGGGCGTTTGGAAGTGTGTTCAAGCGCATGTGTGGTGTGCCGTGTTTATGTACGTGTGTGGTCCGGCGCAGAACAAAAGCGGACACTCAACAGCAGAGTTGGCGTGTGCACAACGCATTTGGAGCAGGAGTGAGAGGCAGGCTTTCATCTTCGCTCATGCTTGCTGAGACCCCAATGGGGACCACATGCCTGAGTTGGGCAAGGAATTCTTTTGTGTGATTAATACTAAAAGTTTAGGGGTCCCCCGCTGTCGGACGTGAGATGTGGCTTCAGAGCTCCCATCAGGGGGTCAGTGGAAGCCAATGAAATCTCTGTAAGGCACAGATAACAACCTGCCACGGGGGAAGGCAGGCAAAGGATAAAACAGTCAAAATCCCAACCAGCTGTCAGACGTCCTGCATTACTCTGCTAATTACAAACTCAGTGGGCTTCCTGACCCCCACCCCCCACCTACTGCCATCCCAGCCTCACCTCTGTTCCATCTTTTTAAGCCAGGCGTTTAGTTAAGGTGGCTCTCCTAATTGATGAAAGAGAGCGAGAAGTGCAACTTCAAACCGCAGTTTGACTTCAAGTGCTCATAAAAATGCCTGGGAAATTGGAGTTCTGCACACTCCTCGCGCTCATTCATTAGCTGCTCACATTCGTTTATCAGCCTCATTGTGAGCGTGCCTCAGTAAACACAGGCTTTCCATTCCTTCAGCTATGTTTTTTAGTTTTTTTTATTGTTCTCTCAGTGATGTTGTATTCGGCTAGCACGTTCAGGGTCTTAGTCTGGAGTTGTTTGTACAGACATGCCTGTCAGAGTGAAAGCAGGGCAGACCTTTGACTGACAGGTAGTTTGAGGGCAAGAGGGAGGGTCACTCTGCTCTCACTATTTACTCCACTACAGCTACTAGTTACTTTTCAGATGAAGATTTTACATTATAAACACACTGTGACCTTATAGATCAAATATAACAAAGTCCATTGTTTTCCAACCTTTTTGGCTTGTGACCCTTTACAAAAATGAATTAGTTGCCGTGTTTCAAATGTCTATGAGTTGTTTGCAGTTTCTCCAAAGAGAGACTAGGTCAAATTATCCAGAGACAAGACTAAAAAAAATGTTTTCCACGTGTTTTTTCCTCTCCTTTTTAAATATCAGATCAGATAGAGCTTTATTAATCCGGCAGAAAATTCTTGTGCCATAGATTGTTCAGACATAAGATTAAAAAAAGAAGATAATAAATATAAAATGAATAACAAGTAATACTAACACCAGTGCCTAATAGAATAGCAATAAGAGTAAGATAAATCCAGTCAAATAAATAAACTAAAATGTAAAAGTAAGTTAAAACAACATAATAAAAAAACAACAGTGTATATCAAGTAATACTCAACCACAGACTAATCCTTGGTACATACTCCATTGTCTTGCGAGACAGAAGGGGGGCTTCATAGAATAACAATAAAAGTAACATAAATGTAATAAAATAAGTCAACTTAAATAGAAAAGTATTATTGCGCATGATATTGAAAGCAATATTATTATTGCACGTGATGTTGAAAAAGTAATATTACACATGATAGGGATGTTATTGTTCTCGGTGTCTGATGTTTCAGCTGTTAATTATCTCACGACCCCCCCCACCCCCGCATTTATCTTGTGACCCTTTAGAGGGGCCTGACCTCTAGCTTGGAAACCACCGCAGTAAATGACCTAACTATATATAACATATTTAAAACTTGCTCCACCTCGACCAACTAAAACAGTACAATCCTACTTACACATTGATGCATCAGTATCAATATAGTAATATACAGTATAGTCAAATATAATAACCTATATCACTCAGAGGGGCCAGTATGCTTTGGTACTTTTGACATTTGACATTCCACGCATACATATTGCTGATAATACTTGTCTACCTTAGATTGGTGTATGTGTTCTTTCACTTGAAGAAATGCTCTGAATTCTTCTTCCACCCCTGATTATTTTTGGATGATTTTCCAAAAGCACAGATCTTGTCCGAGTGATATAGGTCAACACTGACATACTATCATACTGGTTCCCTTTGTTGTCTGTTTGAAAAGGGCAGCTGACGAGGAATGGGAGAAGACAGCAGTGCAGGATTACGTCCGCCACCTCTCCTGTGAATTCCCTTTCTTGATTAGAAGGCTGGAGTTAATTGATTGTTTTGGCTTCCCATCCACGTCTGGAGAGAAAAATGTTGACTGTTTAACAGACTTCACTCGAGCGACGCTACTTTAAAGGGAAGTGAGTTTACCCCAACATCCCGCCGAGCCCTCCTCCACCTCCCTCTTTCCTTACCCAACCTCAAACCACACCCGAGTGAAAATCCATATAACAGCAGAAATTGCAGGGCAAATGCCTTTGAGCCACGCTGATTAAAAGACCCAACAACCCCATTTCAAAGAGAATGTAAACAATGTTATGAGATCACTGCCTGCAGTGATTCACCCCAAACTGTTATTACATCTACCTTATGAAGCCGCGCAGCGTTTCATCTTCCTGCGGTTTTCAGCAATAAGATAAGCCTGAGATCGCTGAGGTAAGCTAAGTGGCCTTAAAAGCATCCCTAAGCGGTTAATAAGTATGTACTAATGACCCCCAAACACATCTTATCAACATGAAAGCCTGATAAGGCTGCAGGATATCCAAAGGGTGAAGTGGTGTTTTGATTCACAGGCTCATAAATCTGCTGCTGTCAGAAAGAAATGAGAGTAGGTTTTCAGGACGGTTGCAACATGCAGGTATTGAGCCAACTGTGTAACAAAACACGTCGCTCTTCTTACCTCCAGCCCTTTGTCCTTAGTGCTAATTACCTAATGCTAGCATGCTAAGTCGCTGAACTAAGATGATGGTCCTTATACCTACTAAACATCAGCAACGTGAACAACAGTTTGTTTGATATCTCACAAACGGTTATTTCTTATTTTTCCCTGCGTTCTCCTACGAATGTCCAGCAACACGTGTCAATTTCCTCTTGTTACATGTATACAGTCTTTTCAAACTTTTTTATACTATTTAGTATTCCAGAAAAAGATTTAGCATATCCCACTACATAGTAATTCATATGCAGTATGCCAAAAAATACCAGGATGTCCGACTGCACCCGGTTGCATTTGGCAGTATGCACGCCAGCATGCTTTTCTGGGAATTGATCCACAATCCTTTGCTCAGGGGATATATGAGCAACAGGGTCAAGGTGCAATGTTATGATGAAGTAGTATGTCTCGATTGTATGCATACTGCATGCAACAGTACATACTTTGTAAGGGTGTAAAAAGAAAACGTATATATTTTGGAACGCAAAAAACAACATTTGGGTTAAAACAACTACAGAAGTGGAACAACTTAAGTACGGAAGTTACGTGATGATAAATCCACCCATTTATTCATCGCTCTTTACTTCCTGGTGTACAATTACGTGGAATACATATGATTGATTTTGTGGGATATACACAAATTCCAGTGCGTTACGTTTCGTAGACGTAGCTACGCACAGTGCATGAGAAGCCTGACATCAGCTAGTTAGCTTAGCTTAGCACATAGACTGGAGACAAGGAGAAACAGCTAGCCTGCCTTTCTCCAATGGCGAAAAAAACATATTACGCTTCACATTTACTGTACAGACATTAGAGAATGGTATATAGTGATATTCTCATCTAACTTTATGCAAAAAAAAAGTTCCCAAAATATGAAAAACTACTCCTTTAAGTTTGTTACTTCTAAAGGTCTGTAGAGTTTTTCCCAAAGCAGTCAAGAGGAAAATGATCAAGGTCAGTCACGTATTTGTTGCTCCCCAGTGTTTAATTACAGCCCTTTTCTAAATGTCCTCTTCTGATGGAAAATCACTTCAGGTGATGTTCAAGCAGTAAATTAGCTTGTGGCTGCAAAGCAACCCAATCAGCAGGGTATCTTTCCTGGGATAGCCACACATTTTAGGGACGGGGTCAGCGGGATTATCGAGGGAGGAGGCCGAAGTAATGACACAAGTGAGAGACAAAGGCGCAGTCAAAGAATGAAAAGAAAAAGAAGAGAGGAGCCATTGTGCGTTCGAGCAGACCTCCTTAGACTTAATTACCTCTCATCCATTTCCATTCAGCCCTCTCACGATAACGCAGGGGGAAGGGCGCATGCTGCGGAGGATAAACAGAGGACTAATGAAGTCATGGTAAAACTTTTTTTTTTTTGAAAACCATTAAGACATATAACAGAAATTGAAGTACTGGAAACAAACATCAGTAATAATTCCAGTTTGCAAACCTTGGAAACACTTCTGCAGCCAGACATCTCTCTGTGTTGCGCTGCAGGTTAAAGGACGCTCGTGTGATCCGAGCCTCTTTCTTTACCAGTCCTGCAGATGCTACTTTTTCCTCAGTAGGTTATCTCCTGAGTCTGTCTTGCGGTCTAGATAAGCGAGCTGCAGGGCTTTTGAAAGGACGGTAAACTTTTCTTTAAAGTTGGCATTTCAAAAGCAGGGAACACATTAAAATGAAAACTAAGAAGAACCCAGAGAAAGATGGAGGCAGCATCAAAAGGCTTTTTTCTTTTTTAATGAAATGTAATTTAAAGTTAACTTTACCATAAGAAGATCTTTGATTTAAATTCCATTTCCGGACATCTGACAGCGATACACTGGCCCCTGACACAGTTCCCTTGCCTGAGGCGGATCGGTCCTCAGCTGCCTGCCTGAATGCTGATGTAACTCAGAGGTCAGAGCGAGCACAGCCCAGTGGACGGCTCTCTCATTTCGAAAAACATCCCTGACATGATCACAGTGTCTGTGCATGTGTGTCTGGAATGGTTTAAACCAGCTCCACCCTGCATGGTATGAATATTTTTTTGTGGCCGGGCTCACCAGACTCCTTCCTTTTTGTATCAACCTACCTGCACTCCCACCCAGCTGATGAAATCCTCTGAAATCCGCAGGGAAAAAGGGTCCATTTCGGATCCGTATAATATTTGAACACTGCACAATCGACACAAGTGAGCAGAGCAGCTTGAGCACATATTGCTTGACTCGGTTGCAATGTATTTTCTTTCAAGTTAAGATATGATATTATGTGTTTTTTTTTGTAGATGTAGATCAACTTCCATTTATTAAAAACAACCGTGACAGTGTTCTTTATCCTAATTGTCATCAAATACTATTAAAAAGCCAAAACCAAGGATGAAATATTCTCGCTTAAAAAAAAAGTACTTCATGTATCGGGCAAGTATAAGGTACTATGGCAACACAAAAAATTGAGGCTTTATTAGAATTAAGTCAACATATTTTGATTAAGAAAAGTCATGAAAATGTTGTTTTAAAAGATTTCCATCCTCGGTAGTAAACAATGAGCTTCCTGCTGAGCAAGCCCCACAGGCAGAGAAGGGAAATCATTAAGTATTGAGGGATGGACTAACACACACTGCTGGGTTGGGTCTGTTCATGGTATTTGTTGTAAAGGAAAAGAAAACCAAGAGAAGCGGCAGACTCATCCTGTAAGATTTCTTCTGGAAAACGTTAATCTTTGGGGTTTTTTTTTCAAATTTTGCATTTCATCTTCATATACATAGTGAAAAATGCTTACACTACTTTTTTCTATACCTTGTCTACATATTTTGTATGTCTTCTAAATCTAGACATGATAAATAACTGTGACATCTAATGATGCTGACAGTGTATTGTAAGGACATCTGCAACTAATTTGTAATGTATTGGAAAACATCTCTGTGTGAGTGTGTGTGTGTGTGTGTGCGTGCGTGACTGAGTTGCGGCTTATGCCTGTGTTGCCAGGCGACGATGACATGTAGGTGCATTGTTTTTATCGCACTCGGCCACACATACAGACTTCCCACACACAATACTAGACTGTTCCAGCCAAGCTCTCATAAGCTAACGGCACCCAAAGGATTCACAGCGTTGAAGGGTTGAGCCATCAGGGGTATGTTCTGTGGGGGGGGGGACTTCTTCCTGGCGGACAGGAAATTCAACTTCCTGTCTTGATTAATGGGGGGACTGTTGGATCACACAGGGTTCCTCTGAGGGGCCTCCCACACACACAGAGCTCCCACATTTCACCTTGAATGTCAACACTTTTTTTTTTTTTTTGTGCTTGAGAAAAATCCGCTTGTGACCAAATGATCTTGAAAAATTACACATAAGATTTTTTTAGCACATTTTGTCTTTCTTTGTGAAGAAAATGCATGTTTATTTCTCAAGCCCCCCTCCCCTCCCCTCCCCCCCAGTTACTATATGGGTGTATTTTGTGTGTGAACGCATAAGGGTCTGGATCCAGTAAAACTGGTGTTTCTCAACCTCATGTCACCGGTCAGCAGTCTTGTCAGGGCGAAGAATGTAAACAGTGAACAGACTGCGCAGAGCTGCAGGAATGCAGCGAGCGGCAGTGCGCTCTGCAGTCACTTACTAATGGGATGTTAGACTTGTTACAAACCAGGGAGCGTCAAACTCGGGAGGACTAACTGGCGAAACCATTCTGCAATGCATTTCACTGATGAAAAGTGTGAGAGGGGGCGTAGGAAGGGAGAGGGGAGGCATGTCAGGGAAGGAGAGAGGGACGAGAATGGAGAGAGGTGCTTTTTAAGATTTCATGTTCTCCTCCAGCCCCCACAGTTTGCAGATAAAGGTTGCCGTTGCCAAGGTGACTTGACAGAGAAAGGGAAAGTATCTGGCTGTGTTTCGCCTGTTCTTGTGCAGGAAGCTTAGAAGCCAGAGGCATAGATAAGATGATTTCAGTCCCTCCTCCACAGAACAAAAGCTGTGCGCATGATATACTGCCTTAAATACCTCAGGACACTTTGGCTGCTGTATTCACTCCAAAGCTGCGTAAATATGCGAAACATGCAGTAATGAGTGAGCGTGTTGAGTGTGTGGAAGCTGCTTTCCCCTTCTAAAGACAAGGTATCTCCATACTAAAGACAAGACACAATGCTTTACAGTCAAGAGGAAAAAACTCTTATGTTTATTAGCCATGAATTTCACATTGTGAAAAAAATCACATGTACAAAATAATGCCATAAAAAATAGAAATTAAACTCTTACATGACAAAACAAAAAATTAAAAAATTAAACTGATGCACACCGACAGTGTTTTCTGTCTAATTTTACATCATTATGCGAAGCACGATACTGTGCTCCAATCTGAGCCAGCTGGATTTCCAGATAAAACAGAGGATAAACGGAGGGCAAGAGGAGAAATGGGAAGTGCCACTCAGCAATTAGGTGCAAATTGAGGGGGCATTCATTACTTGCTGTTGCCAGGGAAACTTGCGCTCTGTGGGAAAGCAATGCTCCTATCTGATTGGTGGGGCCAGAGGCCCTGGGCTCAGTGGTTGGAGGAGGTCAACGTTATGGAGCCCCGAGGGTCTCCATAGAAGTCCTGAAATTGGCAATAAAAGGCTGAACTTTTGGGTGGCTTAAGGAGCTGAGCGGAGCTGTTTAGCAGTTGATCCCCACAGATTTGATTTGTGTCATCGATCCACAAGGAAGGATTCCGAAGAATAAAGAATATATACATATTCCACCAAAACATAACCTCTTATATTGAATTCAATGATCCCATTAATATTCAATTGTAAAACGTCAATGTTCAGGTCACTTATAGACGGACATACAGACAAAAACACTGATTTGAGTTACAAGTATTACATATGCAAGTGTTTAAGACATTCTCTCTTTTTGGTCTTTGGGAACTTGCAATGTTTGTTTCTTTTCCTTTTCTTTGTGTGCATTATTGACATTGGAGAAAAGCACTGCGGTGTCTGCCCTTATCAATGCACAGCTTACTGGATTCAACTCTTTCTCAACTTAATGGTGGAGAAGACTGCGGGTTAACACCACGAAGAGCAAAGTTAGCACATGTGGCAGTCCTCCAGTTGTCCTTGAGACAGCTGGAGGACTGTCACATTCTCAACCATGTCAAGGTTAGTTACTGGCTCACACTCTGCACTGTTCCAGGTTTTATGGTCTTCTTGTTTTGTTGGTACAGTCTGGGCCCCCGACGGGACGATTTAAGACAGGTTTGGACCCAGGTGAGAGCTCAAAGAGAACCTATCAGATGTAAAAGTGAAGATTTCTTTCGACCCCATTCAGTCTTCTTATTTGGGCAGCGGCCCTGTGGTCTAAACTAAACTAAGTTGCTTCACACCATCAGTAATCCGAGACATTCTTCCTCTTCCATCCATACTCTTTTTTTACTTTTAAAAGAACGAGTTCCTCCTGGGAAAGACTGAATTGTGCAAAATGCAGCCCAACTGAGATCAAATAAAACACAACACCTGGCCATGCATGACATAACCCGAACATACATTCACAAAAGAATGCAGGCAGAGAAGAAATAAATAGGATTAAACATATTAACATAACAGAGTAATCATTGATCGTATAAATTAAGACTACATTGCAGCAAGTTTAAAAAAAAGAAGAAAAAGAAACTGATTCGTTCTCAGTTTAGATTTAAGGTGACAATAATTCTGTGACCACAGAAAGAGTTCATGCCAGTTTTACTGAATCACTATGAGTGGACATGCTCTAGAAAAGGGTTCAGCAATGACTCAGCAAGCGAGCAACTGCTTTTATCAGAATAACAGAAGCACAGCACGGTCTTTTACTGCATTAAGTGTACAGCTGAATGTGACAGTGTTCTTTCTGAAGCGCTAAATCACTGAATACCGCCCCTGTGTACCGTGGGTTAGTTAACCGGCGCTCAGCGGGCATTAATGCTTAGCTGCGAAACAGCAAACATGTGAGGTCGTGACCCCGGGGCACCTCGCCCCCCCCCCCCCCCCCCCCCCCCCCCCCCTCCACGCCCCCGGACACGCACAGATCCCCTCAATCCTCCTCAACCTCAGCTGGTGTTGGTCGTCAACACCTCGTGGCTTGCAGTGGCAGCAAACTGCCAAAGCCTCCGCAAGAGGAACACTTAAAGGTTTGTTTCTGTTAGAAGCACGTCTTTGAAAGAAGGTAAAAAGAAAAGATACAAGGGGTTAAACAAAAGGGCTTATTAGAGGAGAGAAGGGGGAGATTTGCTCCTTCATTGTGCCTTTTTTACAAGTCGGCTATATTCAGTCAAACTGAGTTCTTTAGCACACCAATCATTGCATTCTCCATCCCTCAATCTAAGTAGAACATCCATCATGCTATCATACATTGCAGCCTCGATGAAAACATATTTTTTTTTTTTTTTTTTTTTTTTTTTTTTTTTTTTATCATGGAGAAAAACGTCAATACAGATCCTCACAAGCCTGTCATGGCTAAATGGGGAAAATGCAGGTTGTGTGATATTTTTGGAGTCCTCATATGGCAGCATGAAAGCACAAGCCTGATATGCCAGATTTACACAAGGTGGTGGTTTGTGCCTCATATAACAAGCAGCAGTTTGTTTGGTTTGTTTGCGTGAGCTACTGTACTGTATGCCTTAGCTTCCTTCTCGGAAATGAGGGACGACATCATTCCAGTAAAAGTGTCCAGCTTTTGTCCAGTTTCTGCATCTTTGCAACATCAAGATGAACGCGGGTGTCTGTACATCACTGCTCAGTTTCTCTTTTAGAGGAAGATAATGTTTGCTTCTTCACAGTTGGAGTCCAGTACATGATGCAAAACAGGGAAATCTGAGGAAGAGAAAAGAACAACTCGTTAAACGGGCAAGAAAGACGCCTGAAGGCAAACAACGCTCAACAGTTTAAAAGGTGATTTTTTAATTATTCAAAGTAAAAAGGAAGCCTAAAAACAGAAAATATTACACTTCTAAAGAAACGAGGCTCAGGCATAAAGCTCCTTCACTAGGCCTGTTAGATAATTACGTTGTTGACTTATCGTACGATATAAGGACATGACCTCGATCATTTTTGTTGACCTCGATATCGCCCGTTGTGTTTACATTCGTGTTTGATTACAACATGATGACAGAATAAACAGCAGGGTTTTTGCGCAGACATTGCACATTTTTGTTAACAAACCCGAGACTCCATTTTATTTATTGTCTGTTTTATTTATTTAGGATATTTTTTATATTTTTTTATATTTTTCCACATTCCAATTCAAATGTCTGAACATTCCTAATAATTAAAAGTGAATTGCTCTTTGAAAGGGTGTACTTGTATTATTATGCTATAAAATGGTCTTGAAATGACAATAATGTTGTTTATCACAATTATTTCTGGGGAAACATATCGTCCAACTAAAGTAGTTATTGTGACAAGCATATTGATCAGTTCACACGCAATTTAATTTCCTGCTTTTTTACATGACATTTTAAAAAATATTACTGACTCCTGCTAGACTTCGTGAATCCACCTATTCTGTCTCCCTTTGACCTTTCTGTTTTTAAAGCCTTTACTTTATTATTTTAATGTATTTATTTTTGTTCAAATCAATATTTATTTTCATGCTAGTAAGTGGTGATATGATATGACAACATATATTCTGCTAATTTGGTGAATATTGTTTTATACTGTAGCTTAAAAATGACATTCTCTTTAAAGCCGCATCTCTCTTCAATTCATTAGACCATTCTAGCAAACAATGAATGCTTTTGGTTTCTGTTTTGTGTAACTTCTCAATATCTTAAATCCCCAACAGTCAACCTGAAAATATGGCTACATTATCAACATCAAGAAAGGCAGTCAAAAATACTGCGTGATTTGATTTCTTTCAGTACCTACTAAATGCTTTCCCAGGGAAGAAAAATCTAAAAAAGGAGGAATCTCGGACAAGTTAGAATTGTTCCCCTGGGAAAAACTCAGAGAAAACTTCTTTCTCTCACAGCTACAATCTCCTTCTGTGAGGTCTAACATACTTCCTTCCCCTTTCATTCCTAAACAGTCAGCCTTCTTTTCCATTCCTCCACATTTCGTCTTTTCACCGCGTTCAGTGAGTAGACTGTCAGTTGCCATGACAGGCAGGCGCACGAAAAACAAATTCTGTATTAAATTAGTAGCAGGATTATGTCCTTCACTGAGCACTGTGTTGCATTGGTTTAGAGATAGTTTAAATCTTCAGTCTACTCTCTCCTTTTCAGAGATGAGTCACTGAAAAGAAAGGGAATAATAAGTCTTAACAAATATTTCATCCTGTGGAGAGGAGGAACATCACAGTATGTGAAGCTGCTTGGCTGCTTCTTGGCTTTATCAAATGGGAAACGGTGCTTTTGGTTGACAGCTGGGGAGTCACTCTACTTCTCTCATTGGCTTTCAGTGGAGCTGAGGGCCCCCAGCCATTTTAATAAATACAGCAAAATGAAAAGGACTGCCTGCATGGGTATGTGTGGGGGCATTAGTGTAGGGTGTAGCGATTGTTTGATGTGATGTGATCATGAGCCTGCAGCATGCAGAAAGATCCGCTTTGCCAGCTGACTACCCATGCTCCACATGCGTCCGGCCTGTTTATCATCAGAGCAGGAAAGCAGGGTTAGAATGAGGTAAAGACGACATCGATGGAGGCAGAAGAGACACTAGAGTTCACCGCAAAATTTTCAAGCGAGACCACCGCGAAATTTTCAAGCGAGACCACCGCTATCAAGGATGATGCGTGTCCGACTGAGCTGAGGTGGGGGGAGTGCTGAGTGCTCTCTGGCCCTACAACTCTCCCTTCTCACTTCCTCTACTGCCACTTCTCTCAGTCACCTCTACTTGCAACTCCTGATGAATGGTTTCCGACACTGCGTGAGTCGCCGGCTGCCTTCCCTCTCACCCAGCGTAAAGACCATAACCTCGTCAAAGGAAGGGAACTGAGAGTGGATTAGCCTTGCCGGGGTGTTGTAGCCTGCTGGTGTGTGGCTTGTCTAATTGGTAGACCCCCTTTTCCCTCTTAGAGGGATTTCCCCCACAGGAGCAATAAAAGTATCCTATTCTCTTTCAATTACCCTCTCTGTCCTTCAGCCCATCCCTACAGCCGCATAACTCACTTAGCTAACACACACAAGCCCCCATCAATCCCCCCAGCCTCCCTCCGCTAGAGCTCCGTCCTCTATTCCTCTGAAAAGACTTACTTACTGTCAATATTTCTCTTACTCTGAAAATCTGAGAGACCCAACAAATGCATATCAGAATCTGATGGATACAGGGTATCACAGATTGTCATATATGTTGACAGATTAGGAAATATAGCCTGCATTCCAGTACATTAATGTTTTATTGCATTTTTGTATATTTTTAACCTCTTTATCTCTGTATCTTTGCCAGATTGGAAGCATCACTGCCAAAATGATTTTGTTTATGTGAAGTGGAGTGGGAAAATGGAATATCAGCCAATATATCAATAGTCATATATATATATATATATATATATATATATATAAATCTCTATAGATGCAGCATGAATAGAGATTTAATTCCATTCTTCTTCCTTGTCAAAACCTGGCCTGGTTACCCACAATGTAACTCGTCCTGGTAAGACTTTTGGGTGTGTTATGCTAATAGCGGCCAATGTAGCCTCGAGCCGCTTACCTCATGCAGAGATAAGGAGCGGGCTACAGAAGTCTGGTAAGCTCATTTCTTTCTAACTCCACACCCTTAGATATTTTTCATTTTCAAACTTGTACTCTTCAGACCAAACTGATGATCTCACTTATATACTCCCCAAGACCTGTAAACAGACAAAGAGACATGAGAGGCCAAACTTACCTCATGGAAAGGGTGTAGGTCGAGGGTTTTGGGGCTCAAGCAGGCATATGTTTCCAGGTGCTGACGAAAGCAGTGGGAATAAGCGAGTATGGCACAGTAGTGATGCTGTTCCAAGCATCCAGCGTGGGGTCATAGCAGTCCAGAGTTTTACACCGCTGTGTGCCAAAGTACCCACCCACCACATACAGTTTGTTCCCCGACGCCACAGCCTGGCAGCTCATTCGCTTGGCCGTCACGTCGCCCACTTTAGTCCATTGGTAGGTCTCACTGCTGAATTTATAAGCCGAGCATGCTGAGAACTCTGTATCCCCGCCCATGACAAAGATCTGGTTTCCCAGCACGGCAGCGGCTGTGTAGCGCCACGGCTGCGGGCAGGATGCGGGCACAGACCATCGGTTCTCCTGCGGATCGTAGCACTGCACCTTGGGAAGCTTGTCGTGGGTGACGCTGGTTCCTCCAAATGCAAAAAGCTTAAGCTTGACACTGACCACTGCTGCATTGCTCACACCCTCTCTCAAAGGAGCCACCATTGTCCACTTGTTTGCCACTGGGTCGAACTGCTCCACCTGTTTCAGTGATACAGATGGAGAGGCCGGAAGGCAGCCAGTTGCTGCCGTGTGACCTCCTACCACATAGAGGCAGTGTTTCAGCTCTGCAGAGCCGTGGCCAAACCTAGCAATGAGCATGGGTGCCGCCTTCGACCATTCCTCGTGGACGGTATCGTAGACCCACACATCTTTGGACACACCATTCTCTGAGCCTCTCCCACCAGTGATGTACACCTTACAGCCGATGGCGCAGGCGCTGAACTCCTTCCTGGGGCTGGGGATGTCAGCCTTAGGGATGATCTCTTTGGCTTTCTGGTCCACTAGATACAACTTGTCACACATGAAAGTCTGCCCTCCCAAAAGAAAGAGGGCATGGCTGGTCTTTCTTGGTCGAGCACACGGGCTGTTAACTACGCCATCGTTCTGCAGGATCTTCAGCTTACAGTGGATAGCTTCATCTACCAGCTCCTTGCTCTTGGGCTGGGTGTTGATCAGCTCTTCTGTAGAAACGTTCTCCATGAGAAAAATGGCAGGCAGCAGGGCCAGGCGGACCGTTCTCAGGAGCTCTGGAAGGTGGCAGTGCCTCTTTTCCAGGTCATAGTTGATCCAGTTAAGGGCAGCTTCATAAACCAGTCTCTCATCTTCTGTCTCTAGCTCCTCATGTGACAAAAGCTGCACCACCATATCTTTGGGCAGTTGGAGGAAGTCCTCTGTCTTGCAAATAGCGGGAAAGTTGCTGAGGCACATTCCCCAGGAGAGCTCTGACAGCTTGGTGCACTGGTGAGCGTCAGACAGCAACAGCATGCCAAGGCAGTTAGACGGGTGCAGGTTTCTCTCTAGAAATTCAGCACAGGCATCCCGGATGTCCTGAAACTCTAGCATGTCCCCAGCCTCCAATAGTGACTCTGCATTTTCTTCGTTGATCACCACACGTGATGAGTATGCGTAATCCAGCAGGAGCTCCAAAACCTCTGGGTGAATGGAGTCACGGAAGTCGACCTCGCTGGCCTGGCTCTCCCTCAGCCCGCCGCTGAACATGGCCTCAAAGTAGCGGCTGCAGGCAGCCAGCACAGCACGATGGCAGGGGAAGGAGCGGCTACCTGCATGAAGCAGGACGTCTGTGAAAAGCCGTTGCTGCCGCAGCGAGTTAAGGTGCATGAGGACACTGTCGGCATAGGAGGACTTGTGGAACAGGTAGATGTTCATCGAGCCAGTGCTGGCTCGTGATTTCCGGTTCTCATGGACGCACACGGACATTTTCATTGAATCCTGAAAATGAAAAGACAAGAAAAAATGATCTTTAATGCATTTCATATTGAGTGTCTATTATACAATGTTCTACAATGTTTTGCAGAGGAAATGGTTTGGATGAGTTATAGTTGTAGATTTGTGTTTATCTAGTTTTTGACTTTGCATTTTTGGTGAGTATTGCAATCCTTCCCAAGAGGCATTAAGCAAGAGATCCAGTGATTACAATGTGCGAAACAGCAGACGCCTGGGATTTATGAAGGTCAAGTAGATAACTATTGTCTCCTTGCATTACCAGGAGGCTTTTCTACTTTCAACCCCCCAGCAGCACTAATCCCCCTCTTTTAGAGATACCTTGATTTACAAGTAAGAGTCCCTTTGCAGAGCGCTTTATAAAAAGAGGGAAGAAAGAGACAGCAGGATTCTTTTAAGCCTCTGAGTAATGCACAGAATTTAGTCAATTCCCCTCCAGAAAGTCCTAGTTCCCATCTTGACTGTCCTTGCCCCGTCCTCGTTCAGAGCTCACATTCATTCCACCCAATTTCAATACATGTCAAGTGCCTGTTTCGACAGGTACTGTCTCCCTGAATGACCCAGTAAATCCACAGCTGTCAGATTGTTGGACCAAACTTACAGACATTTTATGTTCTCTTCTAGGTCTCCCAAAATGATTTAAGGAGTGATAGAAGTTTGCTTAATCTTAACAGTAAACCTTAAGACCAATTATGCTCAATTATACTCCTCAATCTGCCTTTTTAGTATGGAAACAGGCATGAGTTTTTTAAAGCATGTTTTCTCATTGACAGCAGACAGTAATCAGCTTGAATTCAGTTAAAATGGAGTCCAATGATGACAAATTTTCAAGACAAAAAAAGAGGAAATCAAATTTTCTTTCTTTTTTTTACTACACTTCGTCTATGTGCATCAGTAGATTTTTCCAAAATTCACCAAATATTAGCATTAGAGAATGCATTCAATTTCAGAAATATGGTAATACAAAAGACAATTGTCTTAATGTGAGTAAACAACTGCGGAAATTTCATCGTGATATCTATTACTAAAACATTTTACCCTAACCACCCCTTAAAATCAATAGACGACCTGCAAAGCTTCAGAGGTTTGAAGAGAGTGATAACATGACACAGACAGTGTGTATTTGTCTAGATTGTTTTTATTTTGGAGGAACTATAGGTGTTTTGATACAAAAAGTGTTGCCACCGTGAAAGCTTGTCACAATAATCTTTTGTAACTGAGTGGGGTAAAGTTTATCACAGCTGCCATCGTCTCCTGTCAGTGACAACAGGTTGTACAAACCTACAGGTGGCGTATGTTTGATTGTCAAAAGAAAGATTTATTGTGAGCTACAACTTCAAGACCTATAGAGTTCAAAAGGTATCATAAACGATTCCTCTGCAACCCGGCAGCGGAGAGGAGCGTTTCCCTTTTTCTTAAGTTGCATCATCTGCTCCAAAATCCTCAGAATGCTGTTTCATGAATAGACAATCAGGTGTGTGCGAAAAAACATGTAACTGAAAACCGGTAAGGACGCTCACGGGGTTGGGAGATAACATATTGTATTTAGTTACTGTACTTTGTGTTTAGTGACAATCTAAAAAAAATGTGAGCATGCTAACATGCTAATTTAAGATGGTAAACAGTCACTTTTACACATGCTGAACATAATAATGTCACTGTGAGCGTGTTTGCATGCTGACGATAGCATTTAGCTCAAAGCACCACTGTGGTGAAGTAAACCATAAATGTTTAGTGTTCTCACAGCTTTCAGGTACACTCAAGTCTTTATAGGGAGGAATGTATTCCATTTAAAAGTATTCTCATATATAATACTAGACTATACTATAATAATAAAAGAAAAAGAAGAATATATTTTATCACAACTTCATTAAATACAAAACCTCTCGTAACCTTGTTTCAACAGGATTTATTGCATTCCAGCTCTGGCTCAGCTATAATGAGAATCTCCTAGCCTGCTCTTACACCTGCACACGTCAAGCCCCACACACACACACACACACACACACACACACCCACGCACACACACAGTTCTGATGCTGAAGCTCATGTTTTTTAATTGGAAGTTGTAAGTGGCTTGATTTGAATAAGTGGCCCTAATAAATCAGGTACTAAATGGGAGAGGATTTGCAAATACTAATAATTAGCATTTAAATAAATATAACCTTCAGTAGTCAGGTCACTAGCTGACAGGACGATAAACACTTCAATTAGTCCAACAGGAAGTAAGAGAAACAATTGAGAATGAATCCAACAGTTGTGATTGTTTCAAATTATGCAGCATGATCCTTTTCTGCTCGTAGGAGGAATAGTGAAGACACAAAGATTTAAAAACAATTCTGCGTCACTAAAGGTGTTTTGCATTCATTAAACAATAAACAAAGTTGTCCTTGGATGAACCAGCTCACTCATACATGCAGTGAGTGCAGTAGAGCTGAAGAAAGAGAATAAGAGCAGTAACCCAGATACTTATTCTATTTGCATATTAAAGGATAAAGCCTGGAGTAACAACTACACCCGCCGGTCCCGAAAACCCTGTGTTCTTCGATTATGTCATTTAAATGGGAAATTGTCCTATTGACTGTATGTAAAGTAACCACACATCAGTCTGCATATCAACCCAACACACGTGAGCGCAGATTACTGGGGACATCAGATCACTGCAACCCATTCAACTTCAATCTGGTTGTTCAAAGTAGACTCCGTTACAGCGTGTGCAAAAAGATCCCGAGGGGAACAAGTTGCCGTGAAATTCCTTCTCTTGTGTTTAAAAACGCAGCTCATCGTCAGACAATGAATCAGCAACTTTATAACTGATGAATCGTTTTGTTCAACATTCCCTGATTTCAGCCTCTCAACTGTGAGGCTCTGCTGCTTGTATTGGTCTGATTTTGGACTTTTAGTTGGACAAAAACAAGTCATTTGAAGACCTTGAGCTTTAGGAAAGTCAGATGAACCAAAGTGCTATTCACTATGTCGCTGTTTTATTGGCATTTCGTAGACCAAAGAATTACTGAATTAATCGAGGAAAGGATCAGCAGATTATTTACGAAATGAAAATAAGTGTTAATTGCTGCCCAGATGTTAATTATAGGGACGTTATTTGCGGACCATCAAGGAACATGTTTGAAAAAGTTAAGATAATGTTGGCAACTAACTGTTGTCACTGACTGTCAGTCGTATGTGATGGAAATGCGAGTTAGCAAATGGCTTTTATTTTAAAAAATCCTCACTCAACGTTTGCAATCTTGGAGGAAAGGTAATAACTTCCACATTTTGGCTACCACCCCTGGGTGTACTGGTGGTTTTAGTTGATTGACTTTAATTGACTTAAAATGTGTGTAACTTGTATGAAGAAATACCATTTTTTTAATTACTTAATTAGCTTATTAGAGAAGACTTTGAGGAACTGGGATGGACATTTTTCCCTGTCTGACAAGTCGTTGCATTAATTCAAAAGTGCTACACATTCTCTGCTTCAGCTTCTCAAATGTGAGGATTTTTTATGCTTTTCTTTGTCACATATCATAGTAACCTCACTCCCTTTTTAGGTTTTGTATTGATGGTCGGACAAAACAAGCAGTTTGAAGATGTCATCGTGGGATCTGGGAAGTAGTAATCTGTATTTATTCACTAAGTGTTAACAATTATTATCATTAGTGTTATCTACAATCAGTGCTCATGGTATTCCTAACTCAGGGAGGAAAACGATATGCCAGCAGTGTGAGAGCGAGGGCTGGGTGGCTGTGAGAGTTTCCCCTCACAGAAAACAGATCCACAGGCACATAACAGGAAAGCACATACATGCCTCACTCACAGAGCACACAGTATAAAAGACAAAGGCATGCCGCCTCTGGACTCTCTATCCGAGGCCTGGCTGCAGTCTGTTTTAAAATCATTGCCAGGTGTTCACAGTCAACCATGCACTCAGGAATAGGGATTGGTGGGAGAGACTTCAAAAGTAAACACCAGGCTTATGTGGGCCAGTTATGTACATCTGCCACTTGGAGGGAGGAAGAGAGAGGGGGGTAATTAAACAAGATGCAAAACACGAGGACAGCTATTGATCGGCATGTCTGAATCAATCTCAATCTCGGATGTATAGCATCACCCCGACTGTCCGCGCGCATCTGAGCGAGCTTGACTGTGTGTGTAAACCCAAAGACCCACCACTTGGTACACAGTGTTGATCATCACCAAGAAGAGCGCGTCGCACCTGATGTCGCCTTTTGTTTAATTTTTTTTTTTTATAAATAAATAAAAAAAACATGCAACACATCTCCGAGCATGAGCGAGCAGGGACAAGATGCCGAAGAGAGCACAAAGGACTGAGAGGACACCTCATGGACACACAGATAAGAACATGCGCTGGGTACATTATAGCAATGGCATAAATATTGACATAATGCAGGAATGTCAACAACAATCTTTTGTCCATTAGCCTGTTTTCTGTTGCGCTTTCTCTGCCACAGCACCGGAGTTTGCCATCATCAGAATGGGATGCTGTTGCAATATACAGATCTGTAAAAAAAAAGGGGGGTTGTAGGGGAGTGGGATTTGTTGTTAAATTTACCTCTTTGGGTGAAAGCAGGAGTTCAATTGTGTCCGCAGTAGCCCTCGAACATGCCACTTCTGAATGAGCCACGATGCAAGCCTTGCGCTCGGGGAGTCACAACTCCTTGGATATTTCCGATCTGCTGCTGGCGGACAATCGGTGAGGATGAAGCCGTTTTTCTCAGAAAACGCGCAACAAATTCCGGAATATGATAGTATGTATGTATCTAGATTAAAGGCTGCGCATGAAACAAACGGGCTTAAGTGTGAAGAACGAGGTGTTCGGATGCGCTGCTGCTCGGCTCCTGTGTGACAGTCCTCCTCCTCAGCTCACAGTCCTCTCTCACTGAAAGCCATGGGTGTGTTTACGGTGAGAGGGGGAGGACCGTCACCGCGCGCAGGAAATGAAGAGCGAGAGAGAATGCAAAGAAGATGTGGAAGTCTCCCAAGGCAGGAGTTTCTTCCCACTCATACATACAAACAAACAAACAAACAAACGCATCACCGTCTGATTCTTTTTTGTTTGTTAGTATTTTTGTGAGCATTTCCAGTTGAAACTACTTGAAACATCTAATCCCTCTAGGCTATAGTTCAGAAGGAAATGTGGTACTTTCTACTCCAATTTCACAACAGTTACTTTTGTTATTATTTTTAAGCAGTGATGCTACACTCAGATCCTTTAATTAAGTAAAAATACCAATACAACAGTTCAAAAACAGCGGTGGGAAGTATGTACATTTACTCAAGTACTCTACTTAAGTACAATTTGGAGGTTCTTGTATTTACTTGAGTATTTCCATTGTCTGCTTCTTTATACTACAATTCAGAGGGAAATATTTTAGTTTTCACTCCACTGTTTAGGATTCAGTTTATGAATACGAGATATAATCAACAAATAAACTGTCCTACTGTGTAGTTACACAGCAGCATATAAAGTAAGTACAATCAGCTCAACCTTTACCAGCTGCAACATTAGAGTGATATGTACATTAATCTATCAATATAAAGCTGTAATATCCAATAAATGCAAGAAAAAGCAACAACAACAATAATCATAAAATACAATATGGATAAACAAATATGACATTTCATAGGATACATATATTGTCAACAATCAGTAACAAATAGTAACATATAAATTCAAATAGTCGCAACCATACCAAGTTTTTAGTTTGGAGAAATAACCCAACAGTGACACCCACAGTACTGCGTACAGCTAAGACAGTATGGTAAGTTTGGCACATTTACTACCAATTATTTTTGCGGTGTAACTTTAGTTCTATAGGCTGCATTTGTTATTTAAAAAAAGATCTGGCTTTAAAAAGGTAAAGCACAACATGCATGGACCCATTGTCCCTGTAGGAGCTGCAGGTAGGTTACACTGTGAAGTAGTAAGTAAATGAAATGTCTTTTTTTTTGTTATGCTTTTAACAACAAACAAAAAAATACTACAGTGATACATTTAAGAACTATACCGTGTAGAAAAGACTTGTCGTTTGCCTGAGTCACAGCAAACTCACCGCTGAAGGCCATAGACATACAGTAAATCCTATAGGATTATAAAGACATTGTGGTTTTTGGTTGGGGTAGCTGGAAACGGGAAGTCCCATTATATCCCTGGACATCTTGTGTGAGTCACATCTGTGGTCCTTGTTGACAGGACTTTTGGCTGTGACTAAACTCTGCAGTGGACCCTCGAGGCTATGACGTTATTATTTGTGTTTGTTTTCATGTACTCGTGTTGTGGTGATTAGAGCTGTTACATACTCTCATCCGGTCTCTCCCGCCACCCATCAACTGTTTTTTTATATGAAGACAGAAATGACACTGTTATTGCAGCTTCATATTCAGGGGCACAGTGTTCCTCAGAGAAGTGTGTTTAGTTGTGAAGAAAAACTCATTCTGCCAGCAAATGCTTCACGCGATAAGAGAGACATCTAGTGGACAAAATGTTCCCGGGGACGAATTGTGCCAAAGAATGAAGCTGGAACTGAAGGAATAATTCATCTAATTATAAACCCTGGAGTCTGGTTTGCGTTGGCTTTACTTCCTCTTTGTTTGGGCTCAGATAACCCACTGCGGTATGTGTAAAAAGAACAATAATATCTAGAAAGTCCTTCCTTTCGATACATGTTTTCTTTTCTTCTGACCTTATTACTTTAAAACTGTTGTGCATGTTTGATGAAGGTGACACAATAGATAATGACCAAAAAAGAGCACCAAATGAGGACATATTTAATGTCATATGGGCCAAAAAGTCATTCACATGTAAAGTAATGTATGGTATGCTACATAGTTAATTCAGATTAATGTTGGCTCTGGGAGTGTGTTTTTTTCTTTTTAAGAGTTGATCAATCAAGATTATTTTTTATTTATCAATGAATTTACTTGTTTATTTTCAGCAGAGAAAAAAAAGCTACAGAGTTGTTTTGTCTGTTGCCTGTTGAAAACAGTGAGTTGAACTGAATGTTTCATATATGCAGACAGTTAATATATGAATGATAGAGGTGTGGAAAGAAAACAATCTTTATGGCACTAAATGTTTCATATATATGACTTGAGAGACACCCAGTGGACAAAATATTCCTGGGACTAATGCTGGTGATTGACACAGTGAGAGCAGATCAGGAGAGGTTAGACTAAAAGTACTTAAGGAATTATTCAAAACTGGCAAACTACACACACATAATTTTACCATTTGTCCCTATTTATTGTATTGAGACATTTTAGTTTGTGTCTCGTGATTTAGTTGGAGAGAAAAAAAGTCAAGAATGACTATTTGTTGTGGACCGAATGTAGTGCACAAAATAAAAAAATACGAGTCAATAAAGAGTGATAACAGGCTGTACTAAAGTAGAGGTTAAGGTTCACTCTGGTTGTATAACGGCAACAGGCAGTGATAGTAACTTTTGCTCCTCTTCCAGCGATAAGTCGGCCATGATGGGTGACACAGATGCTGGCAGATACCACACACTAAACATGTTGGGCGGCATATTGTTTTACATCACTGTTTATACGTACCTCTATTATGTAATGTGAATATGATTCTGATGAATGTAACAACGCGCTTGATGGTTTTCCAGTAAGTAAACGTGCTAAGAGATTGTCTATATAAAGTAGATGCAACGTGATAAAGATGCATAACACTTAACACACAGTGACTCTCTCACTCACTCGAGTTCATCCAGTCGTGAGCCACATACCACTCTACGCACTCAGAAACAGGTTGAGCAGAATGTGTACTTGTTGGCGTACATAATGCAATAAGCTGCAGGCCTAATAGAATCATTTTATTTATTTATTTTTTCAATAGTCGTGATGATTTATTGATTTGTGATCATGTGTGACAGCCCTCTTGACTTCCTGTTGTCGTTCCCTTTTAGGAGGGAAGCAGTAAGTGCATCAGTGATTGTAACCTGTTTGTCTCGCTGTTTAAGTTTTCTTTTTCCTTTGCACTACACTACTCATGGTACTAATGTATATACTTTATGTTGCCGTTGTTTAACTTCTATTTTGTGACATAAATCTTTTGTTAGAAGTCATGTGGTCCTCTCCTCTTTGTCTTTCCCTGGAGCCGGGCTGTGACATATGGGACATTTAGAAGATAAAACTTTTTAACATCACTTTCTCCGACAGGGTTTTTTAATCTACCACATGTTTTACCATGTCAAATATTCATATTCACCTTATTTATTGGTATTTATCCTTGTTTTTATTTTAAATGTCTATGATGGTTTGCTTTTATGTAGATAGATAGATAGAT
>CALSCE010010647.1:8811199-8830520 GCA_943593645.1 Bovichtus variegatus
ATAGATAGATAGATAGATAGATAGATAGATAGATAGATAGATAGATACTTTATTGAACCTGAGGGAAATTTAGGCATCCAGTAGCTTAAAAGACATGACATTACATATCTGCCCCATCCCCCTCCCACCATTAAAAGTAATCCAAAATAATAAAATGAAGAGACAAAATATAAGTATAAAGGCTGTTACAAATACAAAAATACACTGCAACATTGACCTGTGGCTGTGTAAACCTGAGCAGATTTAGTGCAAATAGAGTTAGTGCCAACAGTGAAGTTGCACATGTGCATACAGATCTATAACCATAAATAAGTGAGCATTAAAATGTCCAAAACTAGAAATTAAGGGTAAAGTGTCATAATGCGTTAAGTCCTGTAAAGATTTTTTTGTTGCATGAATGCATGAACTGTGCAACAGAACATTTATTTATCTTCTTACGTACTTATTTCCAGCAGATAACATCAAGATTAAAATGCATTTCTAAAAGACAGTGTGATCAGATAATTAGTTTATAAAGGCATAAATGTAATGTTATAAATTATTACATATTGCTAACTTATAGATGTGTTGTTTTCTGTTGCCTTGCAATCTTTGCACTTCATCCTTGTTTTATCAAAAAAATATATATATCTTTGTTTTATTTTTAATATGATCATTTGCTTTTGTGTAAAGCCCTTTGTGTTGCATTTTATGCATGAGTTGTTTTTTCTTACTTATTTCGAGCAGATAACATCAATATTTTATAAATGTCAATATGATCAAATAACTACTTTATAATGGAAAACAATGCAATGTTATGAATAATTACATAACGCTAACTTAAGATGTATCGTTCTCTGTTGCCTTGCATTCTTTGTGCTTGATCCTTGTTTTATTTAATGTGTTTCTCCGTCTTTTATTTTTAATGATTACTTGCTTTATGGAAAACCGTGCAAAAGACTTTTTTTTTTTCCTTTTTTTTTTTACCAATTTATCTCCAGCAGATAACGTCAAGATTAAAAAAAAAAAAGCTTTTACGAGCAACAAAACGTTACAAATATGTACACACAGCTAACTGACGATGCATTGCTTTCTATTTCTATTCTATTCTCTTGTCTTGCATTTTCTGTGCTTCACATTGAACTTCATATGTTTCACAATGCATAAAGTAATATTGAATGTTTTCTTTTTCTCAGCAGTGAGGCTTTGTCCTTCCCCTTTAAATCACTGCACAAACCTTTGACTTGCGCAGGAGAAGCCCCGCCCACCTCCCTCCAGGATAATGCTGCCGTGTGATCGCCAGGTCTCGTGACTCTACCGTGCACCGCCAACATGGTCACTACTGTGAAGTTTGCGCTACTGTCGCTGGCTGTCGCCTTCTCACAGGGGCTGCAGCACAACTACATCGATGAATTTGACGAAGAGTCCGAAGCCGAGCCCGTCCTTCAGGCTTCAAAGTATGGCTCTCTGTGGCCTCTGCCGCAGAAAGTGCAAATATATGATGTTTCACTCAAGGTAAACAGCTTCAGCTTCAAAATAGTTGACGCCAAAGAATCAACCGCGGGGCCGAGCTGCAGCCTCCTGCAGGATGCGTACAGGAGGTAATTCAATTGCTTGTGTTGTGTTTTAGCTCTGCTTTCACTTTCTCTCCACGTTTGTTAATAGGAAATACAGGGCTGCATTCAGGGACCGGTCACCGCATGGTAAACGACGCTGTCCCCTTCTCTGCCTCTCTCGACAGGTATTATGAGTACATGTTTGGCAGCGCTAAAAGGCAGGAGCTCAGGAGGGGCAGAAGAACCGACCCCTCTGAGCTGACGGAGCTGCAGGTGTGGATCACATCACCTGACTCTGACTGTGACACTTACCCCAGAGTGGCTTCTGACGAGTCATGTGAGTCTCTTCCTCGTTGATGATGTCACATCATATCATGAACCGGTCCTGCGCTTCTGCATTGTGGTTGAATGTAACCAGAAAGTAACTTAAGCACATCGAGTATTTCCTTTCTAGTATGTTACTTTACTTCGGTTCCTCTACCTGTCTGAGGGAAGTGTACTTTATACACAACTACATTTGAACTTATTTTCAGATTTAAGATTTTATAGACAGAAGTATGATGCCTTGTTTAAGATTAAACTGCACAATATATAAAGTAGTTAACATTAGCTCCTTGGGGACCATTGTTCCTCATTACAAGTACTTTCACTTTTGAAACTTTACATTTGGCTAATACTTGCATACTTTTTACTAAATTACATTTTCAGTATAGGACTATTGCTTGTGATAAGTATTTTTAAATTGCAGTATCACTGCTTTTACTTGAGTAATTGATCTGGATTCTCCACCACTGCTTATGCGAAAATTAAATGTGCATACAGTTATATCTGCAGGCCTCTTCTGATTTAATTATAATATCCATCTGTTGCTGTCTTTAAGGTACAACCCTACCCAGCCCAAAAAAAACTATACTTTTATAATATGTAACTAGTAAGCATATTTACTCAAGTGCTGTACTTGAGTACATCCACTGCATTTCAGATGGGAATATTGTACTCTACAATTTGTATTTATTTGACCGCTATAGTCATTATTTATCAAATTTAAGATTTGACATTACAGAAACATCTGAAAAGACACAGCAGTGTCTAGCTGGGGCCAGTTTTTGCATTGTTGTTTTGGTTCTTTTTACTTCAAGAAAAGGAACCGAATACTTTGATAATCTGGGCATTTATTGAATTCTTCAGGCTACATTTTACAACCAGAGAAAGGGCGTATACTCCTGATGCACTAGTGGAAAAAGAGATTACCTGGATATTAGATAGTAGGATTAACATGGTCAAATGTTTAAAGCCCCCCTGAGTGTTTAAGACACTGAGTTTAATGCCATAATAACCACCTGCCTACGCACATGCACAACTGTTTGTGTCCACAGATGAGCTGTTTGTGGGTCAGCCGGTCGCTGTACTGAAAGCGCCGAAGGTCTGGGGAGCACTGCATGGTAGGATTTATCATTTTTTCTTTTTTTTTTTTTACATTATTGCACAATTTCAAAGCAAACTCTGCTTTAGGGCTGCAACCAACAATAACTTCCTGTATCAGTAGATTAGAATTTCAAACATCAACATGTTAGTCCAGAACACAAAAATATTCAATTTACTGTATAAAAACGGTGAAAAGCTGAAAGTCCTCGGATATAAGGAGCTGGAAACGAATAATTGTTTGACATTTCTGCTTAATGGAGGAGTTCAGTATTTTGTGAAACATTCATATTCAACAGCAGACAGGAGAGTCTTTTCATCTGACTCTCAGCAAGAACCCCAAATGTCAAACTATTATTTTTAAATTATTGATCAATCGTCACAACTGTCGTTAATTATTTTCTGTCTTTCAAACCATTTTTTAGTCTCTTTTAGCTCTTCTCTGGATCATTACAAACACTTAATCACAGATGAAAAATGTAATATGTGCAATGAAAAGCTGAAAGTCTGTGGCAAAGTTGACATCACTCCCTGCAAAATCAAATTACAGTGACTTTTTTTATTTCTTTTTTTGTTACAGTCGAACTTTGCTCACGTATCTAGGGAACGTTATCAAATGACAGCAACTTCATTTTATGGTATAATAAAAAAACTTCCGAGACATGATTATTGTGTTTCTTATTTTTGCATCGGTTTAGGTCTGGAAACTTTCAGCCAGTTGGTGTATGAAGATGAAGATGGAGCTGTAAGTGAAAGACAATGTTGTTTTAAATGTTTTATTCAAAATGAGGATCACGAGTCAATTGTATGTGAGCCAGGTTTTAACTATTTTCACTTCACTTTGCATCTTTTCAGAAATGCGTCAATTCAACAACAATCAGTGACTTCCCCAGATTTGCACATAGAGGCATCTTACTGGACAGCTCTCGGCATTTCCTGCCAATTAAAGTCATCTTGGCTAATCTGGTATGTCAGTCGCACCTTTTTTTATTTTGTTTTCTCATTTTAAATTGTATTCACTGCTTACATTTGTTTTCCCCTTATGTTCATTCATGCAGGAAACGATGGCGATGAACAAATTCAATGTTTTCCACTGGCACATCGTGGATGATCAATCCTTCCCTTATCTGAGCCGAACGTTCCCACAGCTGAGCCAGCAGGTCAGTGAGACTGGTGTTTGGTTTTAAATCTATCATCTATCAATACAAGTAGAGCCTTCAACCCTTGTGCCTCACTTTACAAGTTGCTCTGATATCCTTTTTAGAAGACACAAATGTATTTGTGGAAAAAAAAACTGCTAGAAGAAATATTATATAAATATTTTTTTATATTAATATATAATAAGATGTAATATTACTTACACTGAGTTGAATATTTTAACCAAAATTTGTCCAGATCATTTAAAGAATTTGAACCCTTATAAAATAAAAAATGTATACATGCATACACACACTGTTGTTTTTATGAAAAAAAATTCAGTTTTTTTTTTTTCAGTCTGGGATAGCTCAATGGTTAGCGACAACAAGTATTAATTGATGTATTTTGTCTCCACAGTTTATTATAGACTTAATATAGGAGCTGAGGTTGTACTTGTCAAAATGTTCGCCATATGCATTCAAATTTTAAAAAGCCAGAAATGTCCTGAGTGAGGCACAAGGGTCGATATCGAGAAATGGTACTTATCACAATTCATTAAACTGTTCACAGGGAGCTTACCACCCATACACACATGTGTATACACCCGCTGACGTGAAGATGGTGATTGAGTTTGGCCGTCTGCGAGGCATTCGTGTTATCCCGGAGTTTGACACTCCCGGACACACGCAGTCTTGGGGAAAAGGTGGGTTTTGGAAGTGTTGGTGGAGATACATTTTCTGAGTAACCAACATTTAACATTTTAACCCTCTGAACTCCAAGCTGCTTCAGGGCATATTTTGCTCCTGTCACCTTTTACTCCTCGTTTTTCACTGCAACATTTACTTCCTGCACCTCTATGGAAACGGCACAATCATGGCTAGACGTAGGGATAACTCAAAAATGTCTGTTGTGACGTATAACATGGTTATAATGCAATTTACTTTACAAAAAAAATTGGATGAAAGGGACATTATATGCAACATTTTTCCAAGTGCCCTCAAGTGTTACCAATATTAGGGGGAGAAATGGAAGCTCCAGGGATGGGGGGGGTATATTTATTGGGAATCCCAATTAAAAACGCATAATAAGTTGATCGCGGTGAATTTCCATTGTCAATCATGAATTTTTGTCACATGACTGTTGGTCTCAGCTGAGTCATTCATGACTTCCAAGTTGCGCTGAGGAGTGCAGAATTTTTATGGGTGTTTTTTTGTTTGTTTTTTTTACAGGATCTAGTATCTTTAAATGACACATGTAGAATAAAGGAATTTTGATTAAATATCACTATTTTGGGTTAGGGTTAGCTTAGATTTGGTTGTTTTTCCTGACAGAAGTGTTTGTCACACGTTTCGATAAACTGTATAATTTTGGCGTTTTAAAAAAAAAAAAAAAGAAAAAGGAAAAAATGCCTTCCAAACCTGATGGCGGGTTGTTTGTTTCAGAGGGATAAAAAAATAAAAATGTCTTTCTAAACCTACCCGGAAACATTCAGCAAGGATATACGTATCGGCATCAAAAATAAAATGCCTAAACACCTTTTTCCTCTCAGGCCAGAAAGATCTGCTCACACAGTGTTACTCTGGCTCCAAACCGTCTGGCTCCTTCGGACCAGTGAACCCCATCCTGAACACTACGTATGCCTTCATGAGCCAGTTCTTCAAGGAGATCAGCACCGTGTTCCCCGACGCCTACATTCACCTGGGAGGGGATGAGGTGGACTTCTCCTGCTGGTGAGACCGTACACATGTAAAAAAAAAAAAAAGGAAGAAACCCTCCTCCTCAGAAATCAAAGTTTAGTAGACGGCAGGTAATATTTGGCTGCGTTTTTTTCTTCCCTGCAGGAAGTCCAACCCGGACATTCAGAAGTTCATGGCTCAGCAAGGCTTCGGGCAAGACTACAGCAAACTGGAATCATTCTACATCCAAAAGTGTGTTGCTCTTTTTTATACTCTTGTAACAGTAAATTGGTTATCAGGGAAACGTAACGTTCTCTAAGTCCTATTCTTAAATTAAAAAATAATTAAAATTTTTATTTTTTATTTTGTGCCTTTTTCTGATAGACTCTTGGATATTGTCGCCACTACCCAGAAGGGCTACATGATCTGGCAGGAGGTCTTTGACAACGGTGTGAAGGTAACTAAAGAGACATTTCCATGTTAGAATTAATAGTGATAATGTTCATATTCTGACTAGACCCAGATGTTGGTTTGATTGATAAGTACTTTATAATTTGTGTTTTTGCTTTTCATTCTGTGTTATTAAAGGAATAGTTTGACATTTTTAGAAATAAGCTTATTTGTTTTCTTGTTGAATGATGGATGAAAAGATGGATGCCGCCCTCATGTATGAAAGCAGGGCTGGGAGGGTTACTTTAAAAAGTTTATTCCAATTTCTAATTACCTTATACAAGTATCACAATATTAAAGTAACATAACTAGATTACGTTACTTTTGGATTACCTCAAATGACCAAATATGCAAATAGAAATTCTGAAATTCCTCTATTATTTTGTATGTAAAGCAGAAAAAGGGAAACATCACAGTACAGTGCAAGTTGTTTCTTCCAGCTGTGAATATGCTGTCATCATCCAAGGACTCGTATTATTTGGCACATTAGTGTTGTCGGATTTGAACTTGGAGCAGCAGCAGTACCGATTTTTGTTACCTTTTGGACAGCCATCCTAGCTGTTTTTCCAGTCTTTATGCTAAGCTAAGCAGCTTCGTATTTAGCACAAGAGTGGTATCATCTAATCATCAAACTCTCCGCTAGACAGCGAACAAACGTATTTCCCAAAATGTCAAACTAATCCTTTAACCTAAGTCAACGCTTCATGTAGTATCTCATCTAAGTACAGTAGCTTGGTCTGTAACTATTCCAGTTAAAGCGTGACACAGTAGTACATGTGTGGATCGGCGGCGGGGCTAATGAGGAGATGGGCAAGGTCACAGCAGCAGGGTACACCACCATCCTCTCCGCCCCATGGTACCTAGATTACATTAGCTACGCACAGGACTGGCAGAGGTACTACAAGGTTGAGCCGCTCAACTTCAACGGTCAGTTTTCATTCAAAATTACTTTTTCTTTTTTATGTCAAAATCAATTTTATTTGGTGGAGGAAAATTTCAATTTGGGCCTGGTCAATTGAGGCAAAAAGAAATTGTGGATTTTGTTTAGCAGGCTTACGCTTGAAAAGTGCACAGTTGTGACAAGGACAGAGAGTCGGAGACGGACATGAAGGGTCGATGGGGCCGTTTGGTTGGTGGTTTCACATGTTTCTTTCATGGATCGATGCAGTTCACTGCTGTGGAGGACCAATCCCGGTTTATTTAATACCATGAGACAAATAAACAAAATACTCATAACTAGAATGGCACTCGGAGCGCAGACCAGCGGAAAGACTGAAAAATAATGCGTCCCGTGATTGGGATCCTAGAGGTGTCACGATTCTTGAACTTTTTAAAAAAAAAAATTTTCAGGACTGACCACTCTGCCTTTTGTTAGACTGTTAGGCCATATGGTCAAATTTTAAATAACAATTTAGTTATTTGCTGTTAAATAGAAAAATTGATTGAAGAAGATCCACTAGATGGCAGGAGGGTACGTCGCAACAACAGCTTGAGTTTCTCAGAGTTTACGAAGTAAACCTGAATGCACCACGAAGTTTCTGTCGGCAGGGTTGTAGAGGGAATAACGTGGCCAAGGCAAGAAGGTACTTGGGGAAAATAAGTCCTCCATAAAGCTCGGGCAAGACGAAAGTGGACTGAACCTTTTTTATTGATTTATTTCAAATGTTATTGTGCAGATTTGTTTGGACATTCTGTTCTGTGAATGGTTAAAAAGGACTACAAGCAGAAATTAAAAGCACAAGACAGATGTCTTAAACGGAGGTGAAATAGAGTGCAGCAGGAATGAGTCCTAAAACCCGAAAATTAGTTAACACCACGTGTTCCCTTGTCTTGAAGTCGATGTTTTTTTGTTTTTCTTTTCAATGGGATTTTGGTTCGAAGCCTCTGAAATAAGATCTGTGGTTAATGCAAGCTAAAGAGATTTTAATGCTTTGTTCGACATAAAATAAATCAGTAAATACCCCCCATTTACGCTTCAAAAATCATAAATGTGTATTTGCCACAGAGCTTATTTTTATGCAATAATCCAACATCTCATTGGCTTTTTTCGTCAAGGGAACCAGGGCGATGCTAACTTCCGGGATGGCCTACAAAAAAAGTCGTCCCTGTAGCACTCCTTAGTGGAGGGCTTGGACATTTTCGTCTTTATCTTTTGTTCTTTATCTTGCCGATACTCACACTTGTATGTATGTGTGCTGTGTAGCTGAAACAAGACACACTTATCCACGTTTGGAAAGGAAACAAGCAGCAATACCAAAGTGAGATGGCAAATGTTACATCATCAGGGTACCAGACCCTGCTGTCCACTCCCTGGTACCTGAACCGTATCTCCTACGGCCAAGACTGGCAGGGCCATTACGAGGCCGACCCACAGGATTTCAAGGGTTCGTGTCTCCATGATTGATTTATTTAGCAAGACTTTTTGTTTTCTTGCCAATGATGTCTAGTAATTTGCTGTGTATGCAACATTGCTTTTTTTTTTTTTTTAAAGTATTCTGGACTTTGCCTCTCTCATGAATTCCGTTTTATTGTTCTGTAGTTGGTCTAATTCAGACTTTATTAGCTGTATTGCTTGACCCTTGACACGCATATCTAAAATGTCATGTTTGTCACTCCTGTGCATATGTGTAAGCCTGTTGAATGAACAGAGGTCAAATGTTTTTAAAGGGGACATATTATGCTTATTTTTAGGTTCATACATACATGTTTACATGCTTTAATGTTATTTCTGTTTTAAATTTAAAAAATGTTCTCATACTTTCTGAATATTTGTAAAAAAAAAAAAATAAGTTTAATGAAATCTTAAGTAAAGTGGTAAAAATGAAAACCCTAAAGTATGGTTTACATTTTGTTGGTGCTCCAGATACCCAAATGTATGTTTTAAAAAAGCACTGAAAAATTGACTTATTCATAATGTCCCCTTTTTAATATGTTGCTATTGAGAAAATCACCAAATAATTCTAATTAGATTTAAATATTTTATTTGTATCACTTTAGTCCAATGGAGTTTTAGATCCCTGGACTTTGCTCGGGCTGCCTGATCTCATCAAATTAACTTTTTTTAAATTAGGAACCGAGGAACAAAAGAAGCTTGTGATTGGTGGAGAAGCCTGTTTGTGGGGGGAGTATGTGGACGCCACCAACCTGACACCCAGACTTTGGTATGTTATTCCGTATTAAACTCTTATCAGAAAATACATGTATTTTCGCATTACATGACTGCAGACTGATTTTTCTTTTTGTCTTGCGGCGCTCCCAGGCCTCGTGCCAGTGCTGTCGCCGAGCGGCTGTGGAGCGCCAAGGATGTGACTGACATCAACGATGCCTTCAACAGACTGTCTGTGCACCGCTGTCGTATGGTGGAGTGAGTATCTGAAGTGTTCGTACTGTCTACAGTGTCTATGGAATCACATGGGTCCCAATATAAATACAGGGCTCCAACTTAAGCGTGTCCCACTGCAATTGCAATTGTATGCATGCATGCACACATACATAATTTTTATTTTTATTTTATAAGGGTTAAAATTCTTTAAATGATCTGGACAAATTTTGGTTAAAATATTCAACTCAGTGAAAGTAATGTTAAATCTTAATATTTTATATATTAATATAAAAAAATATTTATATAATATTTCTTATAGAAGTTTTTTTTTCCGCAATTATTGTGTGGATGAAACATTAGGCTGTAGTTTTTTTTATCATCTACTCTGGCTCTCTGCTTCGTAACGTTATTACTCTACTGCTCGTTTTAGTCATTACTGCAAAACCCTAACTCGGTGAGTCTGCGCCATGCCGCAAGTCTGTATGGAAATTAGCCAGGTGCAATGACATTGGTACACATAAAAATGGCCGCCACTCTCACAATCCTGCTACGTTGATTTGAAATGTCAGTTCTACGGTCATAGTATAGTATGTCATAAAAAGTAGTGAAGTAACGCATGACAAGCAGTTTGGGTCCACAGTCTGTTTGTAAATGTAACAACATCAAAATACCTTTTTTGATTTTTTTTTTTTCCTTCCTTCCACATCCATTAAAATTGAGACCCATCTGAGTACTGGTCTCCAAATGCTTTCTCATCTTACACCTGTTAAAAGCTGCTAATTTAATATAAAATATAATAATCATCTAAACTCTTCTTCTATCTAAGGCGTGGGATCCCAGCTGAGCCGCTGTTCTCCAGCTACTGTCCCCGAGAGTACAGAGGTATTTGAAAACAACTGAAAGGCTGGCCAAGAGGACGGAAAAGGGAAGCGAACCCACAAACAATCAACTCCATGATTGTATTTTAAACTGAGAATCATGCTGCCTTTTTGGAGACATCACTGTACTGATGCTCTGACACACGTCATGCTTTTTAAAATCTGCGACAGAACTCTTGATCATCATTTAATGTCATTAAGATTGTGAATTCATGAATGCACTTTTTTTTTTTAGTATAATTAATTGTGAATAAAATGTTGACATTTGAGGTGTGGGTCTTGTATTTCATATAAATAAATAAAAAAAACAAGGATATAAAATATTCGGCTGTACATTTATTTTGCATCCAGCTAAGAACATGGTACACAATTTGTCTTATCCTTTTTCCTGCAGTGGATAATCGTACCATAAATTGCATTTTATTTACTTAGTCTTGATTTTTACTGTAACTCCTGGAAAAGTCTGTTTGGGTACTAATTATGCCTGTGTTTCAGACGGCCACTGGTCCCATTGCTGAACAGTTTCACAGCAGACCAGACATTTTTTTAAGGAGGGTGTGCTGGTCCTGCGGGTTCATGGCCACATAGGTGTCCAGCTCCAGCGTGAAGGTGGCATTGCCGGATGTCACTGTCCGCAGGATTGTGGAATAGCCCTTTAGAAGGAAAGTCATAGTACAGTCAGGCTTAGAGTAACAGAATACATAGAACAGCATTACGTAATTAGGATACCAAAAAAAAACAAAACGATTATCAATACATTTAGTGAACGGGAATATAATTTTAAAATGAACGATATACTACCATGCGCACACATTGCAACACTTCATGACAAAGTCTCACACAATGGCCTCTAATGAATGGAAATTTTGCCATTATTTTGTATGTAAAGCAGATAAACAGGAACAAAACATGAGCAAACATAATACAGAACAAACCACAAAATGTGCATGGAGGTTCATTTAATTTATATGGCTTCTCAAAGTTTAAAAAAAAAAAAAAAATCCTAAAACACTAATGTGCCAAATGATTTGAGTCCTTTGATGCATTTTCACAGATGGAGGGCACGTCTTGTGCTGCCTTTTCTGCTAAATTTCAGTTTTTTTCCCCTTTTCTCTTGTCTTTATTTGGTATTGAGGTAGGAGAGTTTCAATATACTGGTATTGACGATAAATAAAAAATAGTGTTATTTATAGACATATTATAATGTAGTATAAATAATCCAGTTACGACTCGTCATCCCGTGGGGAACGATAGAAAATGTGTTTGTGAGGAACAGAGATCTTCCCCGGGAAGCATTTGGGAATTTTTGTATGCATGCATGTATAACTATCGCTTAGCAGCTAAAAACTAGAGACAAAATGTTTGAATTCCATGTCCTCCTACCATCATCTCAGCCAGGGGCACAGTGGCGAGCAGCACCTTGTCATCGTGACGACTCTGGATGTCTTGGACGGTACCTCGTCTTTGGGCTAAATCCCCGAGCACAGCGCTAAGGCGGTCCTCCCCAACGGTCACCTCCAGGGACATCACTGGCTCCAAAACCTGACCTCCTGCGAGCCTCACGGCCTGTGTTCAAAAAAGAAACGGAACTTATCATTTGATAATCCTAAAGTTTACAGCTGTGACATAGGAAGACCATAACCAATGCTGGAAGAAGTAAAAGTACTTACACCACACTGTGAAAACACAGTATATACACACGTGTACATACTGTGAAAACACAGTATATACACATGTGTACATGTCCAACATTCAAAAATCTTACCAAAGTATGTAACAGCAATGCAGCACATTCTATAAGATCATGTTTGTCTCGGTCCTGTGAGAACCACGTATCTCGGAAAAAGTCAACTCTTCGTGAGCTCAGTAAAACGGCCCCGGTTTTCGGCTGATCCTTAAGGACTTTATTCAGTTTAAGGAGGAGGATCATTTGCTCAACTCATAAACAAGCTTTTCATCCTTCAGTTTATCAGAAAACGTCAAATCTTTTCTATTGTCATCACAGGACAGGAAAGGCATAATAAAGTCGATTAACTTAAGCGGCTAGATAATTGTAGTGGATTGTAAAGTACAAGTAAGCTCAAATGTTTTCCTAACTACAGCGCTTCAGTAAATGTACTTTAGTCTCCTTCCACCACTGATGATAAATACCTTCTGCATGCAGCGGGACACACAGGCAGACACCATGGCAGGAGAAGTTCCTGGTTCCAGGTTGACACTTTGGATCAGTGTAGATACTCCCTGTAAAGGATAACCTAGCAAAGGACCTGAAGGTGGAGGCAGACATTAAAAATGATTTATGTTTTAGTTACTTAACTAATACCATCTGGCAATATATGAAGGTAAGGACACGTTTGCAAGAGGAGAAATGAGTTAAATGATACCTTGAAGAAACGAGCTGTGTGCTCCATTCTCCACTGCCTCCTTGATTGCTGGTGATAGCTGCCCCCCCAATTCCTCTGCGAACTCTAATTCACATGAACTACCCGCAGTGGAGATGTCCAGCGGCGTGATGGCCAGCTCCACCGTCACAACATGTCGTCTCTCCCCAACAGTACGGTCCAGCGTTTCTAAGATGAGCAGGAAAATTCATTAGAAATGGACCAAAATCGGGATTAATACAGTATGTACCGGTAGTTATCAAGACTTATTCATCCTCCTTCCATGACCTAATCACGAAATTATCGCAGTTTCAAATCTTAAAATTCTGACCTGCCGATTTTCATATTCTTTCTTTCAACTATGATTGACAGCATACGTGTTTTGGAACTTTTCTTTCATGGAAAATTGTATTTTCATAAATAGACAAATCTGAAAATATACTGTGCTTATTATAGAGTCAACTAGTCCATTTATTATCAATCTAAAACTATATTAATCTATTTTTATATACACAAAACTATTAATGAAACAGTATCTATTTACAAGAATGCAAAGGTGTGTGTGTATTATATTATATTATATTAACTCCTGGTCCACAGCGACTGACAGAGGCGAGGGAGAGACACAGGCTACTCTGAGCTGCATGCATGGGAATGAATTACAATAGAATATATTTGAATATATTTCTCGCTATTTCCCTGACGGTCTGAATAAATCGCAAAATTTTACGCTAAGCGCTTCTCAATAATAAGGTCGCGGATAATGTCGGTAAAGTCGCTAAATCTAGTGAGAAAGTCACCGAGTTGGCTACACTGTGTGTGTGTGTTACTGTATGTGCAAGCACAGCGTGAGAAAATCGTGCGGCGCGCGTCACCGGTCATGGCCAATCAATCACTGCGCTTCCATTCGTGGTACCTGTAGTGGAGACCTCGTGGAGAATGGACTCCCTGTAAGCCACCTGCAGCGGCCCAAGGTAAGTCTCGATGCCATACTCTCGTCTGATTCGATCGTGGATGATCTCGATGTGCAGCTCTCCCATCCCGCACAAAATGGTCTGAGGATGGAGACAGTTAGTTGAGTCATTGTGGCAGACGCTCCGACTAAACAAACTCCTGGCGGATCCCATGATGGCATTACCTGACCAGAGTCGGCGTCGACCCTGACTTGAAGGCTAGGGTCTTCTCTCTGGAGGTTATTCAGTGCATTCTCAAGATCTTTCAGGGGGGGGGGGGGGGGCAACAAGAGAGAGTAAACAACCATCATTAATAAATGGTAATTGGTAGTTATTTTACGCTTAACAAACAATCTTCATGTACCAGCCTGTTTGGCCATGGTGGGCGGCTCTATGGTGCAGAAGAAGACGGGTTCGGGGACCTCCACCCCTGAAAGGACCACGTCGGCATGTTCCCTGCGCTTTTTTCCCGCCCCGCCGTCAGTCTGGGCTCGGCGGGCGGCAGCTGCTGCTGAAGCCTTCGATGAAACGATGGTGTCCCCTGTGACCGCCTTATGTGAAAGTGGAAAACACAAACAACATTTTTGAGGGGGAAAATCTTCAAAATAGAAAATGATGATTATAATGTCGTAGAAAAATGTTTACCTGCTTCAGTCCTACAGTCAGAGCGATGTTTCCCGCCGTCATGGAGGGGATTTCTACATGCTGATCAGCAAACGGCACCATCAGCCTGCTGATCCTCTCACTACAAACACGATGCAAAAAAACATTGACTTCCACATATAATACAATGTATGAAAGTAGGGCAAATATCCATCATTGAAATCATCGTTTTTCCTCCCTGACCTTTCAAATTCTAGTATATCTTGTTTGGAAATTGCATTCTTTTCTTTCTTTTCGATATTTAAATTATTTTAATTGCATGTCTGTTTGGAAATTGTTGGCAAGCAACGCGTTTCATTTCAATGTTAGGGTTTGTTTTCATGCCACCTATGAATGGTATTGTATTTTTCTTCTCTTTTGTTTTAGCTTATTATTTGCACAAATACAGAACTAAAGAACATAACAATGATTTTGATCAAAATGGTGATGTATTGTAATGGAAACTACAGTACGTACATGCTGTTCCTGTTGATGTTGTGGACAGCGGTCTGTGGTTTCAGAGTACCAGAGTAAATCCGGAGGAACACCAGAGGACCGCGCTGCTTGTCGTGGAGAACCTTGAAGGCCAGAGCACACAAGTCGTCCTTGTACCAGCGCCTGTCGGATGATGAACAGAGCTTATGGTCCGACAACAAATAAGAAATGTGCAAAGAAAATGTTTAATAAAAGCATATCATATTCATTTAAAAAAAAAAAAAAAAAGGAAAATTCCAGCATGATTTGAATTTTTGCAAAAAAAACAAAAAAAAAAAACATACAACTTGCTTTGATGCAAGAAAAATGTCAGACCTGATCTGACAAAGTTTTATCCTATCCTATCACAATAGATAGAAGATAGATAGAAAAGATTTGTACATATGCTTTGCACAACTTCTCGGGCTCATTCGGACCCATTACCTCATATTAAGTCAGTTTGGACGAGAAGCTGCATTAAAGACCACTGTCGTCAGACTATTAGCCTTTTACAGTCATCATTTACATATTCAAAAACAAAAGTGCAACAAAAGAGTGCAAATAAGACAAACGTGCATGTTAATCTGCATCTAATCATTTGTGTATTTTACTATTTAAAACGTCCTTACACTAGCTGTGTCTGTGGTTAAATTCAATCCCAACAGTCAAGAGACGGGGAAAGATTATTTCCTCTGCAACATTACATTACATACACAACATTAAAATCGAAGCAGAAAATAAAGCCTGCCTTTTACCTAAAAGCAGTTAAGAGTATCATCACAGCTGTTGAAGTCTCAATACTTAGTTGTAAAACAAAAAAAAATGCACAAAGACGGAAAAAGGCAAAGAACAATACGTATGGGATTGAAATACGTGGACACCGGTGATGCTGGATTCGTCCTTTAACTCGGTGTCACAGCAGATCAGGGCTGAGTGAGTTATAGGTTGAAATATTCACTCACACCAGGTCATGGTGCCGTTCATTCGGGGCGGGCAGGTAGGCAGTGATGGCGTCTAAAAGAGGCTGAACACCTTTGTTTCTCAAAGAGCTCCCACACAGTACTGGGACGCCTTTACGAGCCAGAGTCACCCGCCGCACCGCCTCCTGTAGCTGGGGACACATGAGCACCGTTTACTCTGTATTCACAAGTGACGGCGTCACTTTATAGGCTCATATTGTGGTACAATACGACACTTACTTTGACGGAGGGAACGGCATCGAAATTGTCACTAAAATCAGTCAGCAGCAAATCAGCAAACTCATCATCCAGATCAGCAACCTGCCATTGAGAGTGAGACTCAGAAATGTGGAAATGTCCTACACTTAAAATTGTTAACATTGTTGTAAAACTGGCGTGGCCGAACTACGGTGAACTTTAAAAAAAGTTAACTCAAATATGGCTGGAGGATATTTTCAAAGAAATTGCACATCCTCGTTTAAACTAAATGTTGTGAAATGATCCGTCTTAACCTCTTGGCACGGAAACCAATATTTTACCATTTGTTCCTCTTATTTTCATTACATCTTAATATTAGACTTACATATTTACATCTTACATTTGCATCATAATCTTTAAAGTGGAGAGTTAGGCCATGAACAGAAACCAATATACAGTATGTCAATTTATGACTGTTTTAACTTTACTTATTTACCGGCCATGCGCTGTATCAAAGTTCTAAAGTATTGATTCAATTTAAATTAAATTTAAAAAGCAACAGATACAGCAATATCCTTTGCAATATGTGGGCACACCAAAAAAAATACGGTGATGTCAAACGTTAAAACTGTTCAGCAGTGTCGTTTATTTACTTTTGATAGAACATTAATTGTTTATGGGGTTTTCTGGTTTGGAAACACGGGTTTTCTTGCAGTATAGCTGGTTGAAAACTACGCGTTTACTATCGTTTGGCTTGTGACATCTCATATTTGTCTGTGTGTGGCCCACAATCTTGAAGGTTTGGCCACTCCGGTTTAAAATGATCTGACATGTACCTGCTCAATTAAAGCCGTCCTGGCCTCATTGACCTCCTGCAGGAGATCCGGCTCGTCCGACTGGTCGAGCGGTTTGCTTTCAAACACTCGGCCATCATCCTCCTCCTCCCTCAGAGATCGGCGCTTCCAGATCAACTTCTGGTTGGTCAACAGGTCAACCACACCTGCGAAGTTTTTGCCACCGCCGACAGGAATCTATGAAACAGGAAGACTCTCCATCAGACAAATCAATGACACGTCGACATGCTCCCATCAGGCAGCGGTGGACTGTAACTAAGTACATTTACTCAACTACTATACATAAGTAAAGTCAAATGAACCTACAATTGTACTTGAGTATTTCTACTGATCTAATTATCCTACTTCAGACTTCTAATCCACTACATTTTGGAGGCGAAAATGTTACTCTTTACTTCTCTACATTTATTTGATTTGATCTTTGCATATTTAGATTGTTAACGAAAAATATGCAATCATCAAATAAATGCTGATGTATTATGACAGTTTAGCTACCCAGCAGTATATAAAGTTATCTAGCAGCTCCACTTTTACCGGCTGCATTGTTAGAGTGATTAACACATTAATGCGTTAATACTTCCAATCCAATTACATGGTACATTATTCTGAAACTGTGAATTCTGCATAATGAGTACTTTGACTTCTGGTCATTTCTAATAATAATAATAATAATAATAATAATAATAAAACAGGGCTGTACCAAATGACCTTTTTCTTTTTTTACATTTGAAGCTTTTATTGAGGTTTACAAATGAAGCTTTGAAAGTCTGTCGTCATATTTAATGACGTCATCAACCTAAAAAACTATTCTTAAACACAATCCTCAACTTTAATAAAGTGATTCATTAGATAAAACAAGTTAGTCTTATTTTATTAAATCAACTTTCTTTAATGAATATAACTCGAACAGTTTTGACCGCAGTGAAAATGTTGTTTTTGAAAGTCTAAACGCCAACAAAAGTGGATCGAAGAAGAATATTTCATGAGATAAAAACATGTTGTAAATTGCAGAAATTAAAAGATTTGGACTTTTGAACTTCACAAAGCTCTGGACTATTACAATACTTATCAGATCTAACGAGCAGCCACGACTGAAATGTAATTCTACAAATACTACAATACAAAATTAATAATATTAATGTAGCCTACTACAGTGCAGAAATACCAGGTTTGACATGCAACAAAAACAGTACAGCATTGTTGATGTTGATTTAGAATTATAATGTCCGCGTTATGAATGAAGCTCTGAACTATTCGGTACGACCCTATTTAAGTATATTTTGGAGCTAATACCTTTGTACTTTGAATGCAGGAATTTGTCATGTAACAGAGTATTTCTTCACTGTGGTACAAAAGTAAAATATCTGAGTACTTCTTCCACCTCTGCTAATAATCAGCTTTATCAACCTGCATTCTTAACAATAATTGCTACTTGAAGGCTATTCCAGTACACATTTCATTTCATTTAAAAGTAATGTTTTTGATAACATGTAATAGTGGCTGTTTTATTTCTAAAGGCTTACCTGCAGGAGGACCGGATTGGCTTTCAACTTCTGTTTTATGCTCTCAATGGAAAAACTTAAACTGAGAGAAGAAAGTGTAATAGTTTCCAGTCAAATTTTTTACAAACAAGAAGAAACTTGTATATGATCTGACTTTTGAGTCACTCACCTCGCTGCGGGCTTATCCATCTTATTCAGGAAACAAACACAGGGAACGTGGTGCTTCTCTGCTTGTCTCCACACTGTCAGAGTCTGAGCCTGTTGGCAACAGAGTAGGGCGGCAATTTAAGATTATTTTCATCATCAATTAATCCGCTTATTATTTTTTTGATTAAATCGATTAGTGTTTGGTCGATAAAAAAATAGTAGATAGAAAATAGTAAAAAATGTAAAATGTCCATCCCAGTTTCTCAAAGTCCAAGGTGATGTCTTTAAATATCTTGTGTCAGTCCAAAACCCAAAGATATTCCCTTTAATAGGATATAAAACACAGAAAATGTCCATAATCTCCATATTTCAGAGGCTGAAAACAGCATTTTCAGCCATTTTGCATGAGAAATTACTTTGACGATGAATCGATTATTAAAATAGTTGCCAACTGCTCTACTAATCTTTGCAGCTCTAGTTCAAAAATCACCCAATTATACAAAACAACTACTTTTCAATGGAAAAAAGCAGCAGTGGGCTCACCTCAACACCGGCAGAAGCATCAAACACTGCAACAGCCCCATCAAGAACACGAAGTGCCCGCTCGACCTCAAGAGTGAAGTCAACATGTCCTGTAAACACACACACACACACACACACACACACACACACACACACACACACACACACACACACACACACACACCCACACACACACACACACACACACACACACACACACACACACACACACACACACACACAGACACACACACACACACAGACACAAA
>CALSCE010010647.1:8830620-8913390 GCA_943593645.1 Bovichtus variegatus
ACACACACACACACACACACACACACACACACACACACACACACACTTGAGTGGCTGCTCCTTCTCATTGGAGTGTTTTATTCTCACAAGGAAGCTATTTATACCTGGGGTGTCTATGAGGTTTATTCTATGAGTTTTCCAATCAAATGTGACTGCTGCAGACTGTATGGTGATGCCACGCTCCCTCTCTTGAGCCATAAAATCTGTGACAGTATCCCCGTCATCCACATCTGAATAAAACAAAAGAGTGGCGGAAATGATTAAAGAGGCAGAAACAATCAGGTTATGAATTCCACATGTTTTTTTCTTTCTTTTTTTTTTTTTTAACCGTCCTAATCACCTCCTAATGCTCTCGTGTAGCCAGAGTAATACAGCATCCGCTCTGTGGTTGTTGTCTTTCCTGCGTCAATGTGGGCCATGATGCCGATGTTTCGGATCCTGCAGATAAAGTGCACGAGTTAACAATGAGCCCAGAACACAGCTGAATCTAAAGAGCATTTCAAAACCTGACAGCAGAATGAAATTACTTACTTTGAGATATCAGGGTTGACCACAGCACGCAGGGATTTGACATCATCTATGACAGTGAGCATGAAGAACAATAATGACGATCTCACTGAAATCAGTGAGGCTATGTATACATTTCCATTACTGACTATGTCATCCAGTATCGTACTGATTGAAGGATTAATAATGTACTCAATACAATGTCCAAAATAAGAACTAATGCACATCACAAAGTTACAACAGCCCAAAGTGAAGTTTTAAAAATATTTGTGTAGTTCAAACACCCCAAAAAAGTTCAAGTGTTATCATTGTTATAAGGATGTGAAAATGAGAAACTCCATAAAATATTAAGTTAAACCAGCCAAAATTGGAATCTACTAATTTGATGTTGCCTGATGAATCAATTAATCAACTAATTAAAGGAAATACATCAGCATTGTTTAATCATAAGCAGTGGAGTATAATTAAGTACATATACATATACTCAAGTATTGTACTTACAATGCATGCTATTCTTTACTTGAGTATATCCATTCTTTGCAACTTTATGGTTCTACTCGCCTACATCTTCAGAGGAAGATATTGCACTTTTTACTCCACATGCATGCATGACTTTTACTTGTAATGCAGTATTTTCACAATGTGGTATTAGTACTTTTACTTAAGTTAAGGGTCTGAATACTTCTTCCACCACTGATTATAATGGATTATGTTATTATAATATGAAAACAACGTACCTGGAAGAAAGCTGTAGTGTCTTTTTACACGACAGCTTACTCTACATCTGCAGCTCTGGAGCCCAGCAGTTAATAAATACCTTCCCTGGGAATGGAAACGAGTCATGATGTCAACATGATGTTCACATAATTTATCACTGGTAGCACTTAGTTTGGCAAATTAAATCTCACCCAAATCATCCTTCTTAATGTCCGACAGGCTCTAACATGCATGTTTAATCTCGGTTTATCTTCCAAGCGTTTTCCTCAGTCATCTGAGTTTTGGACGAACCATTGAGGAGCGACATTGCAGTGAACACGTCAGCCCGCTAAGCAAAGATAAACCATAACAATAATTAAAAAAAAGACGTATGGCTATAATCAGTGGATATATAGCAAATGTATCCCCAACTAAAGCATTACAATGTCCTACAAAACAACATAAACTGCTGTTAAATGTCACGCTTTCATGCGGTACGGCTCCAAAATACATCCCTAGAAACAAAGCGTGTATGGTATTTAATTCCGGGCATGAATGGTTCCGTCAATTTATTTTTGTCCTTATTTCTTATAATAAAGACATCTTAAATGTCTTCTATCTCTCTCTCTAAAGACATTTTACAAGTGCATACCATGTACAAAATAATCACAAAATAAGGAAGTAGAAAATAAAATAAATTAACGCTGAAGTGCAACGCAAGGGCATGGTGGTGGATAATGATCTATTATAAAATATATTAATGATGTACAAGCTGATACGTTTTTAATAGTTTTTTTTTGTTTTAAATAATGTTGAATTGAATGAATGTATTATTTGAACTCGTTGCTTAAGCCAACATATTATGGTTTCTTAACTGAATTTACATTTTTAAATATGGAATTTGGTCATTCTAATAAAAACATTAATCGTGTAGACATGAGTGTTTTTTTGTGTTTTATTTTTCCAGGAAACCAAACCAACTCATTCGCCCAAAGCAAGACCAAACTCTCATCAGTAGTCTCAGTAATAAATAAAAAGACAGAATTGGCCAATACAAATCAACGTCTCTCTTAAATCTTTTTTTTTAACATAGTTTTTAGCTGGATAAACTTTAGGAATTTTAAAAGAAATGTCCTTAATAATCCCGTCAATGTAATATAGTTTAATATACTACGTTTTAATTATTTAATCAAAAACATATTTTAATAAATCATGTATTTTGTCTTTAACACGGTTTGGTGTCACAGTAGAGTTTTCTTTTTAAGACGAAGCCGTTCATCTCAAAGCAGCGGACAACCCGCAGCGTCAGAGTGACGCACTTCCTCTAAGTATCGGCTACGGGGAAAACAACATCGAAACGACCCCAGCCTCAAGCAAAAAACACCAAATAGTCTGCGTCTTTACCGACTCTTACCACCTGCGACGCACTCAACGCAATACTTAACACCATAGACACACAATGGTAAGAAGACAACAACACAAAATAGCATTATATGACTTTTAGCAGGTTAGCATGTCGTGCTAGCGATTAGCTTTAGTTCACATGTGGCGAGGTGACGTGCTGCTCTGCCCTGGTTTTGTTTATAGTGTTAATATTAAACTAATTTACCCTCTACTGGCAAATAGGCAGTTGAATTAACGGGTGTATGAGTATGACCGTTTGCCTTTTGGGAAAGTTAGCTTACTTGTTAATTATTTATATGGTGTGCTGTTCAGTTTTAGTTCGAAAGGTGTTTCTTCCAACGTCAAATCCTGTAACTGTAACTTTCGTGTGAATATTCCTTATGTTTTATCCAGTGTAGACCTCATTGATGATGGAATACAATTTGGATTTGCATTTAACTTTACAATCTCTAAATGAACTTGGTCTATTCTAAGTGATAGTCTAGCAGAATTGTTTATGTACGCGTGTTTGGCTTTTCACACGAATAAACGAGGAATAGATGGATTCAGGGTTTCAATTAAGAAAGGCATTAAGTCGTCACACTTGAAAAGCTGGAACCAGACATTGTTTGGCATTTTTGCTCGAAAAATACCTGGAAAGATGAATCAATGTTAACTTGATAACAATACAAATTTAACTCTAGATATTTTTTTATTTATGGAAATGTGGCAGCTTGAATAACGGAAGCCTCTAAACAAAAACATTAATGCAACACGTAAGGGCCATTATGGGAAGTCCTATGCTTGTGTTTTTACATAAGATCGTTTTAATGCTGGAAGTTAAATATATAATTTGCAAATACAGTTCATTGGATGTTTCTAAAACTTCAACAATTAAGCAGACCGCAGTGTTGGTCCATATTAGAGTTTCCTTTTTTTTGGTTGTCACATTTCTTATTTTATGGACTTTAAAAAAAATAAAAATGTTTAGTATAGCTGAAGATAGAAAAGGGTACATAGGGAGGCTATGACATGCTCCAAACCTGTGCATATATTATACTTAATAATGAAGTTGAATAAAATGCATGTTTGTTTGTTTTTTCTTGTGTAGCCCCAGAACGAGCACATTGAGTTGCACCGCAAGCGGCATGGCTACCGCCTGGACCACCATGAAAAGAAAAGGAAGAAGGAGAGCCGTGAGGCCCATGAGCGGTCCCACAAAGCCAGGAAGCTGATTGGGTTGAAGGCCAAACTCTACCACAAACAGAGACATGCAGAGAAGATCCAGATGAAGAAGACGTGAGTATAGAAACTGTGTTTTGTCTTTGTAAATGCTGGCTGTTTATAAAAAAATTTAAAAAAAAAAAAAAAAAAAAAAAAAAAATACAGCTAAACAATTCTCACTTGTATCTTTGCAGCATCAAAATGCATGAACAGAGGAGGACCAAGCAGAAGAACGATGATAAGACCCCAGAGGGAGCAGTGCCAGCCTACCTGTTGGACAGAGAGGGACAGTCCCGTGCGAAGATCCTCTCCAACATGATCAAACAGAAGAGGAAAGAGAAAGCTGTGAGTACCAGATGAAATCTGCACGTTGGCAGCCCCTTTTCCGGTGGTTGTCAAAACATTTTTCCTTTGTTAAATGTATAGTAATGATATAATTGTGTGGAAATAACGTAGTTTGTTTCTAATAAAAAATCTGCGGTGTTTTCTGTAGGGTAAATGGGAGGTGCCCCTGCCAAAGGTGCGTGCCCAGGGAGAGACAGAAGTCCTTAAAGTCATCAAAACTGGAAAGAGACAAAAGAAAGCCTGGAAGAGAATGGTCACCAAAGTTTGCTTTGTCGGAGACGGCTTCACCCGTAAACCTCCCAAATATGAGCGTTTCATCAGACCCATGGTAAGATCGCAGTGTGATTTTTAAAATGTTTTATATGTCTTGTTACATTCTACACATGCATTCAGGCTTAATGTTGAATTCCTCTTTAGAATTAAGTTCCTAACTCCTAAATGACCTCTTTCTCTTTATTCTACTTTAGGGTTTGCGTTTTAAGAAGGCTCATGTCACACATCCAGAGCTGAAGGCCACGTTCTGCCTTCCCATCCTCGGAGTGAAGAAGAACCCCTCCTCGCCCCTCTACACCTCTCTGGGAGTCATCACAAAAGGAACAGTCGTGGAGGTCAATGTCAGCGAGCTGGGCTTGGTTACACAAGGAGGAAAAGTTATCTGGGGTGAGTGCTCGTCTGTGTATTTTAAAGGCTGTACCATAACTCTGACATTCAAATTCTAAATGATCATTCGAATGCTGCACGGCTTTTATTTTTTTATCATATCTATTCATCCTGTTTAGACGCAGTATTACTGCATAGTGGCTGCAGATAAAGATTGTGCTACACTAATGTTATTACAATTATACTATTTGTAGACTTAGATTTCCGTGGTGGATTGTTTCAGACTTGTCTGATCTAAATATTTTTTAAATAACTCCATAACATTCAAAATGTATTTTAAAAAAAAAAAAAAAAAAAAAAAAAAGTGGATGTAATTTCCTAAATTCACAACATGTTTTTATTTAACAAAATATTTTGCAAAATATTGCTTTAATCCATATTTGTTGGCATTAAGCCTTTCAGAAACATTTTCACTGTTGCATTTATATGATCGTGTTAACAAAAGCTATTTTCGCTTACTATAAAACACTTTTATAGTAAGTTACTTATGTTGTTACAAAAAAGTGCAGTGATAGTTATTGAAAATGAGGATTTTGTTCAAAGGTTTATTTTTAATGTTTTTTTTTTTAGGGTGATGTCATAAAATATGTTACAAGTAAATATGTATAAGATTCCAAGCTTTATTCGTAACCTCAATAGAAACTTCAAATGTTAAAAAAAGACATTTGGTCTAGCCCATAATTTACATGCTCTACAGTAATGTGTCTATTCGCCTTTCAGAAACATCTTTGTAACCAATAAATCTGTGTGATATGTGATGATAATGTAACATGTAATATTTCTTTTACCTTACAGGTAAATATGCCCAAGTGACAAATAACCCTGAGAACGATGGCTGCATTAATGCAGTCCTGCTGGTCTGAGACACTTGACCTTTATACAGACTATGCCTGGTAACTCTGAATTCACACGAGGAGTGTTGATTACAACAAAGATGCGATGAGCTCTGGGCTTCAAATCACGGGACTGGCAGGAAGATCTCTGATGCTGCACGTGGCCACACAACAGTTTTTGTAACAGAAGAAGAAGATGAGGTGATTGGGGTGTTTAATGTGACTTAAATAAACTTGATGTCATAATTTTTGTTGTCTTCTTTGATTTCTAGTACAGCACTCCATATAATAAGAGAATAGTTAAGCAAGCTATTTGCCCCTGAAAACAGTAACGCAGTCCCTTGCTGTTATGCCGATGGTTCGGAGATGTGGTTTATGGAGAACGCTGACTCAACACATGGATCTAAAAGGAAAGCTGCTTTCAGGGTCCGTGCTTTTTTTTTTTTCAGTTTTAAAAAGTGCTTGGAGTTGGAATGCCGAAGGCGTTTCTAAGATACCGCGTTCCCTAGAATGGGACAGATGTACGTACAAGCCCAAAACATCCGTCTTAGGCTATCGCTGATGTGGAGGCACAAAAAGTTTAATGTAATGAAGTGAAATAATCAGTATATTGGTGTAAAATGTGAGCCATTGGGTGACGTTACCAAAACGAAAGAGCTCTCATTGGGATGTTGGTTTAATTGAAGTATTGAGTTCATTAAACGGTGTGGATGTCTCATGCTTTTCCCTTCGGCTGAGAAAGCGTTCCCTAACATTTTCTGGTCATAACTGACCTTGGAACAAATGAGCTTTTTCCCAGCATATAATTTAGCCTGTTTCACAAGAACAGTTGGATGCCTCACACAGTGGGGAGTGGAAACACAGTGCACAAGCATTTATCAGCATTGCTGTAATATTATTCTAAAAATGTTTACTGTAATCTATTACTTTCACATAAAGTCAGAGCTCACAGTTGGAAGTGCAACAGAACGTGTGTTTTCTAACAAGCTTCCTCTTGTTCCTTCCTGTGTCATTGTGCACTCGCCACTGTGTTGTTCGAGGCAGGAAGCCGTTTACAATATGTTTGAAGCTCCTAACACAGGACATCTGAAGCAGCAGGATCAATCTCATCGAGGGATCAAAAACAAAACAGACTACAGATTTATGAAACAGGCCTCAGACCCGGGGCCAGGATGAGCACAAATTTGGATTTTGGATTCTTTCCCAAAACTACAGTATTGGAAGCATACTGTCAAATTAACGATAAACCAATTCATGTGAAAAAGTCATATCGGCTGGCATCATTTTCTCTGACCTTAGATATTAACTGCTATAATTTATCCAACAATGTAGTGCGGGCGAAATGCACAAGAGAATATCTTTCCAATTTAGTGAGACTATTTCGGGGACACTTTGAACTATGCATTAGAAAGAATTCATTCAAAATGTGAGAGCCTTATAGGTACAGTTAAAATGCAAAACGAATATACAAAACTGCATTGCCCATCCATCATTATGCAAGCTATAACCAGCGTTGGGGAGCATTAAACTACATGTAACTAAACTAGCAGTTTAACTACATTCAGATTTGCACAGTGATTCAAGTAGTTAAATTAATTTGTGTCATTAAGTGCTGAAACTACAAACAATTTCTCTCTGATTCGGCTCCGACAAGTCAAAAGACAGGCCCGTTGTTTTTAATTGTGATCAGTGTTCAAGCTCTTCATACGGCGTAAAAAAGGTGCAAGACTGTTTAAGTGCTCAAGATTGTACAGATTACAGAACTGACAAGTAACACCACTCGTTTTTTTTTGTTTTTTTTAACCAGTGCTGGAGTTGGTGAAATGGTTTTAAAAAAGATAGTAGAATGTTTTTATTTTTATTAATTTTTTGTATGGCCCGTGAACAAGTGGGCACTTCATGAAATAAACTCAATTGAGGAGCATTTTTAGCTGGCGTGTGACTTGTTTGTATTATATTTTGTTATAATTTCATATCCCATGTACATTCTTAATGTGACACTTTTGACAGACAAAAATGCACATTGTATATTGTGAGGCTCCAAACTCATGAGTTTGTGTCAAAACCTACTTTTATACTTAATTTTACTACAAACTTTTACTTATTTCAGCTTCATGCTTTTACTGCAAACAGACCCTCCCCGGTTCAAGGACACGGCCTGCCTGCAACGTCTACAGACATCTGCCACACGATGTTTCTTTCCCTTTGATCTTAGAGTTGCACTTTGCACAGTAGTGTTTTGCAAGCCATTCGATTATTACGTAACTCCTATTTCAGTCCAAGTTTTCAGCTGACACTTTCCTCCATCGCTTTCAGTGAATAGAGAGCCAAATCGAAATGAATGGAGTCCAAAAGAGAAGAGAAATGTATGTGGAATTAATAAAGTTTGGCACGTTGCATGACACACAAACCGAAGCACATGAACACGAGATTATTTAGCTCGTCTGTCCATAGATAACCAGCCATTTAGCTTCTTTCAACAGTAATTTACCTATAACTTCAAATGTCCATTAGAAAGGAAAACATTGTGTCAGCATAAAACAGCTAAGATGCAACCTCATGTTTGGGGTTCCTGTTCTCAGAAACCAGCTCATTAACAGCTAGCTGCTTTTCACCCGTATTTGTCAGAAACAGTGACACCAAATTTCTTTTTATATTTTTATTTGTGATTCGTTTGTCTGATGTGTTTACAGCAGCGGAGCTCACTAGTGTTGGATTTCCATCCACACCAACATCACAGTCCGCTCCTTCAACCTTCGTGAGCAATTGTATCGAAAACATTTCATAAAAATATTTTTTTTTGTTGTGGTTTGGACAGCAAACTGTCAGATTTTGAGAAAAACCACCAGAACATTTTCTTCCACAACAATGTTAGGGAAGAAATACGGAGGACTTCCTCCTCTTTAAAGACAAACTATAGTACAGAGTATTGTTTTTGAAAGGGACCTTTTAGCTGAATTGTAAATAATCAAAGTAATTGAATAATCAACTACTCTGATATATAAAATATCATTAGAATTTTGTATTCTGAATCGTCTGCATTTTTAAGAATAAAAAAAAATGAATCAAGTTTTGGTAAAATCTTATGTTGCGAGAATACTATCCTCCTGAGTTCATACACCGTGTCCAAATGCAGCTATTGAGTCCAGTCATGGTGTAAATCAATCATTTCACTCAGGACACATCCAAATCAATTACAGTGTATTCAACTCATATGAATCAAATGAACCAAAATTAAATAGTTAAAGTGTGTGGCTGCACATTACAGAAAACATGTCGATTTTAATACCATACATAAAAACAGAGTTTTCTGCATTCTGCACTTCTGTATTGTAATAGTGACCAAGGCCAACTTTGACAGTTGATGAACTTGTACGTACGAAGGACATGTGTACAATAACTCCGTAGATCTAAAATAAAAAATTAATTGTGAAATTAAAAAGATTTAAGGCAGGTGTTTCCAGTAATCCACATATATATGAGTACACATGAAAAAAAAAAAAAAGCAAATGCACAACAGTGACATGCCATATTTGTACGGACAGAGGGACATTTAGAAGCTCTCGGGGGAAAACGAAACGGCCTTTGAGACTCACTGTGGTGTGACATACAGCGCAGGTCAAGCCCCTTAATCACTTACCAAGGATAGTATTTCAGTGTTATTATTTTCTCATTCAACTGGTGCTGTTCTCTTTCATCAGCCTCCGCATTCGGTGTAAGCGATATGCAACACTGGAGAAGGCCTGCTGCAATGTTCCACGTGGCCACAAGGTCAGACAGAGAGCCCTCTTAAGAGTTCAGTCAGCTCGACTTCCTCTCTTTAGTCATTTGGCCCAGAGTTTGTTTCTTTTTCTTCAAAAAGTGCACATAGTGATCGAACACAGCGTCCATCAGATGCCGACATTACATGTAGTAGTCCAACTTGCTTTCTATCGTCTTGCAGCCTTTTACAGAGAAAACTCTCTCAGATTTGGGGAAATAGACAACGTCTCTCGCCACCTGGTCTGCCACATTCATGTCTGGCTGAAGTCCTCTGGCTTTCATCTCGGCCATGGCACACTGGATGACGTGTCGGTACTCCAGGGGCAGAAACGGGACGAAAAAGTCCACCAGGTTCTTGTCAATCAAACTTGTATGCCACAAGCCACCTAGAGGACGAGATGAACAGATAATTCCAGTGGTACAAGAATCCATGTTTTACAACAGATCTAGTTTCTGAATAATAATGACTAGGGTTCTTACGGTTTGTGTACAGTGTTCCGCAGTAGCAGAGCGGTTGTGTGAGGAGATCCGCTGTAGCGGCCGTTACCCTCATTTATAGAATGCATCTTCAAAGGATTACAAAGACCAAACAGATGCAGCCCCTTCGATTGTAGTATGAATGGAATAGCATGCACGTCCGCGTGTAACCGCGTCAGTCTGCGGACGCAAGCATGTCCGAGGCTTTATGCATTTGGGTTTTTAAGTTTGCTCTACCAAACCGGGACTCCTAAACCAGGGTATTGACCGAACTGTGGCTTTTGTGTACCGTTGCACCACTGATAATGACACCAAAACAAAGAAGCATTCGTTTATTTTGCACTCACTTTTCTTGTTGTTGAACACTGCTAGAGAGAGCAATGTTTCCAGGTCTTTTAGCTCGATCTCTTCTCGATGTCGCCCTGCTTTCCAGAAATCTAAAGCCGTCTGTGTGATGCTCTCCCCTCCAGCGTTACTAGGAGGAAGATCGACAACAGGAAACACTTTAGAATTTCCCTGTGAATGCAGCAGCAAATGATTGTAGCTCCGTGTCCTCGTTAGGAGGAACATTGACCGTTTTAAAACACACATGCCACAGCTCTGTTGAATTGTCATCATGGAAATATAAACTGTAACCAAATATATCTAAAAGGCTGCAAACATTTTCTCCATTGAACAAACTACAGATGTTTTTTTTTTTTTTAAAAAACGCAAAAAATACAACTTGTGGAAAACATCAACAAAACGTCTCCTCAGCCAGTGCATCTAATACCACACCCACTGCCAAGATTCTGCTAGAATTACATTTAATAGCACTAAATTCAGGATAATATTGCACATAGTTTGCTTTTAAATTGACAGAAAGGGCAGAAAACCCTTAAGACCTCCAGTTTCATACTTAGAACTCTCTTTTCTTGCTGCATTACTACATACAGCTGTTCAGAATTGTTTTGTTTATTTTCCCCTTTCAGTGCTTGCTATTAAATGTGTATCTATGAAAAACAGATAAGTGATATGCTTCCGTTAAGTGGATTGATACATTTCTATGAATGAATATTTTTGACAGGTCAGAATTAGGGAATGCTTTCAGCTTTTCACCTGAGGAAGATGAAGATGGCTTTCCTATAAGAAACTCCATCCAGCTTGTCGTAGTAGTCCAGATACGGCTTTATGCTGTCAATCAAGCCGGGATGCATCTTGTCCATCTCATCAAAGATGAACATGGAGTGTGCACAGTTGGAGACATTGCCTTTGATCCACTGCTGTAGCTGAGACTGAGGAGAAACAGAAGCATACTTATATGAAAGACCAGACGTAAGAATTTCACTGCGTTTCAGAATTAAAGTAACTGGATTCTATCTGATCGGGATTTGTCGTCATACCTTGTAGGTATCAAATTGACTTGAATGTGGGAAGTGAAGTTCAGATGTGAAAATATGAACAAAGCTGCTGTCCATTCCCTCTCTGTACAGGTTATCAGCAATCAGCTGACTAACAAAGTTCTTCCCTGTGCCGGTCCATCCGTGCAGAGAGAGCACCAGGGGCTTCTTCGGGTTGTCGTTGCTCATGAATCCGTTCACAGCTTTCAGGATGATGCGAGACGCAATGTGCTGTCCAAACAGTTTCCTTTCCAGGTCAACCTGGAGACCTAGAGAGTGCACAGCAGAGCGGCAACAGGATTAGTGGCTGCAAAAAAAGAGCCGAGCGAGAAATCGTATTTTCGGCGTCATCGGGATCAGAACATGCGCGATAAAACACACCGTAAAAGACTGCCTGAAACGGGAGGAATTAAAGAGGTTTTTTTTTTTTTTTCAAAAAATGTAGTGTGTGGTTATTGAAACCAGGTATTTAACGCGCTCTGGGGCTAAAGACCATAGCTCTGTGTCAGCTCTCACACACACACACACCCCCCTCTCTCACTCTCTCACTCTCTCACACTCTCTCACTCTCACTCACTCACTCTCACTCACTCACTCACTCACTCACTCACACACTCACACACTCACACACACACACACTCACACACTCACACACACACACACAGTGAAGTGGAGACAAAGAATTTTGTTTGGTTACTGTAATAAAGCTTTTCATTTTTCATCTCACATTTTCATTATGAAGCTGACATATAACTGTATAGTATCCTAATTACTAAAATATAAAAAGGTGACTAAAAATAGCAAGTCCCTCAAAATTGTACTTAAGTACCAGGGTTGGAATGTAACTAAGTACATCTACTCAAGTACTGCACACATTTGAAGTACTTGTAGTGGAGTAGAAGAATAAAAAGTAGCAAAAAATGGAAATTTAGAACAAGTACATCTCAGAGGGAAATCATGTCATTCTTACTCCACTACAAATTTTAAATAAACTAATGAATTATGATAAATTATGCAATCCAGCAATACATCAAGTATTTAAAACCACCTCCACTTTTACCAGTAATGCATCTAGAATTATAATCAGAGTTGGAATTTAGCATCCTAAAATATGGAAGTTGCAACTTTATTTGAATCACTCAGCAGCCAAAAAAAACCCAGTAGTAATCCATTGAGTGGCTGGTACATTTTGCAATCGAAAGTTAAATTTTCAACCCTGGTTACAATCCAGATGTACAATATATACAATCCTGAAATGGGCCATTCTGCATTCGTAACAGAGTATTTCTACACTCTGGTATTGCTACTTTTACTTAGGAAAAAGATCTGAATACTTATTACACCACTGTTAAGAACAACAGTACTTGAGTAAATGTCCACCACTGCGCTGAGGTGGCCTTTGTTTCAGATCAGGCCCACCTCCGTAATAAAACCCTGAGGTGTGACGGGCCTTTCAGACAAACGTTGTTTATAGTTTTAAAAAAAAAGGAGATTTCGGAAAACGTTACTCTCCCATTTAGGTTTAGATAAGGAATAACTCAAGCCATGGCACTCATTGTCGTCTAGACTGCACGTTAACGTAAATAATTAACGATACAGATGTTTGTTCTTTTAGATAGTCGCGGTAAAACAAACTCTATGTACACATGTGCATGCTCACCCGTTGCATTGAAGGCTATCCATTTAGAATCGCAACTTTCATGTAAATAATTGTAGATCGTCCGCCCCAGACTCGCACCGACCCCCAGAATCACCGCTGTGGTGAACGGCTCAAACGTGTTTACCAGAACACCGGCTGACAAAAACATGTGCAACAACAAATACAAATGTGACGATTTCATTGTCGAACCCACTTAATTCCTGACATCAGTCGTTGTGTTATAACAACCATAATATCACGGTATAAACCGCGCTACACCAGCAGGCTATGTTAGGAAGCTAGCGTTAGCTTCTTTACAACTTCCTTACACGTCATAGACACGCGACAAACACGACGAGCTCTGTTCAACACACCATCAGAAATGTTTGAGAAGTTTGAAAAGGATGCTAAATAGATACATTAAAAGTATGACAGCTGGCTATATACAAGTTTATGAAAATGAGGTTCTTGTATAGCTAACTTGATAGCTAACTAAGATGTGGCAGGTGTGGCTAACGTTAAACCATTTGCTGTTATTAGAGTTAAACTAGCTTATAGCTGTTATGTGTGAATACATCACACACTGTTGCTAATGTGTTAGCTGGACACTGATGTGTTACCTGTCTTGTTGAAAGAAATCCACTCGGGTCGACAGCACTCGTGGAAATAGTTGAAGATGTTCTGGTAGCTAGCTAAAAACCCGGTCAGAGCCGCTGCCATGCCCACCGCTATACTGGTACTGATCGGCTCGATCGCCTCCGTCTTGCCGCTGGAACAGACGAGCATCCACAGCAGCAGGACGTGTCTCTTCCTCAGGTTCATGTCTATTAAATTGCCGCTTCATCAAACGTTGCTTCTTTTTTTTTTTTTTTTAAAGGGCGGGGGGTGGGGGGGGGTTCAGTCTGCGTCAAATTGTTTGCCGAAGCGGATTAAGTCAACAGTGTGCAGACTGCTGGCAGTTGGGGCGCTGCTGTTGTCATGCACACGCGAACCGTCATGACGTCAGAGTCCAAAGGTGACGTTCACCTGTGGATAAATGAAGATGAATTTATTTATGCAAAATTATTCTGGATTGATGTTGAAGACGCATTTGAGATTTTATGTGGGACTAAAATTAATTAAACTTTAGTCCTCCTAGCATTTGTTTAACTGTAGACTCAAGTTGTATACACAAAGTGTTGTAAAACAAAAGTATATATACATGTATATACAATTATACAATTTCCTGCAACATAAATATTGTATATAGAATAACATGTTCATTTGTACTCACTATCATTAAATGCTGATCGAGAGAGGGATGTTTCCAGATCTCGTCCTGCTTTTCCAGAAATCAAAAGCTGTCAGTGTGATGCTTTTCTAATCTGCATTAGGAAGAAGATCTACAACAGGATAAATATCAGAATTAGCCTGATTGAATTGAAATTGAAATATAAAACAATACTGTTATACAAATCATTGAAAATTGTGTGTCTGGTATTTTTGATTTAATGTTGAAATTCATTGGTAGATTTAAATTCATTAGTGCAAAATGTGCTCTGTTGTGTATTGATCTATATTTCACTTTTCATCATTCGGACTTTCTGCCCCAACACATCAAAGTATTACCAAACAATGCACAATTAGCAAAGACCATGTCATTCAGCCGGAAACATGTTGCAAGACGTTGCAAAAATGTTTTCACATTGAATGCCTCCAACATTTCTTCCCCCATTGCAAACATCTTATGAAAAAAAATATGGATTCAGAGCAGTGTCTGCCTGTTGAGTATGTGGGCTCTAAACTATACATAAAAGTAAATAATTACAGATGTTTGTCCCCTTAAATTGGGTTCAAACAAACTCTACAAACACAACACAACTGTCTTCCATTTACATGCCTCACATACTCACCTTCTGCGTTGAAAGATATCCATTGTGAATCACAGCTTTCATATGACTCGTCCAACAAGTGAAGAATTTCCAAAGGCAGACGGATGAAATTGGTTTATGTAGGATACAAATTTCGGATCCCAACTTTCAACTGGAATGTAGATCTTCTTCCGCAGCTTCTTGAATCCAGAAATAGTTTTTGCGATCGGATTTAACGTGTTTAATATAAGATATAACTGATTAAGCAGACTAATAACTTAACATAATTTCCAGCAAGGTCAACCAGTCAGGCGACCTTTTGTGAGCCGTTGTCAACGTGTCCCTATAATTACAAAAGTTGCCAAACAAGCTGAATTGATTTGATGCTAAAGCAGGTGCCTAGAATACTGTGACATTTTGTTTGAATGATCTTTGAATGAAAGGCTGGATTACGTGCAACGAGGCCCCAGACCACCAGGGGCCTCAAAAGCCCCAGTTCACTGTGTGGTATTTGGTAGTAGGATTGATTGTAACTTTGTTCATGTAAATGAAAATATGCACTAATACAGCACAATTTAAACACGGACACAATAAGGCCCTTAAGGTGATCTTGAGGCCCTTTCTTGAAGAGGGTCCATGTGTCAAAACGTAGCTTGAAGAATGTACTTTGAATACTTTGCTTAAATGGCACATATTGCTAAATTAATTTGTGTTAATCAAATTGCTGCTCAGCAAACATGGAGCCATGTAATATCCCAACATGGGAAGGATGAGTGGGAGGACGGGGCAGTTTATAAATGCCCACCAATGCAATTCAGCCATGTCTTCAACACCCACAGGCTTGCAGTTGCCTACTCAGTGCCAACCTGCCTGTATAAACATATCATAAGCAGGAGATGTCACATAAGGAAGGCAACGGCAAAACTACTTAAAACTTTGATTATCTTTTCCCTTCTGTTGAAAACAAGTTGTTGTTGTGTTTTATTTATTTATATATGATCAAAACACCTGCCAGTAGAGGGCAGTTGCACACTTCAAATGGAGGTTTCTATGAAGGTCCAAAAAATGTATTTGGACTTTGACAAAAAGATCATCTCATTCATCTTTCTTAAAAATCCTGATCCTCATCATCAGTTATAGTAAATTTCACATATGTAATCCTGCACTAAAACACATTGTCAGTTTATTTTCTTTATAAAATGGCTTATTTTGTTGGTTGCATCAAGATGTATGGTATTGTTTGGTGACAGTCATGTGATCATATGCATATGATATATATATATATATATATATATATACACACACACACACACTGCAATCGCTATATATAAATATTTATATATATGTATAAATATATATATATAAATATATATATTATAAATATATATATATATATTATAAATATATATAAATATATATATATATATATATATATATATACATATAAATATATATATATAAATATATATTTATTTATATATCATATATCATTTTGCAAGACACTACAGGTGAATATACAGTAGGGTAACAAAATTGAACTAATAGATAAAACAATAAAACTTCCCCAGTTTAACTTTTGGTGAATTAAGGAGAAGTCTGCAGACAATAAAATAAACACCTAAATGTGTATTTTGAATGTTTTCTTTCCACTAGTCTGAAAGAAGACATATTATGGAAGCAAAATAGCCCAAACTCTCAAAACTGGCCAAACTGTATGAAAAAACAGAGTTTTTGCCTGTAGTGTAAAGTAAACACATGAAATTGTGCACATGTCAGAATCTTCACAAAGGCACAGTCCACTGAACGAGAGGTTTTAAATCCTCAAAGGGGAACGTTAATGTAGCTTTGACATTTCTAATTCAGTACTGGCCAACAACTACTCTTGACCTAGTTTATATTTCTTCGAGAGCCTGGGCTAGGTCAGGAACTGCTGCTGCTTTGGCCTTTAAAGCCCACTGAAACAATGTTTACGATATCGGGCTATAAGTACTGTAACCTGGACGTGACTTGATATATTTGAAATGGCAGGCTCAAAAGTTCCTGTAGATATTTTGACAATATGAGGTAATGCAGCCCCTTCTGCTTTGTGTCATAAGGTCATCCTCTCTGGGAAGCCTTTTATTTCATGATTATGTTTTCACTCTCCGGATCAGGCTTGTCCATTGTAAGAGAGCGTAGTTCATAGATACCAAATGTTCCCTGCAGTACTTCACCCTCTTTACAGACTCTGTAGCCCCTGGCTGTGCAAGGTTTCAGCACACTTTGAGGATAGGATGTGGATGGTGACACAGGGCAACCAAGAGCAGGTTTGAAGCTAATCTTACAGCTAGTAAATACATAGACAAAATAAAATGTGTATTAAGAGATCTAGTGGCAAAAAAGGGCAGCCTTGTCGTGGAAAACATTTTAACATCGGATAAGACACTGTAAAGTTACAAATTATGGGCCGGCATGAGTCGTTCTATTTTAAAGATGTCACCGGTGGTGGAATGTCGCTAAGTTTATTTACTGTACTGGAGTACAAATTTGAGGTATATGTATTTCCATTTTATGGAGGTTTACACTTCTACTTTACTACATTTCAGAGGGAAATAGTGTAGTTTTTACTCCACTCTACATTTATCTGACAGCTTAAGTTACTAGTTACTTTACAAATTAAGATTTTTGCTAAAAAAGAAATATGAAGAGTTTTAAAAATATGATGTTTCGCTATAAATTGAACTACCCAACAGTGTATACAAGTAGCAATCAGAGTAATCAAATAGTCAATTGACAGACTGGACAGGACTGTAATTGTGACTGCATTTCTCACTATTTTCAGAGTTTTTACAAACCAAACAATAAATGGATTAATCGAGAACATAATCAGCTGATTAATCCATAATGAAAAAAGTCATTAGTTGCAGCCCTATAAAAAATAGTTCAAAATGAGCTCCACCTCATCCAACTAGAACAGTAAAATCCTGCTTTTACATTCATGCATTGATAATACAATTCTAATGATATAATAGTATAATAGTCACAGGGGACATTTTTCTACTTTTAACACTTTAAGTATGTTGTCCTGATACTTGTACATTTATTTAAGTAACATTTGTAATGCAGGACTTTTATTTGAAACAGTATTTTCACAATGTGGTATTACTTTTACTTAATCTGAAAACTTCCTCCACCACTGGATGTCACCCATGTTTGAAAACAAACTCAGGAGGTGACGTAAAGAGCAGTGATAATTCAAATCAGGCCGTAGATACTTTATTCTCGATCTCCCTCCATAGCACTGTGACTCACAGCCTCTGTGGCACTAACTCCTGGTCATAAATCTGACAACACACTGTCTCATGAGGCACAAGGCAAACAAAGGACCTTCATTTTCTGCTGTTGCTGCTGCTGTTTTTCCTTCCTCTTCTCCGTCATTGTGGCAGCGTGTTCTTCCTGGAGTGGACGGGGTCAGATGGCGTTGCTTATGTTCCAGGATCAGGGCTCGTCTTCCTCGAGTTCCTCAGGGTGGCTCTTCGAGGGGGGGAGTCACTGCAAGGGGACTGTGACTCCTGACGAAGCCCAGACTACCTCGTGGGCCGAGATAACTCTGAGGGAAAGGAGGGATTCGAGCTTCCTTTGATAAGGCTGTGAAAGCTGTGAATAATAAATGCAAGAAAAGCTTAAAAGCAGCCCTACGGCCGTTCTGTTGTCCCTGCTTGAAGCGGTTTCCTGTGTTATCTGTTAGCAGCATCAGCACTTTCTGAAACAAAGTACCCAGATTTTGGGTTGTTTTCCAAGAAATTTACTAACTAAAAAAAATAAACTCTGAATGAGATTCCTTTTTTATGAATTTGCGTGACTGTTGGTATAACGGTACAGTATTAAACATATAATATTAAACATTAACATTTTAAGTGAGCGTCAAAGTTCATTCTTCTTGACTTATATTTGTAACAAAAATGATAAGAGCCACCCAGTAGAGGGAGAAAAAAAAAGACCAGAGAAAGATTTTTTATTTTAATTTGCATTGAGAATCTACTCGAAATGTGGAGAATAAAGCTGAAATACCATTTCAACTTAATTCTCTAAATGGAAAATCATTTTCTCATTTTCTTTCCTTACGCCTGGCCCGTATACTCTTCCGTAAGATTCAGTTATAAAGTTATCCCAGAGTTTTCGTTCATACTCCACAGTTGCTTGCTGCAGAAGGCCATGAACCTTCATTTGCAAATAATGAAGAAAAACACAATTTAAGTAATTGTGATGTAAGAAACATACAAAAGGTTATTTCTCAATAATGTAATGTAATTTTTTTTTTTTTTTTACCCCTTCTACTCATAAGTAAAACAACAATGTCCGCAAAAAGAACATTACAAGAGACGATTTGGTAATAATAAAAGATATATTTTCTTTTTAATTCTTTCGCATTTGATGAATATTGGAAACAAATATGAAACACATTTTAAACCCTGCTCTGTTGCCTGGCTCTCTTCCATTTCATCTCCTGACACCTCAATGTCTGACTCTCCTTCAATAATAATAAAAAATAAATATATATTCTGCCTGTCATCCCCTCTCTCCGCCTATCCTTTAAAAAAATCTTTTCTTTTTTTTTTTTATCTTTAAAAAAAGGAAAGAACGTTTATTTTTGAAAGGTTCACATTCACTTCTGAAATTGTAATATTATCTAGTAAAGACTCATAAGTAAAAGAACAACATCTTTATGCGGAACAAAAGATAATATATCATTGTAAATGTGATCACTTCACCCCCTTACTGCCATAAAACGTGTTACATCGCTAGAAAGACGAGGATGTGCTTCTCACAGTACATGAGAAGGATTCAAACAAACGGCATGATGTTTGGAATAAAGGTCTCAGTGTCATGTCCCCCACAGAGGACAAATATGAAGAAGTTAAGGGATCACCTAAATATTACAGTTAATCCTGATGGCAATCCATCCAATAGTTATTGATATATCGCAAACAAAAAAAATAACTAAAATGGCCAAAGGATGGTCAAAGTCGACAGGATTCATCCTCTGAAGACCATGAATGTCCGTACAAAATGTCATTGCATCCGTTGCATTGCTTTTTGAAAAAATAATAGAATACTCTATTTATAGAATATATTTATTTTTATATTTTGTAAGATGCATTCCGGAGCTAGGAACAACATCATTTCACTACACATTGTACTGTGTATGATTGTTAGTATGTGACGAATAAGAATAAAAAAAAAATAAAAATTGTGTAGTGTTATGCAGGTTGTGTGCCACTAACTTTGGGGTGTCAGAAGTCTGAGCATTTTCTCAATGATCATCAAGTGGGAAAGAATAACTTGGCCTGCAGAGTAAAAATGTCTATTCACTGTGGAAGTTGGAAAACAATTTGGCGACTCCGACAGAGCAAAGATATTTTTGTTTATCTTGAGATGTTTAACTCTGGTGGGAAACTCTTACCTTAGTGCCTGAGCGGGGGTCTTTTTCTGCTCTTTTTTTTTTTTAAAAGAAAGAATGGGAGAAGGCACTTGTGGAGGAGTTGGAGCTTTGAGGGGGAAACAGAGGGGGCACGTCAATGTCTAATCTCACAATGAACAGTGGGCACTACCACCACACACCGACCCCCCCCCCCCTCTGTTCACCTCATCTAACCCTTGCCTTATCCCCACCCTGTGGCAGCTCCAGCACCAGGGCAAAAGGATGCAGAAAGGCGATTAGGAGAAGATCAGAGAATTGGTAAGAGAAATCGATTTTTTATTTTTTTTTTAAAGTTAGGTATATTAAGCAATGAAATGCAAGTGGTAAAACATATATAAACAGACAGGAGTGTGCGGTGCAGTTATTTGAATTGTTATACATCTTAACACCACCAGGAGGGGCTCATTGCTTTTTTTTGTCTGCCAACTGGTTTTCCCTGCAGCATAAAATTGGTGTATTTTGGGAAGAGTAGAACAAATAACTGAATAACAGCTAAATACAAAAGCTGGAAAAGACAAGAGCGGGGAAAGAATGAACACAATACTTTGACAACCAAAATGACTGAATCATGTACAGTGGTCACTTAGAAAGCACTTACTCACTTTACTGTGGTAAAGAAAAAAAAAAAAGAAAAAAAAAAAATCGATTTTTCTGTCAGCATCCCCTCCCCTCTGTTTTCATGTCTCTCTCACTGTTAGTGTTCCCTCCCAAATGCATCAGATGCAACAGTTATAATAGTAATCTTCCTATGGCTCTCGATGCCATGCAATACAAGAAGCAAGACCAGGGGACCTTTTTCACGTAATATATTTTGAAACTTTGACTCTACAAGAAGCCAAAAAAAGCAGGCTTTTCTTATATAGTCGGCAACTGAGCCAGTGGCACCAACACCATTACCAGAGAAACCCCTGCGGCGTCTGGCTCAGTATGGGAGGAGACGCCTGCCGAACTCACGCAGGGTGCAACGGCGCAGGATGAAACAACAAAGGAAAACCAAAACAAAATGTCCGTTGCGGTATTCGTGGAGGAGCTGGTTTCGCGGCTATACAAGTGAAAAAGTGAATGGGCCAAAGTCGAAGGTGAAGATTTTTGAAATCACACCAAAATCTTAAAAAAATAAATAAAACCTTGACAAGGTCATTTTCCAGGACCTGTGTAAGACGTGGGGCAGTGCAGAAATGGTGCTGGTCTCCATGAATTGAGGGGAACCAGTACTTGAAAGCTGTACAGCCTTAAATGTCAAATATCACATGATCTCACCAATAACAAAGCGTAGCCCCACCTGCAGACGTACAAGGGTTGGTATGTAGGTGAAACGCTGTCTACTGTGTTTCGTATAGGGTTTTCTCCGGGTGCCCCGTTTTTTTCCCCACATTTAGTGAATATATTAAATTAAAAAAAAAGTGATATTCATCTTCAAGGAAAAAGAGGTCTGTTTTTATTCTTAAAAAAAAAACACAAGACGCTATAAAGAGCTCCAGTTCTGCCTCACATCCAAGTTAGCGTCTCCTCCACTGACCTCTGCCCTTTACCATAGAGGGGCAGAGAGCAATGGAGCAGCAGGTTACCTGGATGTTATGGCTTTTCTCCGTGTCGCTCCGGTTTCTCTCACCTTCAGATCACTATATACATCCAATAACATTTAATTCAAGGAAAGAAAAACAATGAAGAACATTTTGCTCATCTCTCTTATCATTTGCTGCGATAGCTGTAAATATTCAACTGGGACGATTCAGTTTCATTCAAGAATTTCACCTTTGTAGAAAGTACAAAGGAAAGTGTGTTATTTTCCCAACAGTGTTTGTTTTATATAAAAAATCACTTGCACATTAAAGGTTCAACGTGTTAGTTCTGAGCCACCTGCTCCATAGAAATAGGGGGCAGCATTTCACCTCTATCTACTGGGTCCATATAATCTAAATTCATCAATCATAAAAACCATCAGTTATTAAAAAAGGCAACTATAGTATGTTAACCTCTTTATATTTTAGCTGTAGTAGTTTATTGTATTTTTGTATTTATCGTATATCTAAGGTTTAGAGTATTCTAATGTATTCTTTATATTGTGTATTGTATTCTACGGCTATATACCTCTCTCTCTTCTAGTGTGGATATATTTACTGTGTATTCTTTACTCCTCAGTTCATTAGACCAGACTGCTGATCTCAAAATATCACTGCTATCTTATAATCTTCACGCGGGGCTTAGATTTCTGTGTGTTTACTGTGGGCTGAACCCTAACCCTGTAACGTTATGTTTTGTTGCAACAGAAAGTTTTTAACTATCCGGTGGGGAGTCGTCCTAAATTGGTGCTAAAATAGAGGATTCGTCCGTCTCCCAGTTGCTGCACACTCTACTCCTGTCGTAGCAGCCTCCCGCCGACAGCAAGAATGAGCATACAGTATGTAAAAGTTGTGCAATTTATTATAAAAAGCAGCAATACCCAATATGTTTGCCACGATGGAAACCTCAGTGGTTAAATTGAAGATAATCACACTTTTACATATTAATTCTGTGTGAAAATGAACTTGAAATACCAGAAATACAGTATATATACAGTATGTACAATACAGTACACTCATATATATATATATCAGAATAAGGATTTTTATTCGATTTCAGTTTGTACTAAAGCAACTGAGAAAACTGTATGTACCTGGATTGTTCTTTTTCAAGACAACCCTCGATTCACCTAATCATATATAATAGATTTTTTATAATAGCCAGTTGTCTGGCTAGCACACAACTCAATTCAGAATAAGAGACATTTCTGAAGGAAAAATGTAATATGGCAACAATAGCATCATTCATTCGTTTTATAATCAGCTTTAATCAACTTTAAGAGCCAGATATTTCCCTCAGGAGGTCGTGGAGAGCAAAGAAGCTAAAAGGAGAGTGACGTTGGCCTTCATCAGGGGGACACAAACACTAAATGAATGCTAATGTTGCTCTGTGTTTGCTGGATGTGTTAGTATAAGCCTCAGTTTTCAAATTTGCAGTGATAACATGTTGTTCTTACAGCATGCTGGTCAAAACAAATCAGTTAATGCAGGTTTAAGAAGTTGTGCGAAGGTTTTTTTTTTTTTAATGCAAAGTCTGGGTGACTGAATATACTAGGGAGGTTAAGCTGTCGTCTGAAATTGATGGTGGTCACCAAGGGGTCTTGTTATGCTTACCAATGGATCCTCACCACAGGGTAGACCCATTAATCCACCTAAAATATGGCTCAAATCAACCAAAAAACTGCATAAGAGCTGTTAAAGACTGACAACAAAACAGCTCCCACAAAAGTGAAGCTAAAACATCTCGATCGCCCCCTTGTGGTTGGCTGCAGTATAGTTTATGAATCCCACCTCCTCCATGTGAGCGGATAGGACATGGGCCAAACAAAAAAATCAAAGTACATTTCAAATACATTCTTGTTTCTGTCATTTTAGGTCGTTTTTTTTTATGGCAGTGTATGTTCCAAGTGTTTTTCTTTTATATTGGGGGCGGCTGTGGCTCAGTAGCTGGAGCCCAGCGGTTCGATCCCCGGGCCTCTGCGGTCAACATGTCGAAGTGTCCTTGTGCGAGTAAATGTTTATGAGCATGTGGCACCTTGGTACGGTAGTCTCCGACTCTGTATGAATGGGTGAATGCAGATATGTGTTGTAAAGCTTTGAGTGATTGCAAAGATTGGAAAAGCGCTTATATAAATGCAGTCCATTTACCATATATATATATATATATATATATACACACACACACACAGTCTATGGCTCATACACTGACCGTGTCGCTTAGCATCTCTGTCGGACTCTTGTGTGTATGTGTTCATATCCGTGTCAGCAGATGACGTAATGTAATAGAACAATTTGATTATAAATTGAGATATTATGGTTAAATGTTGTGCTAACGTCAGTTAAGCAGCAGCTATGTGGCTCATGCTGTGTTCACACTACAAGCGACAGGGCAACAGTCTACACACAAGAAGCTAAACTGACGTCAAAAGCGCAAGATGGCAGCGCCGTTATCCGGTGTACAGTGGGAGGACGTGGAGACGCGTCTTCCTATCTACAGTGTTCCGGGGAGAAAGCACCTGCATCACAGTATACAATTTAACAATTTAATGTTTGATGCTTTCACGTGTCATTTCTTACAGAGACAAGAACAGTTGTCTACCCAGAAGTGATTGTTGTAGTTCGTGCAACGTCAGTAATTTGGTCTATATATACCGTCTTCACCCAGAGAATTCAAACCAACTGTGTGTGTGTGTGTGTGTGTGTGTGTGTGTGTGTTCTGACCTCAGATTTGTTATATCGACACAGACAGAGTGGATAGCAGGGAAACCTTTATGGATGGTTACCCAGGAGAGCGAAGGAGTCCCTAAAAACAGGCCAAGACACGGCCCAGAGAGGAAGGAAGAGGCCATTCGACACAGAAAACCTGGAACACCTGCTCTCAGATCTGTGGGCTACTACTGTACAGCCAGCTTGGAAAGTCATTCAAAAACAGTGTGTTGAGAATGAGTGAGATGTGTTTTCTGCTGGCGGCCTAAAAAAAAAAAATGTCACGGCAATACTCGCCCTCCGAGTGGTTTCCTGCGGCTCCCTGCAGAAAGTTGAATGTTCCCCAGCAAAACACAGATATCCCAGTATGCAACAGGACAATACAGAGCAACAAAGGACTAACTGGAGCTCTACTTGAATACATTTCTACAGTACAATGCCTGCTGTCATCCAACAAACATGCTGTCCCTATTGTCAGGAGCCCCAGCAGTCCGCTATGTAAACATCCCCTCTGCAGCCCCATCACGACTATATTCAGACCCTGATCAGGAAGTGATTTCATATCCAACATCCGCTGCAGCCTTCCTCTCTCAGGTGGTGAACGTTCCCCGCAGCCGACCTCCCAGACCAAGGGAGGGGGGTGATGGAGAGCGGGCAGGGCCGAGTGCAAAGACCGACTAGGTTGGACTTTGATAATGTACTTGAATGGTACCTCATTATATTGTTATTCACACTGCTTTCCTTTAGATTAATTCTTCATTTCCTGAAGACATGCATCCGTGTGACCTGTAACACAATTGTGAGCTACGGCGTGTTATGAGAGGAACATTTGTTTTTCGCTTGTACTGTGTATTTTTCCCACTTTTACTTTAAAAAACAAAAAAGGTACATAACATGTAACATTTTTCGCATTAAAATGTCTGAAAACGACTACAACTATGTTATATATTTTGTCGAGTTGTGGACTTATATTATCCCAAATGTTTCAAACTATTTTTCAAACCTGGAGAAATACGTCGTTTTAATCAGGGTAAGGGCCCGTTTCATGTGTTCACCTAATGCCGTCTCCCTTCGCGCGTGTGTAAGCCTTATGGTTGTCTTCCAGAAGCAGTCATAAATTTACTTTTTTTTTTTTTCCTTCTCCAGTTTTAAGACTTTTTACAATGCACTTTTTAGATCTTGGTCATTTTTTTATATATATTTTATTTTTTTAAACTGCAACTGAACAGGGGAACACAGATTTGAACCTGAAACTGTATTATTCAGCGTTTTGACCGGTTTTAAATCAACTGGTATGTTTGTTTTGGAGAGGGGGTGAACGATGAACACTGAAGCTGACTGCAATGACAACTCCCATGATCCCACGCTTCACGACGTCACCAAACTTTGTTTTCTTTTGTTATTGTTCTGATCGAGGGGCCCCTAGCAGCAAAAGATTACATATAGCTATAATTTATATTTTTAATAATGCATCACGTCGATGTGAAAGGGGTCGCTCGTAGTGACGAAACTACAGAGACTTCTCACCTGAATCTGCAGTTGAGCAGATTTGTTGCAACAGTATGAATAATCTAAATGTCTCTTGGTGTTACAGACATTTTGGATTATTAACCTTGAACCAGCCTGCATAATATTCACTGTGGACCTGTCCTGTTGGCAAACACATTCAACTCCGCTGATTACAATAGAAGTATGAAGTTGAGCCAAGGAAACGAAGGACCGACGTGCTTGGCTGACAGTCGCAAAACCTTATGAGGGAGCTATAAGGTCCAAGCTGGGCCAAAGCCAAAAAACATTATTAAAAATTGTAAGGTCAAAAATACTCACAAGACAACTGTGTGACACTCTAGGCCTAATTGTTTTAAAATGCCTGAAAACATTCGACTTCAAATCCATGGGCTGTGAGCACAATGAAAAAAAAAAAAAAAAAAGCACTATGAGGAAATGCATTACAAACGTATTAAACATGATTAATAGCTAGTTTTATGGCTACGTGGCAAGGAAATGTTAAAGAAGAAAGTGTATAAATGTGTTTGATTTCCTTGAATGACTCTAGTCTGTGAGGCGCCGTGAGGTCACAAGAGCACATTTTACAAACCAAACATAGACTGCAAAGAGTGTTTCTAGGTGACAGCAGAGACAAAAAGGTTGTTTTTATTAGGAGCAGTGAGAGGACAGGGACAGCCAAACACACCTGTCGGGACCTTCAAGGTAACTGGCCCTTTCAGTCTGTGTATACGGTATGTATACGGTGCCCTTCTGCTCTAAAAGTAAACAAGCTGAACTGGGGTCACACATCAAACTTCAAAACAGGTGCATGACTCTGCTGTTAAAGAGTAGCCAGAACAATAACCAGAAATAACTTACTATTCAATCAAACCAGGTATTAAGAATGTGTGATTATACTGAGTGACTTGTATGAATGTGAATAAAGCTGAACTACAACTGGATCAGACGCACAAGTGAACCATCTATCTGCCATCTGTGAATCCCTGCTGTGAGAGGGGCTTGGGAACAACCTGCCGCAGACAGAGAGGGGAAGGATGAAGGAGGAAGTGACAGCAGGTGGGGGGCTGAGAAAATAAACAAACAAAGGGCTTGTTTTACACCCACCTGCTCCTCTGGCCGTCCTCCATCAGCTACCGACAGAACAATCTAGGGATGGCATCGTCTGTCAGTTTAGTCCAGTTTAAATCTCAAATGAATGGCGTGCTGCAGGAATCAACCCGGAAGTTAGCATTGCCCTGGTTCCCTCGACAAAAAGCCAATGGGATTTTTTTTCCATTGGCTTTTATATTATTGCAGAAAATAAACTCTGTGGGGAAACAAAAGTTTTTGATCCTGAAATGTTTTGTTTTAGCAAGATAGTCGTCACAAAAGTAACAGCACTTTTTGTGATTTTAACTAAATTCAGGAGTGGGGTATTTACTGACGCATTTTATATTGTAGAACAAAAAGTGAAAATCTCTTAAGCTTGTGTTAACCACAGACCGTAGTTCAGACATCCATTCAAAAACCCAATCAAAAAGAACCCAGTGAAGGCGAGACGAGGGAACCAGAAGTGTAAAATACGCTCGCTCATTACCGGGTTCTAGGAATCACTCCTGCAGCACGCCATTGTCATGACATCTTGTACCGACCATGGAGGTATCAAAAGAACTGGATACAGGGTTGTTCATTCCTATTAAAGTTGCTTAGTGGCACATAAAGCCACAAAAGTTCAACTTCCGAGCATTAAATTACCAGAATCTTCCACATCCATGGGGCCCATAGAGCAAGCGAACTAGCGTTTTCCTTAAACCCCGCCTCCCAGCCGCTCAGTCTCGGGCTCATTCACATGAACAGAGGAATAAACTAATTCACCGACTTTGGCGATTCGTGATCTTTCCCTTGAAACTCTTGGATGGATTGCCATGAAGTTTGAAAATGCTACCATAATCACTTATGGTGATCCCTTAACTTAACCCCATAGACCTCAAGGGGCCAAAAAAAAGAATTAAATAAAATCCGTTAATGCAGGTTTTAGTAAACGTAGCAATAAATACAGCTCCATTACAACTTTCGCATTTTAAAAGTGACTTAAATCAAGTACAGTATTAACAGAAAAATGTACTTAAATCAAAAATAAAAGTATTCACTATGCAGTGTATGAAGTTGCATTTTTCTTAATTATGTTAGCTTAGTTTTCTTTCTTTGTTATTGTTTGTTTCCTCCTTAAGTAGCGGGGAGGTGTGTTGTATGAGCCTGTTAGAGGCTAAGGCTTTCAGACCTCTCCTGTCACATTTCTTATGATCGGGATTTTATGCTGTCCTATGTGTGTGCAAAAAAGAAAGTGCTCCCAGCACACACAGCGCAAAACTCTCCTACTAAAAGCTGCAAAGTGACACTGAGGGGTTCGATAGACGGGACCAAAGGCTCAGCTGTGAGATAAGAGTTAATTGCTTTAAGTCTTCTGACGAAGATGGAGAGCAAGAGGTCGCTAAAGCCAACTGAAACCTTTACACCTCGCAACTCTGGGAATTCTTTTCATTTACTCTCCCTCCTTTGCTCTTTGACCCCTGCCCCCCCCTCCCTCTTCAAACACACACACACACACACACACATATACACACACACGGATAATAAATGCTGTTACAGAGAGAAGGAGTCACAAACAGAGTGCTGATTGAACTGTGAAAGTGACCGAGATGCTGATAAGAGCTGCTACCAAGGCTGGTTGATCAGTGGTCAAACACCATCTGTACAAGTGTGTGTGGATGTTTGTGCTCCTGTTTAAACTCACCGTCCCCCTCACAGATAGGATTAACCACCACCCCCATCCAGAGGTGGAAAATAACAAAAGTACACTCACGCAAGTACTGTAGGCTACTTCAGTAGACTTTTGAGATACGTGTACTTTACTCAAGTATTTTCCCTTTATGCAGCTTTATACTTCTACTCCACAAGCAAATATTGTACTTTTTACTCCACTCATTTAACATTTTCCATACCCTTCCAGTCCAGGGAAAGCCATGCATCTCCAAATCTGTTGAATTTGAATGTTTGTGATAAACTGAAGGATAAAATATACTTACAGTACCAAAAGCCCTCATTAAGAAGAATTTGGCCCATGTCAGAGTAACATATATATTATCTCAAAATGTATTTATACTCCAGAGATCATTGAGAGGCGACCCTCATTTATAATGCCATTGAGTCAGTTACACAAACAAAGAAACAGAAAAAACAAAGCAACAACATAGAGAAGAGGTAATGCCATTATACAATTATGAAAGCCTTCAGATTAGGGAAAAGTATTTGGTAGATGCATTTAAATAATAAAATAAAATACAGTTCAAAACAATTAGATGAAGAGTTGCAGCTAATTTTAATGACTTTATAATACTGCTGTGTAGTCATCTATATTAATACGTCATCTTTTACTAGTTGAATATTCTTTTTTATATTAATAATCTGAATCTGTAAAGTAACTAAAATCATGAAATAAATGTAGTGGCGTGAATAGTAAAATGTTTCCCTCTGAGATAGTAAGTAAGATAAAAGTAGCAGAAAATGAAAATACTGAAAAAAATTGTCCTTAAGTAGAGTACTCGAGTAAAAGTACTTACTTCCCACCAACGGTTAGTGAGGATGAGGTTATGTTTTAGTTCAATGGAGTTAGCCGACAGCTGAGCAGCAGTTCTGTGACGGCGACATCCAAAATCATGTCAGGCCCCCCTTTGTGCCCGCTGGTAGCCTCTGATGGCGCCTTTTCATGTGAGCGCCGGTTCATTTTTCAAGCTGATAAATCCCTGAGCGCAGACTGACAGGCTCTCTGGGAAGACGGATGGGCCTGCAGAGACTTGTTAAAAGGGGGAACCTCACCGCGCTCCTTTGGCCAGCAGGAGCAGGCGGGGGAGAGAGCGAGGTCATCGCCCACACATTAGCGGCCTTTAAATCTTAACCACCAGTCACAAAACACAACATGCATTCATATAGATTCTGAGAGGGGAAACTCACGTGTGTGCATACATGATTGAACTGAGGGGGGGGGGGGGGTTCCCTGTACGTGATGTCAGCACGTTGCTGTTTGAGAGATGGGCTTTTAAGTGTATACATTACATGCTGGGAAACGGTGCAGATGGCGCCCGTGACAGAGACTGAAGAGGATGATTAAGAGGTGCTAAGACAGAAACAGCAATATCTGCATCTGTGGAGCAGGAAACCCAGTCATCATCAGGCTTGTTTTGTGTCCTTGAATGCAACCTAATCCAGACCCAGTGTGGTCGAGGAAGAATTACATTTATTGTTTTTGAGTTATTTTCAAAAATAAACTGGGTTGCAGGGTTGACCAGCATGACCATGTACCTCCTGAGGTGAAATATAGACTAGAGTGTCGTACATATAATCTCCATTTCATTACACATACACAATCCTATGTGCAAAAGTTCCCCCCCCTGCTGTAATCACAACAGAAGGAATCTATTTTACACCTTTTCACTGTTAGTACAACATCTACAGATGAGCAGGTAATGTTACTGCCCAAACAGACCACCCTGGCAGCCAACTCTTGAAATATCGCAAAAAAGTATTTTCGTTTGGCTTAGGTAGAAAAGTCAAAAATGCGACAAAGTGCAATGTAAACAGATATAAATAGCGTCCACTGAAGCTTCTGCTCCGCTGAAGAGACCAAAAATATTCTCCTCCTCCGCTCCACACAGATCTGGTGTGTAGGGTTTTCTACGTTTTAATTACGTCATCTTGACTGGACAACGGCGCCACCTACTGCTTACCTCGATCAACCCACTCCTAATAAATCGCAAAACGGTGGTGGATGAATTCACATTTTCTTTTGCAGATTTTCTCAGAATTCGGTTAAAATGTGCGATACATTTGGATGGTGACCTGGCTAGTATTTCTAATTACGCTGCCGCAGCACAGCATGGTTTTGAAGTCAGTCGAAATCAAAATCGCAATATGGCTATTTGTTTAAAAAGGTGGCATATGTGTCAAAACAGCCTTTTAAATGACATTGTGTCATGCTGAAGAGATGGTCCTGACCTATACATCATATTCGACAGACTTAAGAAAACGTCTTAGTTTGGAGAAGATTCACGCAAAAATCACACCATAACCGTAATGTTTCTTCCCGCCTGGTAAAGCTCACGTGAACGCCCACTGAAGTCGAATCAGCCACTTAGAAACAGAGACCAACACGTTGCTCAAACGCTCCGAGCAATAAAACACAACACAACACATCTTCTTCGTAGCGTCCATGCTGTACACACATTACGACTTAAAGCTAATGAACACACCGGAGTCTGAAGAATGACTTCCCAACTCGGGAAACGGGACCATCCGAGGAGCATTTGAATGCACTGTTGCCCTTGGTGGAGGTCTGCGCTCTCACTCTACTTTTAAATGTGTTTCTCAATGGAAATGAGAATAATGATGTAAAAATGATTATTCAATATCAGTGGAAAACAATTTCAATTACACGTTTGTATCGTTCAGCTCTACTTTGCACCGCTTTTATCCCCGTCCCAGTCCACCCTTCCCTCCTGTTCATCTCCTCATCTATCAGCCCGCACTGGATATATTATTGTAGCGTTAACACAGGGAAGCACCCGTCAACCGGAAGATCTGCTTCTGGAGATTGAGCCAGTAACTAAATGGCGCTTCCTGTCTCCCTCCCCTTATTCCCCTTCTAATGTTGCCATTACATCAACATTAAACGACTCATGCTATAGCCTTGCTAAATGATTTCCATCCATTTAAACTGCAGATTAGAGCTGTGTGCTTATATAACCTGCGTTGACAAAACAATCATGTCATTCATGCGCGAGCAAATGTATTATACAGTCAACCAACTGTACCTGTACAGTGGCTGGGATGGAAGACACACTGATATTTTCCATTATGGAATCGGCCAAGGTTTGCATATTTTACTGAAAGAAGTCGTTTGCATGATGAACATTTGTCACATTGAAATTAATCGTGACAAAATAAACAGTCCAGGGGAAAGCACAGACCCACCGTGAGACGGCCTCCTTCAGCTCTGCCAAACACATTTTGCGTACTATGAATTCTGCCATTGCCCACCACAGTCCCTGCAGCAGAATGCCATATGAATCAGAGGTCGGAGGTCACAGCAGGTTTGCATTGAAACAAGCGCAAAATACACCCTGACACATGTTGCAGATGTATCCTCCACTTCTCACCGCCAATACATCTACATTTACGTCAAGGGATGGAGGAGAAATTTCAGTTTGGGCCAAACAGGGCAGCTAATCATAACCAGACTGGTCTGGGCTGAGTGCAGGCTCAGACAATGAGGATCAAAGAGGGGCAACAATTAGAAGATGCTGCTCGCTTGATGTTTAATGACATACTACAGTCAAAAACATTGTTTTTTTCACTGCTCAATTTTGAGTTTGGGCTATTTTGCTTCCATAACAGGTCTTCTATAAGACAAATCCAAAATACACATTGAAGGTGTTTATTTTACTACACTTTGTCTATTTACGTCTGTAGATTTCCCCTAAATTCACCAAACGTTAGCATTAGATAATGCCTCATTTGCCTCTTTAAAAATAACATTTTAGAAAACTTATAATACAAAAAAATAACTATATTAATGTAAGTTATCAACTGGGGAAGTTTCATGGTGATATGTGGTAGTTTATTTCTTATTACCCTATTCACCTGTAGTGTGGTAAAATGTAGGATATTTACAAGCTTTAAAGGATGTTTTCTCAATACGTTTCTTTTTCAGACTCTGAGCCAGAAATGTCCACTTCAGCAGCACCAAACTTTCCAGTTTCATTCCTATCTATATTCTGAAGGTTTTAACAGAAATCTTTGTTCATATATCATTCACAGCCTGATTTATATTACATTTTAATCCTTAAAAACATATCAAATAGTAATTTTCTTTGTGTGACAGTATTTTCTAAAAAGCTTTGACTCGAATATGTAAAAAAAAAAAATTAAACAAGAATTTTGAACCTGGCTTTAACAAATGTTCACATTTCTGTTCTGGAAATGTGTGCAAATTAGCAGTAAGATCATTTCTCATTCAAACACAATATTTCAGAAAACTGATAATACAAAAGTGAATTCTCTTAACGTAAGTAATGCAGTAATCTATCAGTCAGAAAGTTGTAACGCTATCCACCTGCAGTGTCTCCCCTTAAACAAACTGATGTGCGTGGATAAAAGGTTGGAGGCGCAAATCCGCACGCTTTTCTTAGCGTTGGTCAGGGTGGGGCCGAGCGGGAGGCGAGGGGAGAGCAAGTCTGCAGGATTGAGATAAATTCAGAGGGGAGTCGATAGGAAGTGCTCTCACATCACTTCCTCTCTTTGTTTTAGCCGCTATTTTCAAGGCTCGGAATGTAGTTCCTGTCAAGAACTAAAGGAATTCAAAACAAGTTCATTAACCTCTGCGTAGGGGAGCGCTGAGGTGGGAAAGGACTCTGTGTGTGTGTGTGTGTGTGTGTGTGTGTGTGTGGAGAGGGCAGTGAAGGAATGTGTTTTACTATTTCTTGTAGAGTAGAAGTATAAAGTAGCATAACATAGAAATACTCAAGTGAAGTACAAGTGCCTCAAAATTGGACTTCCTTACAATCCTACAAGTACAATCCTTGAGTAAATGTACTTAGTTACTTTCCATCACTGCAACAGTCTGTGTTGTATGTCCTGTATGTGTCCCGGGGTCTGTGGGAGAATGAGAAAACTCACCACACCCTCCTCACATCCTGTGGCAGCCCTGTCCTTGTGTGTCTCAGCACACCGACATAAACACTGACCCTTAAAAGGAAGTCTGTGTGTACATGTACAGTATGTGCGTGGAGGCATATGTCAGCGCAGAGCAGCAAACTACTATCAACCATCATATGTAACATGTACAAGTCACATGTTTGGTAATTCTGTTCACCCATTTGGCTCTACTAGTGTGTTTCCACAGCTTCAAACTGCTGCTGTTTCCATTGTGTTGAGCTGGTGAAGACAGGATGTCAGTCATGCACTGTCAGTATGTCTGCTGGCTTTTATTAGTAAGTGGGTACATCTCCCAGGGGATATCTCAACGATGCCCAGTTCTCTGCACACAGGCATCCGGAAATGTACAATTTTTCTCCAGAAAAGACCTCAGTCCCACTAATGACTCTCTAGGAAACTTCAGTCAGCAGCAGAGGGATTTAAAGTGGAATACAGCAGACTTTTTCCAAATCCAGTCGACCTCCTAGAAATGCGCTGCATGAATCGCCCCCCCCCCTCCCCGTTGATACAAAGGGATGTGTATTTGCAACTCTTGTAAGGTGATGGTTAGGTTGGTTTTTGCATGAATTTTGAACATACAAGATATAAAATGTTAATTGGAGGTTCCAGCAAGGTAAAATGTAATACCTGTGGCCAGAGCCAGGCTAGCTGTTTCCCCCTGCTTTCAGTCTTTATGCTAAGCTAATTGACTGCTGTCTAAAACTTTAGACTTAGCCTACAGACATGAGAGCGGTATCAATCCTTTAATCTAAAGGCCTAATCCACTACTTTCTTTAGCTTTTTCTGTGCGTTTTTGCCAAGCGGCAAACAGCAGAAGTGCCAAAAACTGCAGTTCCTCAAATAACAACTTGAGGTTGGCTCCAAAAGTGAGTCAATCCCCACATACCCCCCCCCCATGTTAAATTGCCCAACTTTACAGCAGAAACAGAATTACAGGCTGTTACTAAAATAAATATGTTTTTGTCTCTATAGCTCATTTCCCCATTTATGACTTGTGATTGTGTGGATAGGATTTTTGATTTTTGAGAGGGAAGGAGAAAAAAAAATGTTTTCAAAAATACTCACAGACGTGTGGACTTCACTTAACTCTCAGCAAGAAAGCAAAAAGTGTTGAACTATTCCTATACGACACAAAATGACAAAGCTAAGATCAAACGCAGGTGTGGCTGCTTTTAGTCGTGCAACGTTGAATGCATCAAGGGTTTGTACTAAAATCTTTTTGTGACGGAGGACCCCACTCTGAAAAAACACACATTGAACCCAACAATTGTTTTGCTGATGGTTTGTTTATCTTGCACATAAGTTCAGCCCGTCTTCCCTTGTTTTATCACCCTCCCTCGCTGGTCTTACTTTTCCTCCATTGTAAGCAAGTTTATACGGAACGAAAAGGTGTAAACTGAAAACCCTTTTTACAATAATTATTTTGTACAAAAAGGTATACACTGAAAATGAAAGAAACTAAATAAAATATATATGTAGGCCTATATCATATAGACACACTATACCCAATAAAGTCCCTAACAAAAATTCACACACACGCACACACAAACACACACACACACCTCAGTTTTATATTTGTTAATCCTCTTGTTTTTAAATATATATTTTTAAATCTATAATGTATATTATACATTTTCATTTCAAAACTATTCCAAAACTTTGTTATGCTTTTGTTCTGTTTTTCCCCCTCTTAGTTCATATTGACTCTAATTTGGAAAAAACTTCTAAATACAGTCTGGAAGCATCTTATTTTTTACTTTATGCATTAATTGTGCAGTTTCAAACATTTTCACCAACATTTCAAAATGTGAGTGCATGCGAGTTTATAAATACTATGTTAATGATAAACAGCTCAGCTCACAATTCTAATGTCTCTTTTCTGTAGCATAAAAATTGGATTAGTGATTATTTTGTATGTACTTCCCCAAACCTCCACACTGTTATCATCAGTACTGTTGATCAGTAGACAATACCACTCGCTCTTTGTGGGCACATTAGGGCCCCACTGCTAATGTCTTAGACATAGCTGAGAGCGCCTTGCCTCATAAAACCTGTGTGCAGAAGCGTGCAGTAGCTGTAAACGCCATCAGAGGCCCATTTGTCAGGCTTGTTTACTGAAGCATTTTGCTGCAGCGCATGCTGAGCTCATCGAAGGTCGAGAGGTCATGATTTCTATTTTCATGCTCTCTCATTAGAATGATTGACACCGTTAGGGTTAGAAGCAAAACGCCTGGGTATATTTTGCCGCGTGTGGAGATACAGTATCTGATGCCCTTTGTGTTACCCCTCACTTCGACAGGCACACTTATAGAAATGCTGAACAAACGTGTCAGTTTTGATTTGCCATGATTTGCTCTCCATAGCTACAGTGAATAATTACATTTAGACTAAATGGACGTCAAGGACAGTGAAGCTTTGGATCTCATGTTAAACCGGAGACAGACAGGAGATCAAATAGCTGTAATGTTGAGACTGTTGCACAAGGTTCCCGGGGTTCAGCTGTGGTTTGGCATAAATCTCCTCCAGAGTCTCTGTCTGATAGACCAGAACTGCTTCTATGCCATCTGTGCTTAGTTAGTGAGCTAGATACCTTTTTAATGAACCCATCATTAGGACTTTAGGAGAAAGTAACAGCACTGGGCTGGTATGGCCTCTCTGTGGTGCACTGATGGTTCCTCTAATACAACTATTCAAACAGTGCTGTACTTTATTATAGAGCTGCACTGCAAGACTGCACTCTCTACACAAGCTGTGCGAGCCCTCACCAAGGCAAACAAAAAAATCTATTTACCACATCAATGAGAATCAAGTAATAACCTGAGAGAAGGAGCAGTGGGGGTCACACACACGTGCACGCTCAAACTACACAAACATATTATTCCTTTAATTTCATTGGATTAATTAAATACTTGTTTGATGTCTATTTAGGTATAATTCTGTGACTTTTTTTCTTTTTTCTTATTATTATTTAATAATTTCTCTATATTAAGTTGGATGTGCTGTATAGTTGGCTGAGGTGGGGGCTATTGTGCATTGTGCTCTGTGTGTTGTACTCTTATTTGCTCAATAAAAAGTATTTTAAAAATATAAATAAAAATAGGCTAATCGTTATTTGTATCCCTCATTCAAAAATTTAAACTTTTGTTTAAAAAAAAAAAAAGAAAAGCAAAATATGTTTGAATCATGCTTGTGAATGGCAGTTTCAATGGTAAGAAGTTGAGAGGAAGCTGTGGATGTGATGGGTGGTCTTGGTTTTAATGGACCGGTACTCTCCCTGAGGACAGCTCTGGAGCAGATGGCTGCTCTCTGCTCCACCCTCATGCCACTCGGTCCCTTTTGATGTGATATCCCTGTATTCTGCCCTGTGGACAACATGTCATCAGAGCGGCACCAGATTGGGATCAACAATCTATAAAAGTGACTCGTTGGGCTTCTTAAGTTGCTGCAGGAGGAGAATCCCTTATGTTGATCCTTTTCATTAAAGCAGGTTTTCAGAAACAAGTTTACAGGTCAGTTTACGGAGAACACGATGTTAAAGATGCAGGGACGAGGGGATGAATCAGTGGTTAGAAGGGTCACGTGGGGGGGGTATGAGCAGTGAAAAGTTTGGTGTGTCTGGGCCTTTTAACCTAACCTAATAAAGAGGCAGATGGGTTTACATTGAAAGCGTGGAGCGCCACATACAAACGCTAAAGGTGTCTGTATCAGACACCGGGGGCCACCCACTGCCCAAGCGTCGGGATAGAGTGAGGACAGGCTGAATATCTCCACATCTACTGCTACTACATCTCACCAAACGATGACACATCCTCCAGACTTGAGTCAGTAGTCAGTAGTCCCCTGACTGTTCCTGCAGTGTGAGCAGCAGGTTGAACCCTTTTAAAAATGTGGATCCGCACAGCTCTCTTATATCAAACACATTGGATTAGATGTCAACAGAGTGAATATTTACGAAACATACATTTGTTTCATGTCTTTTTAACCATTCTTGAAATGAATAACATTCTAATGCCAGTTTTACTTCCCAGTTTAGTCTATGTCTGCAAAAGTTGGATAATAATCCACAGAGCAGATCTAAGAATACCCCTCATGGAAACAACACAAACAGAAGAATGCCAAATACCATCAGAAAACTTGGCAGCACCAATGTGAACGTCGTCGCAAATAAATATTACATTACTCTTAATGTAACAGCGTTCCCTAATGTCACACCTCAGTGTCTAAGACATAAATATTTGTACAGGAACAGAACATTAAGCGTTGCGAGTGTCCACATTTAACACTCTTGCGGCCTCAAAAGAACAAATCTTGGGAGACGTTGGACACGCAGTCCACGCGGCCACTGTTCCAAACATCAGCCTCAGGGCAGGAGAATTTCATTACTATAATAAATAAGCCAATCAGACTCACATGTGTTTCTGAGAAACGGAGTTTGGTGGAATGTGTATAAACTCCCTAATCTCTCCACGCTGCTGATGACAGACTGACAAGGAGAGCTGGCAGCAGAAGGACGGAAATACTGTGTGAAGGAGAGGCCATTAAAGGGACATTACAACTCATACTCGCAGATTAAAAAGAGATAGTTTGGATTGTTTAGAGTGGGGCTGCGTGAGGTACTTGTCCATAGTCAGTGTATTACCTGATGAATGCAAACTAACAAAAGACACACAATAACACAAACTAACTAATAGTTTAAGTACACCAGCAACTCCCACGTTCTGCGAGGTAAAATTGTTGTTTTTATCAACAGAGTCTGGTGGCTTCTGGTGGCATAGAAACTATTTGAAATATAGCGTACACTTTAACTAATAGGGTTTTTTTTTTTTTCTAGGTGGCTAAAATACGTTTAGCTTCTGCCCCTGTCCAAAGCAGTACATTGCTTCGCCTCTGTGCCATAACTCCAAACGGGGCGTACCGATCGGCATCTAATGTGTAATACACCAACTATGGACAACTACTTCATCATAAAATCCGAACTATCTCTTTTAAACAACCCCTCAGGACATTTTTAGTCAAGAATATGTTTTGGCTTGGTTGGTAATTCCACCGCATCAGTTTTGAATGATGTATTTTGAAACTACCTCTGGCTGTTGAAGTGCACAAAGTGTTTTCAATTCCAGGAGGGCTTTAGATGAGTGCATGCCTCGGCTCTGTCTGGTGCGGAGGGTGACAGGGGAGCGACGGTATTGGTGGCAGGCCTTGGACAACAGGATGTCCTGTTTGGCTGCTCATCATGGAAATCCTGCAGAGCCCGAGACACACGCTACACTGCTAGTCCTTGTGAAGCAGCAGAGTTGATCAAAAAATCTGACACAACGCTAGATTGCGTTTCAACTTAAAGAACTTAATATGAATTCCAAAAATGAAGAAAAAATGTAGGGGAAATTGGGTTTCAATGTCGTGTTATAACTACATTAAAGTACCGGGTCTCTGGAAGCTGCAGTTATGTAAAACATTGTTCATTCTGCTGACGTACACTCCTCCATTAGTGGCGATGACTCAATCTCGACTGACTTCAAAACTCAAAAAGGGTGGGGACGAAGGGAGAGAACAACATTTCTAAAAAGTTGATAATAAAACTGTTTGCGTTTCTATAATGATACTAATGCTATTGTGCATATATTTTTCCTCCATTTTTCAAAATAAGATAGAAAACATTTTTGGAGCCTGTGAGTGGGTGTTTTCCATCACATAAGTTCTTGTTGTGTTTTATATTATTTAACACTATAACAGTATATATAATGTAATGTTGCTATATATTTAGATGTTACTATTGTTATCTCTGTATATTCTGTATATGTGACACTTGAATATCCGTCCTGATGAAGGGATCCCTCCACTGTTGCTCTTCCTGGAGGATTTTCCATTTTTTTCCCCACTTTAAAAAGGTTTTAGGGGGAGTTTTTTGTGGCGTAAGGATAGAGGGCATCATACATTATATAGATTGTGAAGCCCTTTAAAAAAAGGCACATTTTCTGGTTTTGGGCTTCACCGGTAAAAAGAAATGTATTTGACATGACTTCACTATACATTATACAGAGGGGTGACAATTTAAATGAGGTTTTGATGAGTACTGCAATGATGTGCAAGACATTTAATATAGTGTTTTTCCTTTATATTCTACACGTGTTTCTGGATCTCCTCCCAGAAGAACAGACCTGAGTAAAGCTCTCTTATGATGAATCTGGTATCTGTGAGCATCACACACACTCAGACATACACACACATGCAACAATTCACACAGAAACCTACGAACAGACCGAAACAAACAACAAACCCCTCCTCTATGCACACACACTCTTGTACAGAGACATTAAAAAACATTTAATCTGTATTACGTCCTTTCGCCTTTATTGTAAAGGTTTGTCCGTTACTCACCTTCTGTGCGTTCATACAGTATTAACTTGAAATCTCAGTGTTAAAATGCATTGTATGTTCTCCAACTTTTTTACTATTTTAGAGTTATTGTTGGGCACAGCTGCCCTCTCGTTCATGCCCCATCCAGGGTCACCGCTACTGCCCTTTAGCAAAATCTGTCAGGCCCTCTTTGACGCAGATCCGTTTCCTGTCAAAGTGAGATTTTTATTGTTCCAAGGGAGCAGCCTCCAGAATCGCGCTCCCCCAGCCTTTTCCTGTTTCCTCTCAGAGAGGAAGTGCTGCTTTGCTTCAGTTTTTTTTTGGTTTTTCCACCCTCCCGCATCTTCTCTGGGACAAATCTGGAACACAGACGGCAAAACTTTGCTTGTGTCGGCCAAGTCTTGATTTCAAAGAATGAAAAGAGTTCCTTAAAAAGAGATATCCTCCCACTTCGGTCTCTCTTACACAAGCTTACACACACACACACACACACACACACACACACACACACACACATACCAGTGCATTCACAAACAAGGCCACACTGATTTTGCATCCTATATTGTAATGCGCCCCCTCTGAGCGATCAGCCTTGATGGTGTGTGGTCACCTGCGACCCCGAAGTGAAATGTTCCCATGGTGCCTCAGCACGTAGCCTCTTTGTTATCGCAGAGAAAATACTTCTTTGTATGCGGGGAGGGTCAGATCATACATTTAGTCTCTCTAAAGGCACTTAAATGAAGACTTGACAGAACAGCAAAAACTAAATACTCTTCAGCAAGTGTAAAATAAAAAGTCATTTCTCATCATACATTTAAAGCAGAGAAGCATCGAAGCTTTGTTCCATTTTAGTAAAGTTCTGGTTTATGGACTCTGAAGCCCAGCCACCCAACGACAAACACAAAAAAAAAAAACGTGTGTATGTGCGCATGCATGCACATTAAACTGTGAATATGTGGTCCGATTCTGCACATGCTTAGAATGACAAATGAGTCCTGGTTGTCAGACTGATCTCAGCCAAACTCAGCTTTAAGACCAAGGAGCCTGTCTGTCTTTAACACATGATGGCAGCTACTGTATCACTAACGAAAGCTTTTTAAAAGCTCACATGAGATACCCCATCTGAACCCAGGCACGTCCCCATCCCAGCCAACTGAGTGGGAAACATAAAAAAAAAAAAAAAACATGTCTTATAAGAGATGAATTCAAATTCATTTATAGTACCAAGTTTGTGCACTTCAGAGAGTCTTATGGTCAGACGCTAGACAGATCGACAACTATTTTGATGGATCGATTAATCGTTCCAAGTCATTTTTCATGCAAGAATGGCAGAAAATGCCCTTTTTCAGCCTCGCAAAAACGGAGATTTCCTCCTTTTCTCTGTTTTATATCTTATTTAACTGGTTTTGTACTCACAAAACAAGACATTTAAAGAATATTTTTGAGAACAATCAATCGAATAATCTAGAAAAATTGGCAGATTAATTCGAGAAAATAATACTTAGTTGCAGCCGTGTTCTCACCAAACCGTCTCATAGACATTACTGTAGCGTGGATGAGAGTGAAAAAAATATATATTAAAATTGTACCATTCCTCCAACTGAGCAGTAAAACAATAGAAGCACAGGAGCAGGAGGGAAAAGAAGCTTGTGCTACTGCTTATCGTGCAACAGTTTGGCTCTAACAAGCTGCAATTTCACAGATTTGATCTCCAAATCTAAACATGAGCCTATAGGAGCTCCCATAGTGCCATCAGCTAAAATATGTGAAGTGGTGTTATATTAAGCTAGGTGTAAACTGCAACAACAAAAAAAAACCTTCCCAGTACTGATGATTCTCTGTGGACTGCAAAGACAGCAGAAGGCCATGAGGTGAGCAGGCCCCCTTCAAGATGTCTGCACCACAATGGGGACAGAAAAATGCTTCAAAATCAGATTCGTGAAGCGGTTTGAGCAGGATGGAGAGTGTTTGTGCAGGAGAGGGGTTTTATCAGCGGCAAACACTCACAGGAAGTCCGGTTTGGGATTGTCCATCCAATTCCTGCGTGCCACAGGAAGCTCTGCATAAAAAGCAACTGAAAAACGCCACAAGACATTTCATTTGTGGCCGCTCGACTCACAGGGAGCAACTCGAATTCAACCGCGAGGGTTTTTTATTTGAAAAACCACAAGCGAGCCCGAGCTTTAAAAGAAACTGGCGGCATGGAAGAGTCCAATAATCCACCGGTACGGCGGCTCGTGCCCATGGCCGCCGCTCAGCCCGCGCGCACACACGCACCTGATGACCCTCTACTACGACGGTAAGATTTCAAAAAACATATTTTCAAAGGTTGGAATTAATAGTCAGATGTTTTACTTATGTTAAAGTAGTAATACAACAGTGTCAAAAATACTCTGTTACAAGTAAAAGTCCTGCGTTCAAAATCTTACTTAAGTACAGTTATTATTATTATTATTATTATTATGTTTTTAAGTATATGCATCAGAATATACCTAAAGTACCAAAAGTAAAAGTACCTGTTATGCAACATGACTTATTTCAGAATAATATATATCCCTGGATTATAATTAGTGATACATTCATGTGAAAGTGAAACTTGTGTTGCAGCTGGTAAAGTTGGAGCTAATTTCTCCCACTTTATATACTTCTGGGTGGCTTCATCCGTAGTAATATATCACATTTTATTAGTAGATTAAATATTTTGTTTGTGAAGTCACTAGTAGCCTAACTATAGCTGTCAAATAAATGTAGTGGTGTAAAAAGTACAATATTCCCTCTAAAATGTAGTGGAGTAGTCGAAGTATATAGTAGCATAACATGGAAATACTAAAGAAAAGTACCTTAAAATTGTACTCAAGGAGATGAGCATAGTTACTTTCCAAAGTCTTATACATGCAAGAGCTGGACAACAAACTATCTTTAGAGAAAAGTTCAGATTGTTACTGTACTGTGGAGTTACAGGTAGTGCAAATACTGTATGGATACCACAGAGTTGGTTTCATGTGCATGTATTGAGAGTATAGTGCAGTCAGACTTGTGTGAAAATGAAAGGATCATTATGTATGTCTGTTACTATACTATACTATACTATAGTATACTGTACTATACTATACTATACTCTATACAGTGGAGCAGTAAAATGTATTGCAGTGCCCTTTATGTTTACTTAAAAATCATGCCCCTTATTTATTTTCCATTGGCCATGTAGTCTAGAGCATGACATAAATACAATAATAATAATTATATATTTTTTGCTTTTTTTGGCTTAATATTATCTTTATTTATTAGTCAAATATTGAACAAATTTATTCACGACATAGCTTCAGAGGAAAGGGATTAGCGCACTAGTGTTAACATAATTTATTAAAAGAAAAAAACACAATAATTTCTAATATTAAAAAAATATATATTTGTTTCTTTTACACTTACAGGAAGGTTATTAATTCAAAAGGTTTTATGTAATTTTTAGTTTTAGTTTACTAAGACAAGAAAACCTGACTTCACTTCAACATTGAGTTTTCCTTATAACTTTCTGCGGTTCTAACATGTTCTTTAGTAAAACTAAAACTTTGAATGCAGGACTTTTACTTGTAACAGAGTATTTTTACTCTGTAGTGTTGTTACTTTTACTTAAGTTAAAGATTTGAGCAGCCTATGTGATGCTAGTTCAAGAGACTCAAAATAACATTCAATTTCAATTAAAAACAATATAAAAGATGGGCCTGAATCAAGACATTTAGCTTTATGAATATGACATTTCCCTAAAAAGATATAAATATTCTCTTTAAGTTAACAACAGTACAAAAAAGTGTTATCATCACATTCAAAATAAGTGATAGTATTTTTTTTTTTTACCTTCAATAATAATTGCATGTGTTGTTTTGCAAAATATATCACTCACCAACGTCATACAATTATGGGCGACAATTAAACAGATTAACTTTCTTGCTCATTCTTGCAGAAAGTACATTTGTTATCAACATAAAAAAAAGAATAATAATATACATGTTTGTTGTATATTTTGTGTAATATTTTCAGATGTAGTTTAGGAATTAAAAAAAGTTAATAAAGTCCATAATAGCCCGTGCAGTGACGTCACACTCGGATCCCCGCAGTGCAGCTAGTGTGAGCTGCGGGACACCCAGCTGGAGGAGTGGGAGGAGGTCCTACCATCACCCCCCACATGCTCTCTGACAGACAGTCTGAGCTGCAGGAGAAACCTGACTAGTAGCGGAGTTTTATCACTGGACTTTTGTTTTTAAAAACTCCGCAGCGGAATATAACGGGACTAACTTTATTCAAGCCGCGAGCGTTTTTTCCCCACTTCCTGCAGTGTAGGACTGTGCTTTTTGTCTGGTGGCGATTAATTTTTTAGGAAAGCTGATTGTTCACGGTTTGTGATTATTTTTATCCATGCATGCGTCCTTGATATTGGCTTGTAAGTGCGTGCGTGTCCAGCACCCCTGCTTGATGTTCAGTGTAGTGCGTTTATGTGCGTTTATGTACTTTTATACGTGGAGTCATACGTTTAATGCGTGCAACTCTGCGCGCGTGTATGTGAGAGAGTTACAGAGATGGAGCTCTGAGTGAAGGAAGGATGTAGCGCACAGAGATCTGTGCAGAGCTGTAAAAACAGCGCCCTCTCATGGCCAATGTGGGAAGTGCGTCTGCAAAAGTTACTCCTGACTGGTGGAAAGTACGTTTACTCAAGTACTGTACTGATCTTTGCTACTTTGCTACGTTATACTTCTACTCCACTACATAACATACAAAGTCATTAGAATTAGCTCCAACACAATTCTAATACTTTTGTAATTTTAAAATAATGCCCGACTTTTACTTGGAACTGAGTATTTCTGCACTGTAGTATTGCTATAACTTTTTAAAAGTAAAATATGCGAGTACTTCTTCCACCGCTGCATTTAGAAAATAACATGATGCAGATGCAAACGCGTGCTCTGAGCCTTGTGATCACCGATGTTCACCTGGATTGCAAGTATTATTATAATTTTTTTTTTTTTTTGTATGAATGATATCATATTCCAAGTTCTGAGAAACCAAAATGAGATCTTTTCAGAATAATGTAATGTGTTTAATGTAAGTCTTGCTTCCATCCCTACAACTTTGCAGAGTGGTTTGCCTATCCCTTTTGTAGTAACTGTGATATAAGTGCGGTAATGTACTTCATCCATCCCAGAGGAAGGAAGCTTTTTAAATATTTAATAGCCTTCCAAAACATCATAATAAAAAGCCTATCATATCTTCTGTGCCACACCCAACTCGTAACAACCTTTTGTACAAGCCCTGCAGCACCTTCCTTGTCGTCAATGTAATAATGAGGCTTTATTGTCACACGTGTGCCGTCTTCAAAGTGTCCTCCTGATTTGTGAATGAACACAGGCTTTAGATGTGCGTGTCCTGACTCTGGGCGTGAAGCCAGCCGGGGATCAGAGAGACATGCAAACTGTCAACTGAGACTTAGCATCGCCCCCCAGGATAACTGAGGTTCCTCCTGCAGGCTACGGCCCCCAATAACCTGCCATCTCACCCGGCTGCCTTTTTAATGCCCGATTCCCCAAAGGGTTTTTAGTATCTGGTGTCTTTCAAAAACGTGCCTGTAGGATGGCATCGGTCCAAGCTGACTGTCATGCACTCTGGCACTGCTTCACCATTTTGTAATCCTGTACAGTATGTATTAATCCAAAAATGGTGTGCAGGGATAAGTGAACATTTGTGTGAAGGGAGAGTTATTTGTCCTTTTGCTCTGTCTTTTGTGTTTTAGTCTCAGAGTCCATGCAGCATGTAGGTCAGAGAGAGTTCAACCTGCTCTGTCCACAAGAACTCAGGACTGTATCTACCAGAGGTTGGACCAAGTCGTTGTTTTGCAAGTCCCAAGTCCTAAACTGTGAGTTTTGAGTCATAAAATAATGTCATAATGCGCTCTTCACCAATTTTGACCCACACATTTTGTGTACTGCAATTTATCTATTTTTTACGACCACCACGTCGTTTTTGTACTGTATGCGAACAAAACGTGAGTGCAAAGACTTGGTCCCACCTCTGCAAGCATGCATCCAGACATCTGGCCAGCAACAAGTTGGTCGGTGTCAAAAAAGGCTTTGTGTGCTGAAGGTAGCATTAACTTCATATAGATAGTCAAAGGTTCGTACAATATAGCTTGGCTCTAAAACAGTGCTGAATCTGAATACACAGGGTTGGATACAAGATCTGAATACAAATGACATTATATTGTGTGATTAGTAACACAACCAATTGGGTTACAAAAACAATGTAAACTCATTTGAATACTTTTGGATTTCTTTTAGATTACTTCAAAAAATTATTGCACTTTTTTATATAAAAAAATGGACACAGCCACAAAAATTTGAGTGCCACAAATATTCTTTTTTTTAATTAAAAATGATTAAATAAAAATTTATAAAAAAATGTTTATTAAAAATGATACTTTTTTTTAATTAAATGCATTTAGCATATTCTGCATTTACAGTTGATCTAATCAAATTAAGTTTTATAATTGCATATTTTAAAGGGTTAATCAAAATGTAACCAGGTTAGGTCATTTTTTTCAAAAGTAATCTGGGATGATTATAGTTATAGTTTGTAACCTCGATTACATGTAATCTATTACTACCCAACCCTGTTAATACTTGATTATAATGTCCTTTACAGGTAGCTGGAGTCGTCGTGGAGGAAAACGTACACATTCAGCGTGAGGAGACTTTGGCTACGATCCTCCTCCTCCTCCTCATCCTTCCCCTTCGTCCTCCTCTCCTCTTCCCTCCGACTGGCACAGAGAAGAGTGTGAGAGACCGAGCGAGGGAACGTGGGAAAGAGGAAGACAATGTACCAAACGCTGCTTCTTTCCTCCTCCCTCTTCATCCTTCATGTGATGGGCACTCCACAGTTCTTCGCTCACCACGGGTAACGGCGCACTTAATACTCTTCCTGTGTTTATTATGGCCTGTCATTTGATCAGCACTCCAGCTGTCGCTCAGACCTGTTTGTTTTTCTCACACGCCGCGAATGTATACAAATTGATGGAATGACATTTAAACATTTTAAAGAGTGCACTCTCTCAGGACCGAGGCTAAGTCCCAGACTGTTAGACGCACAGCATTATGTGGGAGTCTTGTGATTTTCAGTTGATTTGCACAAAGACCAAAATAAACCAAAAAAGCCAAACGAAAAGGTCAAGTGGAGCCAAAGAGGTCAAAGATCAACTCTTAACTGACACATTCATTGAGTGATTACACGGGTCAGTCAGCAGCAATTAGGCTGCACGCCAACTTGCAGAGGCTCCAAATGTGGAGTTTCTCAAGCTTCCTGAGTCGGATTGGAGCCTAAATATCGCTCTGGAAAACTTCTCATCTAAAAACCAGCTCGATCTCGGTTGCTCTTTGAAGTCCAAAGTCTCTATTTCAAGTTTTGAAATGTTCAATCTCATTTCTCCCTTATTTCGCAGGAGGAGGGCATGCGGCCGAGACCTCCGTCACAGCGCTGCCATGGCAACAGAGTCGTATGTCCAGGCGGTGCACAAGCCCTACATCACCCTGTGTCAGGGGCATCGCCTCTGCAGCACATACAAGTGAGACTGCCTGCAAAACACACAAAGTCAGGCATTTAAATCTTTTTTTGGGGGACAGTGTTAACCCTGTCAGATATCTTTCATTTAGTTTTAGCCCTGTGTCAAATGTCCTTGTTAGTTTTTATAATATTTAGTCAACATCATCCTGTATTTTTTACTTTTACACCCTAAAAGTCTGAGCATTTTAGTCTTGTCTTAGTCAAAGAAAACTATTCTAGTATAATTTTAGTCAATAAAAACGGTTGACATTTAGTCTTTTTTTTTAGTCGTCAGATTATATTGAACATTTCACTCAATCTAGTATAGCCAAAATATGACCTTGTTACTTTCTCCCAAGCCCTGTTGTTGTCATTTTTAACTTTAACTTAAATAAGTAACTTTGAGTCCTCCTGACTGTGCTCTTCGTCTGCTGCTGTAGTCCCAGAACTGAACACAAACACAGTTTTTTATTTATTTGAACTACATCTTACAACATTGTGTGTTGATATAGTCACAGTAAGTGTTTATCGGTCACCGTCGTCTCGTCTTAGTCACGGGGGAAAAAAGGGGTCGACATTTTTAAGTCATATATTTTTCTTGATGGAATTAACAGTGAACACCAGCTGAATCACACGGTCCGGCCTGTACTCATGTACATGGGTCACAGCAGTGTCAAAAACAGTGTTGTAATTCAGCCGTCGCAAGATTGACTTTATTTAATTAAGATACAAACAATGCTTGACATGTTTAGGAAGGGGAAGGGTTGGAGGTGCAGTCATAAATAGATGTAGACTTTCTCCCACACACACAAATACATGTTTTACACAGAACTGGGTCATGGTGGCACATATTTGGGTGGGATCTAAATATCGAGTACTTTGTGTAACTACGGGAAATGAACTGCCTGCCCGGCCCTCAGAGACCGCAGTCGTGTTTATTTTGGACTGTGTCTCTCCTCCATACTTACGCTCTCTCAATCTCTCTCCAGCTCTGATGCTTTCTGGTTCCCCCTTACATTTTCTCCATTTTTAATCTTCTTGTTTTAACTCTTCCCTCACCACCAAAATTATTTTTTAAAATTATTTTTGCACATTATGTTGGCAGGTCTCGGACAATTACAGGCCTTCTAATCCTGTAGCGATTCTCCTTACTTTGCTTAAAGGGACAGTTCACCCCAAAATTAAAAATACTGATTTTTTTTTTTTTTTTTTTGTCTGTCAGAGATGAGATGCAAAGTCAGATCTACATTCTGAGACTCTGGTTTGGTTTGCAAGTAGAGATACAAGGTAAAAGCTATAAAACAAAGTAAAAGCTAAGGTTTAAACATTTTCAAGGGACAGTGCACAACCAAAATCCCCCCTCAAAAAAGTTCCCTCTTACCTGTAGTGCTACTTATCAATCTAGATGGTTTTGGTGTGAGTTACTGAGTGTTGGAGATATCGTCCGTAAAGATGTCTTCCTTCTCTTCAATATAGTGGAACCAGATGGCACTCGGCTTGTGGTGCTCAAAGCGGCCAAAAATGACATTTGAATAACTCAACATCAATGTCTCTTACCAGAAATCATGACCTGATTACTCAAGATTATCCACAGACCTGGTTGTGAGCAGCCCCATGTAGGAACTATTATTATTCTTTCTATGGAACTACACACACCGTGCAGAAGGAGAGACGTAGACATTAATGTGCGTCCTTCTCGGTGGAGCTGTAACGTTTTCAAATGTATATTTTTCTGTATCTCTATATCTCTACGGCCGATATCTCCGACACTCTGCAACTCGCACTGAAACAATCTAGACTGATAGTTAGGGCTGCAGCTGAGAGGAAAAATCTGTATTTTTGATTTTGCATTGAACTGTCCTTTTTCTTTTTTTTTTTTAAATAGTTTGATTGTCTCTAGTCGCTTTCTCTTTGTTTTGCCTCAGTTTATCACCTTGTATCTCTCCATACCAGAGAATTTAGATGTGATTTTGCACCTCGCTCCCTCCTACCATCCCTGTCTCATCTCTGACACACTCTGAGAAGTCAGTGGTTCGTGGTTTCAGTATGCCACCAAATTCCCATTCTCTCATCAGCGTTCTTTCAGTCTGACAGAGCTGAACCACACACACGAGGGTGATTACAGCATTATGAATTACCATTAAACCCCTAACCGTGTGTGTCCTGTGTTTTGTCTCCACAGGACTGTGTACTCGGTGGCGTACCGGCAGGTGAGCAGAGCGGCACCTTCTTCAGATTTCTACTCAGATTGCTGCCCCGGCTGGCGGAGATTTCACTCTCACAACTGCAACCAAGGTAACCTGGAGGGACACGTGATGGCTTTATGTGTCGTACTGTGCCTGTATTACCCGCATCTGTTGAGGCGAAACACTTTTCAAATGTCAAAGGAAACATGCATATTCATTTTCTTGCAGAGAGTTCCAAGAAGTTGCACGCTTGTATCGTAAATATGAAGCTACAGTCGGGAGGCGGTTAGCTTAGCCACGCATAAAGCCTGGAAGCAGGGGGACATGGCTAGCATAGCTCTGTCTAAAGGTTAAAGAAAAAAAAGGGCAGTACAAAAAACAAAGTGTAAAAACAAAACAAGTTGTGGTTTAAAGGAATACTGAAGTAGCTGGATGCAACCAGTGGAAACTGCTTTCAGCCAACAAGTAGTCCAGCACATAACTACGTATAAAACCCACAATTTGTTGTTTTTACATTTTAGTTTTTTGTAAGGTTTAAATAAATGAGATATAACATGTTAATTAGTGAAATGTAGGGGTGCTGGGAGGCAGATTTTAGACATCCTGGCTAGCTATTGTCCCCTGCTTCCAGTCTTTATGCTAAACTAAGCTAACCATCTCCCTGAAGCTGTAGCTTCATATTTAGCGTACAGAGACATAAAGATGCTTTTGACGTTCTCTCATATAACTTGTAATTGGCAATAGAGTAAATACATTTCCACTGAAGCATTCCTTTTAAATGTCTCTTACAGCTGTGTGTGGACAACCCTGTGTGAACGGAGGTACCTGCTTAAGACCCAACCAGTGTGCTTGTCTGCTCGGCTGGACGGGGCACCAATGCCAAACAGGTAAACACACAAGTCTCACACACACACGCATTCACCTGCACAGCCACACAAATCACCCGTTTCTTTGTGTCTGTCAGATGTGGACGAGTGTAGCGAGCAGCGACCATGCGCCCAGGAGTGCGTGAACACAGCTGGCAGCTATCGATGTGCGTGCAGACACGGCTTCAGGCTTACCGGAGATGGCCGTTCCTGTCAAAGCCTTCCTCCTCCTCCTCCTCCTCCTCTTCCTCCTCCTCCCCCCACCCAGACCAGCCAGGCAACAGTGGGTGGTCACACCAATGCGGGTAAATGAGCATCACAGGAGTGTGCGCGAGCGCTCACACATGGTATAATTGTGTGTTTTCCTGCAGCAGCAAAGTGTCTGGAGCGCAGAAGAAAAGGAACATAGCCAGCTTCGCGGTCCATTATTACTTTTGGTACGCGCTATGCCACTCTCAACTCGTACCGTGAGTAATAATGCACTGCGACTGGTGCCGACTGCAGACAGATGTCCTGTGGTCGGGCCCCGTGCGGCGAGACTGGGACGAGTTGGTCTTTGATAATGACTCAGTTGACTCCTGCGAGTCAAGCAAACATCTGATTCTAATAGAGCTCCCATGCTAATACAGACATATTTTTATCCCACACACTCCATTAGTTCCCTTTTAAAATGTTGCAATGGTGTCTCTTACAATGAAAAAGGTCGATTTTCGTTTGTGTGTGCTTCCTGTATCTTAGCAACAAAATAATACAATGTCTTCAAATGTAGGAGTTGAGCCCCAGGACATTCCTTTTAATTCCTGTTCTGTGTCAGTGTTATTGCTTTTTTGGAGGGGATTTATGCAACATGAAACCTTAAAGAAGACTTTCCTTTTTCCCAATTTCTCCCAAATCTTTCCACCTTTTTAGGGATTTTTTCTTGCGAGTCACTACTGAGTAACTGTAAATCTAAGAGGGATACTGTCTCATAGTCACAAAGTGAAATATCTCTCATGTAAATGTGAGATTGCCAAATTTTCTCAGGCTCCGCTCCAAACTCCCTCCTATTTATCAGCGTTTCTGTTGAGAAGAAAGTCACACACAAAAAAAGAGAGCGTTCACTCCCAAGACTCCACGCAAGAGGCCTGCAAGTATTGCCGAGTCAGCAAAAAAAAACTTGAGGAAAGGGTGGAGGGGGTGTGGGGGGGGGGTCTTTGCTCGGCGAAAGTGACGAATGTGTTATTCTTTTCAGTTTCACCGCTCAGCTTCAGGGATGCAGAAATGCGAGGCCGGCAGAGATGTTTTTACTCCACTTTACTTCCTTTATCTTTTCTCATGCACACGTCAGAGGGATGTTGATGGAGATCACAAACATAAACACAGGTTTAAATGCTCAAAAAGTACACCATCGCTCTGACTCTGCCAAGCTGTGGAGGAGTGTTGGACTACGTTTGTGTCTCTCCATCTTCCTCTTTTTTTCCCCTCCACCGTCTCCCTTTTTTAAATGTGCTCTTGGCCAGAACTTGTATTCTCATTCCAGCTCCATCAACCCTGTCTGCTGGGGGTCATCGCCAACTCCCCCCCCCCCACTTTTTTTTTTTCCTCCTCCTCCTCCTCCTCCTCACCCTGTTTCTGAACTCGTTTTGTCTCAGTAATGGACCACATCTGGGAGAGATTGAGCCGCTCTACCTCTGTCTGCCAAAGCACAGCCAGAAAGCAGGGGGTCCCTAATTTTGCATCCCGATCTGTGTCCCGCCTCCTCCAGGGACATTCCCCTCGGGTGGAGCCAGGCAGACACTTTCCCCGTATCCGATGCACGTTCACACGAGGGATGACCGAGAGCTCGTCTATTTCTGGCAACCTCTCTTTCTGTATCGGCTTTTTTTAGCAGTTCCCATGTCCATGATTCCCTCCTGTGCCCTAAAATCCCCCGGCCTGCCTGCAGCTCTGTGGCCCTCCTCCTGGTTTCTAGTTCGGAGTGGCAGTGAATCATTCGAGGAGAGGAATTGATGAGGTCAGGATGCTCGGAGGGATCTTCTGAGAGAGTAAACCCCCTTCCTTATCACCTTTTGCCCCTCCTTGTTAGTTCTCAAAATTCAAACTGCAGTCACCATCATCTGATTCAGGGCTGCATCAGCTTTTTTTTCGTTATGGTTTGGTCTATAAAATGTCAGAAAGTAGGGAAAAATGTCCATCCCGGTACCTCAAAGTCCAAGGTGGTGTCTTTTTAAAGGCCTTGTGTTGTCAGTCCAAAACCTAAAAATATTATTTTAATTTAATATACAACAGAGAACAGAAGCAGAACATTTGAGGCTGAGAATAGCCATTTTCTGCCATTTTTGCATGAAAAATTACTTTACCGATTAATCGATTGTCAAAATAGTTGATATATTCGATTATATTTCTGCTGATCCATTAATCGAGGGATCTTCAAAGTCTGAAAGCCCCCCCCCCCCTTAATGTACTCGCTTAGTTTTGTTCAATTTCTGGATGGCTATGAGATCATGATTATGTTATTTGATCCCATAGACACTCAACAATTGAGCCAACACAGGCTGATATTGCTGTTTGACATAACTTCTGACTACACTAAATGCATAAAAAAAGCTCTATCCCAAGGTATTCATTAGTTGTAAGATCCTTTCACTTCCATTCACTGAGCCTCCACTGAAACAGTTTGCAGCTCTCCTCTGATGTACATCTTGTGTTTGTATGGTTTCTACAGGTGGAGGGTTCAGCCAGATGGAGAATGTGACGGAGGAGGTACAGAGCCTGAGGAACAGAGTAGAGCTCCTGGAAAAGGTACATGAAAAGAAAAAAAAAAACACATGTTTAAAGTCACATAAATAAAAGCCACCTACTCTGATACTTACCAGCCTTGTGCACCAGGAACACCTGTGCTCCTCGTATGGTATAAAATCTTTGCTGTTATTTAATCACCAAACAAAAGATTCTTTGAAATGCCAGACCTACACAATGGCTTTTAAGATTTTTTTTTTTAATGGGTTTTAATAGAATCCTGTTTCAGTAAAACAAGCAGAAAGAGTAAATGCAGAGTGAAGTATATTTATGCTGTAGGTCCTATAGATTTCTTTTTTACGAGGTGAGTAAATTTCTTGGAGCAATTTTCTTTTTCAATTAGTTTTCTCCCCTCGCTGTCCCTCTGTGCAGAAGCTGCAGATGGTGTTGGCCCCGTTCAGCAGCTTCTTCCCACCGTCGCTGGACGAGGTCTGGTCCGAGAAAACGACCTTACTGTCCCACTCCTTCCAGCAGCTCGACCGCATCGACTCCCTCAGCGAGCAGATCGGCTTTCTGGAGGAACGCATCGGCACATGTGAGTGAGCACGGGATGACCTTCGGTTGTTCAGAGTTGAAAGCACTTAGGGGAGAAAATGCAACGTTTAGTTGAACACCACTGGAGCTTTGGAAAGCAGGAAAAGTTTTTTTTTTTTTTTTTTTTTTTTTTTTTTTTACTTTTTTAAAAAGATCATGTAAAAGCCCAAATGTAAGAAATGTCCATAATGTAATAAAATAAAATGTATTTATAAAAAAAAATAAAATCTAATAACGTAATCAAATGTTGTGCCTGTAACGTAATAACGTTTTTGGTTGAATAAGTTTTGTGACGCAGTCAAAGCAGATCAATCTATAAGTGAAATGTTCCATTTGCTCTTAAATTGTAACTTAATTAAGACATTATAAAGGTTACATAAGAAGACAAAAAAAAAAAAGACTTCCTATTCATATGTCTTTTCCTTATCACTTTTCCTTGACCTTGATGGAAAACGTCATCATGTCAAGGAAAGATGTGAAGGAGAATGTATAAAGACTTTAGGAAAAGACAAACCGGCGTGCTATGAGAATCCTAACTGCATTTCCACTAGACCACATAATTATGGGACATGGGTCACTTTAAATATGGCTGCTGCAAGGAATTGTGGGACGGCATTATCTCCTTTCCTTTCCAGTGTTCAATACGATAAAGGAAGATAAGAAAGGAAGCATTGAAGCAGCTTCCCTTAGCATTTAGAGAATTCCACCGGCTCTTATCATGGCTGCCACTTAGATACTTCCAGGTCATTTCACTCGGTTAGTGACCTTCCGAAGCAAAAAGAGACTATTCCACCGAGTTATAAAAAAAAGTGTGTAATAAAATATTATTTTAATAATATTTTTCTGTCAACAAACGTTCAACACCTAGTGAAGGTGCGGTCTCTTGCACATGCCCAGTTGCGTGACTGAGGCCGTGGTCTTTTGATTGACACGCTGTACACTGCTTAATAGTGACTGCTTAATCCAATGAAAATAATGAATAATAAGTAGCATGTAAAGAACAGTGATGATGTCTATCAAAACAAGCTTGTTTTTCTTTCTTTTTAACAATTTGCATTAATGTCTATAAAATCGGGTTACAATTTTAAAGCACATTAATAAATGACATTATACCTTCATGAACTTTAATGGCCTATACATTGTAGTAACTCTTTTCACTCTTCTCCCCGCAGGTTCTTGCCAGGAGAATTAGCCACCGAACATCTCCCATGAAGTGAATAATGACAAACCTGCCTGAGATTGTACAAACCAAGATGGCTGTCGTTTGCAGGAAAGGGGACGATCAATCATTGCACAAATCATCATCATCACCTGTGATTTTTCACTATTCCCAACAGCTTCATTTGCTTTTCTTGTTGAATCACTGTCAAATATCTTGTTTTTTTTGTAACAATACCTGTGGCAGGGTCAGTTTCAGCATTGCATCATCCCTGTAACATCTGAATGAAACCCCACCCGAGGGTCAAAGGTCAAATCGGCCACTTTGTTTCTGTGTTTGTTTTGCATCAGTGCAGCTGTGTCCTCTGTCTAAAGCCCAAACTGTCCCGGGGCAGACGTGGACATCTGTATTTATCTATTTAAATTATGATTACGTCCGCTTGTTTCTCAGTGCTCCAATAGACAATTTTTACCTAGTTTTGTAACATTTTGTAATAAAAAGGTCTTAATCAAAAACAGTGCAGTGTGTGTGTACTCGCTGATATGAAAGGATTACCGAATAATGTTTGCAAACACACGCCCCTCCATACGCTGCTGATATAAGATCGGACATTAAGCTAACACAACATGGGATGTCTCCTGTTGGCTTCTCCTCTATAGAGTATGCACTTTATTCAGTGGTGGAGGAAGTATTCAGAGCCTTTACTTTAGTAAAAGTATTAATACAGCAGTGTGAAGATACTCCATTACAAGTAAAAGTCCTGCATTTAAGGTTTTACTCAAAAGTATAATCAGCAAAAATGTAATTGAAGTATTTTGACAGAAATCATTCTTTTACTCGTTTTAAGAAAATAATACTTTTAGGACTCCATAATAGACACAAGTTACTTGGTATGGTGATCTGTGCAGGGTTTGCACTATTCATAATGTTTATCTACATCGAAGGAATCTGATCAATTTAGTGGAGTAAAAACAATGTGATATGTAGTGACAAAGTAGCAGAATGTTTGAATTACTCACGTGAAGTACAGCTAAAATGTACCCAAGTACAGTACATGTACTTTCCACCACTGACTGTAATATACATCAGAGTAAGGCAAAGTATTTCAGCTCACAACCACTTAAGAAAAAAAGAATTGATTTTTATTTATTCTTTTGCAAGGCATTGACGTTTACTCAGAATAGGTGCAATCAAGAACACTATATCATCAATATTAACCAGATACTATAATGGGTGTCTATACCATGTGTGCATATTTACACCCATACAGTAAGGGGACACACACACACACACACACACACACACACACACACACACACACACACCTCTGCAGGATGTCAGCTGTTTCTCATATCCATCTAAAGCTACCACCAATTACACTTTTAATAGCTTTGGTGAAAATCAGAGAAAACTTTAAAGTCATTTTTTATTTTTCCACCCAAACTCAGCATGAAAAGTGCTTTATTAAGGTTCAGAATACTTTGAATATTTTTTTTTTATCTTACAGTATCTGTGTTCGTAAACAACTGCCCAAAAAATCAACCAGCAGGGTTGTTGCAGAGAAACTCGCCACAAGTTCAAGCTCATGACACAAAGCTTAGAAATCACACTTTTTGTATTACAAAATAACAAAGAAATGAACAGGAAATAAATGGATAAAACACTCTGTTAGCTAAACGTATATGGTATAGTTCATATTTTGGAAGAAAATCCATTTTGGTAGAGTACTTTATAACATTCAAACCACTTGCTGCAAAGGTAAAATCCACCCATACAGATAAAAAGTCAATAAATATATTCAAACTAAGAAAAAAGAAAAATTTGATCAATTAGTATTAATAATGGGGGGTATATACTACCTTAAATGAAACCCGGAACATCACTCCGTACTTATTGTTGAGCACCCAGCAGGTATGTTGCACTCACCTATGAGCAGCAGCGTACAGGCTTCGTACCAAACTTTTGATAAATTTAGACTCGTGAACACAAACCTTCTGAGGAGATCATCTTGTGAATGCATTTAACATTAAATGGTCCAATAAATACATTTCCAGTAGATATGAAGCCAACTGTATGCATACAACATCCCATGTTAATACAATAAAAAACAAAAACAAAAAAAGAAAACAGATGCAATTAGTAGTACAGAAATATCCTGAATGCTGAAATACATTCTCAGATGGTGTTAGATGGGCAATAGCGTCGAAATGAATGATTTTGCACACAGTGTAAAGGCAGTGAGAAATGTGAAATGTAAGACCTGGATGTAAACTAAAACAGTTCAGTTAGTTTTCTATGCGGTTAGAAGTCATTGACAGTACATAAATTGAGCATACATACATTGAGCCGAACAATCCAAAAAGGTGCAACAACAACAAAAATCAAAACGTAAGGCCGACCTTTCCACAGCTTCTGAAATAATCTACTATTCTTCTACGAGGTTAAGTAATAACTGAATCACAACTAAAACAATGTTATTCCCCTTCATATTGATAGAAACAAAACAGAAAAACAGGGACAACCCTTAAAAAAAAAAGGTATATTTCACCAACAAAATGTCCACTTGAAAAGCAATTACTCACCCAGGGTTATCTTGAATTATTGAAAAAATGTATTGTTTTTCTCACATGCCTTCACGGTGAACGAAAAAAAAAAAAATTTAAATGTAAAATTTTTTAATTAAAATAGGGGAAAAAAAGGGAAAAGTCCTGATAAATTGAAAGAAAATGCGGGCCGCATTTAACAACAGCAAAACACAACAAAATACCCTTTGGATTCGCCCAGACGAGAAGCGGTGAGACCGTTAATCAGGAAGCGCTTCTTTGATTCTTCGTTCACCGTGGAGGTATGCGAGAAAAACAAAGTTTCCTTAAAGAATTCAAGGTAACACAAGGCGAGTAATTGATATACAAATCGTCATTTTCGGGGTGAAGTTTAAACTCTTCTGAGATGTAGACCTAAGTATGCCTGGTTTATTAGTAATTTGTGAATATTCAAGTTGATCAGAACCAATCAAATCAGACCAAGTTAAAAAAAAAAAAAAAAAAAAAGAAAAAGGAAACACTTGAGATCTAAAATAATTTCACGATTCTACACAAGCTTTACCCTTTTCCCTACAACAAGAGCTACCTTACATCATTGGTAAAGTGAAATCAGTCAGTGGATAAACCGATTCATCAGTCTTAGCGAGATAATCATGGTCTTACTTTGGAAGCTTCCCAAAAACACTTTGTCATGGCACCGCAGGTAGCTTGCACTTTGGCGCAGTAATGCTAGAAAAAACGTTGGACATTGCACAATATGAAATCCCCTTTTTGACACATCTTTAAAATAGGTTCACTTGTGAGTTCTTTTTCGATAGAGCAAAAATATCCTTCAGAAAAGAAAGAAAAAAAACAAGATTATCTGATGTAGAAATAAATATAATAGCAATAACTACAGCGAGACGAAGACACTTGTTGCTCGATGCCGCACCAGGTTATTTCTAATCTTTTGGAGACAAACAAAGAATGCACAATGATATACCCACAATGCACAACACTGAGAAGTCCATTTAAGTCCAGTAATTCAGTACAGATGGGTGCTATTCTTACACACTGTATCTTGAATTCCTTGATTTCTGACATCATGAAGTATGTCATGGAGCTTTAACAGCCAATATGGATTATAGAGTTGAATTCATAGCGACAGAACTTAAGAAGTTCGCAGTCGACCGGTGTTGACCTCTCACCTCCGCACACTCCACCCATCACGGAGACCCCGCTCCTTTTGTCTTTAGGCAAGAGACTGGAATGCAGAAAGGGGGAGAACACACTAAAAGAAGATGAAGTCCTTTGAACTTGTGTGTCCAATGATAACTAAAATAAACGCAGTACGAGAGGAACAAGTGAATATCCACTGACATCTTATCCACTGACATCTATGAAGAGAACAAATGCCAAGGATTATCTGCTAAACAGAAGGCAGGTGGAGAAAGAAAAACTAAATTACAAAATGGTGATAAAGTAAGACATAAAAAAATTAAATTAAAAAAAAAGCCTGGCTTCCAAAGCCAGAGAGCAAAGCAAGGATGAAGGTGGACAGAGCCATCCAAAAAGGCATGCATGAAGAACGACATACATCTATACTGTTCGGCTTAGCCGTCCGTCACTCCGCTCACGGCGTGCAGAGCAGCGCTGCTGCTGGTGCTGCTGCTGCAGACTCGGTGAGGGTCGGGACTGACTGTGCTGTATGGTCAGGCCGTCAACTAGACAAGAAGAGATTTCATGACAAGAGACCTGTGTCATGTCGTTTCCTGGCCAGGTAATGGGACAACCTGGGGGGCGGGGAGGTCTGAGGGGGGGGGGGGGGGGGGGGTGGATGGGTCTCAGATGGTGACTGAGGAGGAGAAAGAGGCGGGAGCGTGGTAAATGTTCAGTGCCTGCACGGCCCGTTGCTCTGGCTGATGGGGTTAGGCAGGTTCAGGAAGGCAGCGCGCATCAGGTTGAAGGATTTGTCAGAGAGGGATGAAATATCGTCCGACGTCATCCCTTTTGTATCGATCTTTGGAAGGACCTTCAATCTGATGGTCCCTGCAGAAGAACAAAACTTTGCCGTCAGAAGTCTCACATCAAGTAGCTTTTCTGCATTCAGATACAGACACAAAGGGCTGCTTGCAAATAGTGTCGCACTGCATCCCGATGCTAGAAAGGTATCGCAACACCCTGCCGTTAAAAAACAGTACTATACCCCGTTTTATTAGTACCGGTGCTTGTATTTGTGACAGTGTATTTATGAGTTGCGTTGATGTGCGACAGCGGGGCAGTGTGTGTGTTTTTCCCCCTGTCATATGCATGCCGCAGCTTTCATGGTGACAAAACGAGAAGCATTGCTGCATCATTGCGTTTTGCAGGATTTTTATTTTTGGGATATTTCACGTCATCCAGCAGGGTCTCGGCGGCAAATGAGCGGGGAGCTCCAGATGACGGCAACACGGAGAAAAGCCAAACATAGTCATTCGCACACACCACCCACATTGCAACGACACAAAGCCGCTTTAAAATTGGCAAAGTAGAGTTTCAGAGTTTCTCTAGTCCTTGTTGGATATTAAAATGTGTGAAAACACTATGGTACAATAATTAATTCCCGTTGTTTTATTGCTTCTTTTCAAATCCTCCACCGCCTTGCATTGACATTGTAAAAATAATTATAAGTTCTGTAATCTGTTATTTGATTACTTTATCTGATGTTTTAGGTTGTTGCTGCAGTATCATTTCAGTATCTGTATTGAGATATTTATGCACGGATCGAATCAAAGTCATAATGCTTGTATCGTAACAACACTACTTGCAGCTGGAAAAAAATATTTAAAAAAGAATCAAGGACAATTGAGCGGAGTTACCCGAGTTGAACTGCTTTTCTTTCCGTAGGTAGAAGTTGCTGTAGGAGGAGAAAACGATGGGTATGATGGGGACCTGAAAACAAGAGCGGAAAGAAGATCAAACGGACTATCCCAAAATATTATCATCAATACTTAGTTTTCATGTAAAGCACACAAATCTGAAAAAGTTGCCTGACTCCTTAACTTTCCTTTTGAACCTTTTCTTACTCCTAAGCCAAAGCCAGAAAATGAGAAACAAACAGACAGAAATGCATGACTGAACCGACATCACGTTTTCTCTCTCTCTCTCTCCCTCTCTCTCTCTCACACACACACAATCAGCACGACACTAGCAATCTCCATCTCCTCCACTAATAGAGGCCGAGTTGCTCTCCCGAAGCCCCGAGTGGCCCCTTCAACGGGAATGGCTGAGCCAAACGTGGCTCCCCCTGGGGGCTGTCCTGCTTCCACTCAATCTGGCCGGCTGGGTACAAATGGAAAAGGCTGCGCTGTAACTCAGCAGAAGCAAACACAGAGAGATAGAAATAGTCTCAAAGCAGACAGGCGAAAAAAACAAAACACACACACACTGTATCCTCCAGACCTTGAATGAAGTTATCCGGCCACCCCAAGCCAACACAAAGACACAACAAATCCATAATCCAAACAATATTTATAGGGCTGTACCGAATAGTTCGAAGCTTCATTCACAGCTTGTTTCTTTCTCTCTTTTTTAAAAAATTTTTTTATGCATGTCAATTTCTTCTGTTTAAAGTTGGTATTTCTGCACAGCTGCAGATCAACATGAGGCTACACTAATATTATCAGTATTATACTATTTGTAGAATTAGATTTCAGTGGTGGCTGCGTAGGATTGTTTCAGACTTGTGTGATCTAAACATTTTCCATAAGTCCAGAGCGTTATCAAGTGATATATATAAAAAAAAAAAATAAAGATAGAAATTTAAAGAATTCACAACATGTTTTTATCCGACTAACTATTCTGCTTCAATCCTGAGCCTTTTAAAGAAAAAAAAACAACATTTTCAATGCGGTCAAAGAAGTGGTTTACTGCATTATTATTAGGGTGAGTGAAGGGATCGTAAAATATGACGACATGCAGTCGAAGCCGCCTTCGAAAAACTCAATAGAAGCTTTGGATGTAAAATAAATAACATTCAGTACGGCACTAACTATTTGTACAACATAAGCACGTAGGAGCAGGCTCGGAGCTGGAGAGCCAGTAGAAGCCCTACAGAAAAGGTTAATGTGTTTGCTAATAAGAAGCAGCAGGGCTTTATTTTTGTAGCCTCTCAGCATCAGCGCATGCATATCTGAACCAAACTGATATTCATCTTTAGCAGCAAGTAAGAAAAGAAAGTGACACACACACGCACACGTTTTGCCTGAGGTGAACCAAGTTGCGGTTTCTGGCCAGATCTCATACAACAATCTTTTTTTTTTTTTTTTTTTTAATTCATTCCACCTGTTGGATCTGCCGAGTGTGTGCTACGAAACATCGACTCCAGGACAGAGACCTCCCACCTGCATGCATGAAGAGGTAGAGCTCATGAGAAAACGCTCACAGCTGAGCTGCCAGTTACTCTGTAGTCATTCTGTGTCGCCTGCCCTGCCTCTAATCTTTGGGGAAGAGGGGTTAGGGGGGGGGGGGGGGTTACATCATTACACAACCAAAGACAACTTTACAGAAGATCGAAACAGAAATAGCACAAAGTAAGTGCTCAGACAGACCAAACGGTTTCTCTCCATTTCAAAGCATTCCTTGTATATTGGATATGGTTGAATCATAATGTTGCTTTGTGCCACATAAGGTTGCTAGCTCCCCCATGTGTCTAGAATCAGCATATTGCTGGCAGCATTAACACTCTCCTTCTCTTTTAGGAGACTGAAGTTGGCACAAGTCTGCTGGAATATAGCCAGTTTCATCACAGGCCCCTTTTTTGCCGGCAGTGTTAAGTAAATCAACAGGAAAACATGACACAGGATATGGATATGATGGCTGACACTTGCTCTACTTTTCTTCACAAAGAATGGATAGCGGCCGCTGATAGTATCATGAATTGCACATCATTTGCAACCGTTATCTGCACCGTCTCAAGGTCTGAAGCACAAAAGATATTGCGCTGACGATATTAATGTGCAAATACGGCACAAAGTTTTGTAGCTGGGGGCCATTTGTCCATTTTTTGTGTCCGATTGCAATTATCCATGTGGCAAAGTATGAATGTCGCCTATGGACCAAGAACAGAGTAGGCAGGACAGAACAGGGAGAAAATGAAAAAGGAAATTTTAGGACCGCGAGCTACAGGTTCAGGCAAGGAATTTCATCGTGACACAAAGAAACCTTATTTGGGATTTAATACCCAGTCAGTGCCATTTCAAACGCACACCCTCAGACTGTAAAATAATAATAATAATAATAATAATAATAATAATTTTTATTCATAGAGCACTTTTTAAACCATAAGCAGACAGTGCTTTCCAAGGTGAGGAAATTCAAAAACATAAGCAATATTAGGGTATATTGCAAGAAGACTGGCATGATTTGAAGCAGAGGAAAGTGTGGGCATGACCCCCTCCCCCCCTTTTTAAAAATGCTTCAGTTACCCCCCAACTCTTCGAAGACGCTAATAACTTTACTGTAACTGCGTGTGGCTATTAGCACTGATCTTGGTGAATTGGACCGTTGTTGCAATGAGGCTCATTTGCATAGAAAGGGGCCAATTTTGCGCCAAATGTATGCATGTCACCTCATTTAAATATGTGCAAACAACACAGGAGCACAGAGACGCTTTTTGCTTGGCGGCGCAGTTAAGAACGGACTTCAGACTTGCAGGTTTAGCAGCCAAAAAAAAGCCACGCACTCATATTGTGAATATCGCCCCTCAGTAAACAGACACCACATAAGAAAGTGAATTTCAAGGTGATAATAGGAAAAGTCCCCACTTGTGCCTGCACTGCCAGGTGGAAAGCCCCTTTTTTGAAGGGCAGCAGGTCACCTGTCTGGTTTCGCGTTCCCTCTGGAAACACCCACAGACGAATCTGTGGAGGTCAAAGGACAAAGGTTTGAAAGGACAAACGGCGATTGAAACATAATCATGACAGATTAAGAGCAGAAAGAAAAACAAATCACACCAGAGGAAAAAATTAAAAATAAATAAAAATAAAAAATGAGTCCAATTAATATGACATAAAAGCATGAAGTACTAGTTCTTCAGGAATTTAAAACACTGTAAACCATCACTTAAACTCAGACCACATTACCTGGTCGTCCAACATGGTTTTTGCAGCGTCAACCATGACACTCTTGGCGTCGCTCGTCTTCTTGCGGTTGATAAAGACGATGCCACCCAGCCAGCAGATGAGACCTACTGTGCCGGCGTAGATCAACTCCTTCTTGGCAATCATGGTGCAGCGGTCTGGTAAGATCTCCATCAGGCCTGAGAAACAAGGGATAACAGAGGAAACAGTCAGAGGTGCTGCACATATTAAGTGTTTTACATTTAAATGAGAACCACGAATGCCAAATACTTCATAACTAAAATATGTTACAATATATTTTCCCCAAGTAAAGTCATGTCAGAATGAATGCAGACTAAAACAGCTTGTTTTTTTAAGATAATCCAACATTTCTCATAAAAAAATACAAATCTCAGAACACTGCAATTCAAATATTGACTAAAAACAATGCTATAACCATTCAAACGGGATTTACTGTATTGGGTATCACCTCCGAAATAGCAGACAGAACCAATATTAGATCAGAAAGAGTGCCTGAAACTGGGCTGTGGAGGTGAGGGATCTTGGTTCGTTTAGGTTTCATCATTTCGGCTCGAAGGTAAGCAGCCATTAATGGCCGGCTGTAGCGGTTCGCATGGCAACTTGGACGCCAAATCAGACTCCTGCTGAGTCTTCTCAGCAATAATTAGGTGCCTAGTTCTCCCCCCTGCTGTCACCACCTTGGCCTCGAGCCTTCCCTCATCACTCACCAGGCACTGAAAAACACTCTCCCCGGCACTGATGGAGAGAAACCCGACCTCTGCGAAATAGTGTCCTCAACACTCTAGGATCAAGGACAATGAGGCAATGCTCATTGCATCATAGACAAACAACGAGAACCAGGAGACCTGCTCTGAATGTCTATCGTCATATTTCATAACGTAATCACCCGGGGAAAAAAATAGGGAGAGGGGGGGTAGATTTGATTGTGGTTATATAAATGTAATTTATGTTGTTAATACAGGTGCGTTAAGCAAGCGGGAGAGCCAACAGTTATTTGACCACAGAGAAAATGTTGTTTCTGAAAGGCTGAACGGCCAACAAATATGGATTAAAGCATTTTGGAAATGATTACTTTTCTTTTTCAATACATTTTGACTTTACAACACTCTGGAGTTATTGGAAATATTTGGAAACAAACGTCCTACGCCGACGGCACTGGAATCTAAGTCTACAAATAGTATATTACTAATAATATTTATTACGTTCTGGATGAAGCCTCAACGCTTCGAACGACTCGGTACAGCGTTACTCAGTTCACACAGACATTAAATGGTATTTCCAGTAAATATATAATCAGCTTTTATCTCAGTGAGGTCAGTGTGTTGGCGTATGTATTGATCAATGTATTAATGTGTTCTAATGTCTGTGGTTGCATGGCACTCTGTTTGGTTTGCTCTCCATTTTGCCCAACACCCTTTGTAAGCACAACGCTGGTATGATCTTACATTTGTCCCAGTTTCTGCAGGACTTCGCTGCGATCTGTCTAAGCAACCAAAACCAGGAACGGTAGAATTAAGGAGGAGTATAAAAGTTTGGATGGGGAAACACCTAACAGATCCCAACATATGGTTGTGGCCCAGATCGTGAGAGGCATTAAATCCTGGAGGCACCAATGATGTCTTCAGTAGCATCGATTGTTCAGTTGAGTCTGTTGAGTCTTGAAATCGCTCGTTGGCCGATCGCGGCAAAAAGGTAAACCAGCTCCACCGCAGCTGTCAGCATAAGAACTTTTAAGCGATTTTCAGCATTTCCATAAGATGGGGATGGAAACGCTCTTATGGTTTTGAGCAGGGGTTTGTGCCTGGGCCCATTAACCCGACAGTGAAATACATTCAGGTCATCAGCCAGTGGTTAACGGTCTACAGTGCGAGGGGATGGTTTCCTGTGTGACTTTGTCAGCGAGCTCATCCAGGTCAGCGGTCAGCGCACTCGAAGCAGACACAGTGTTTCTGCAGTTCACGGCCGGGAAGATTCCCCTAGCCAGATTTTCATGAAGCACAGGGCAGAGAAGGAAAAAAAAACCTTGTTAGCTCCATTTAGCAGTAGCAGCTTGTCCATTCCAGAGGGGAGATTCGCCACACGTATACACGGATTCAGAAATCCCCACTGGTGCATTTCTTTCATCTGAGACTCCTGCATCTACTGCAGAGGACAGCTGCTCCTTCAGCTGAAATCTCCAGAAACCTCCGAGTGTGTCGATATGCTCAAGGTGAAATGCTGTACAACACTTCCTCACAGGTAAATCCTCACAGGTAAATCTGATCCTGCTTGAGATGTAGAAGACGAGACACGAAACTAACACAAAAACTAGTGCTGAGGAAAAGTGTCGTCTGCACAACCATTTTGCATCATTCTTAGTATGAACCAACACAAGGTTTGAGTCAGTATTTATAAATAGATGAGACCGGCTGCATTTCCAAACCTTTCAACATTGTTTCTCACTTTTAAACCACAATGGCAGTTATTTAATTATGCAAGAAAACATTTAATATACCAAGTTCCAATGTTGGAAGCTATCTAAATGTCCGTTTGGAAAATGTTTCAGTTTCAAGGGTCAGAGTTCACAGAATAAAGACGTTAACTTCCGCCAAGTTAAAGCTGAAAGTCAGCACTTGGCATCGTAGTCCTCGCTTTATTTTTTAGATCCAAATCGTTATGGAGTGCATGCTATGCAAGTTTTCTGCAAGCTGAAGAGACGGAAAGATGACATCTGTCATTTTGAGAGTGAAATCAATGTCAACAATATTTATCTTCACACAGAAAAGGTAGTACAGCACCCACCCAAAACATCCAGGGAGCTCTGGTGGTTGGAGATGATGACATAGGGTCCCTCTGTCTGCAGATGCTCCCAACCGCTCACATCAAATCGAAGACCCAGGAAATACTTCACATGACGAACCAAGACACGGATAATCCTGGGGGGAAAGGTTAATTACAGTACTGAATAAGTATAGGTTGCTGTTCACAGTCATGTGAGTGCACAGGCTACATATTATTAACCAGAAACCCACGTCAAACGGTTGGAGGTAACAGTGGAATGTATAAAGCCTGTATAATACTAGAGTATTACATTAAGAAGGCCAGCTCAAATATTTGTAATTTGACCTAAATCAGAAATTCATGACGGTCTGGTTACAAGACATCTGGTTGATTAACTATGTACAACATCCCCATTAGCTTTGTTTGTTTCTTGGTTGGTTAAATAATTGCCTGCAGTAAGAACAACGCTCCAATAAGCTTTGAGAAAGAATGTCCTACCATCTGCCTGTCTGCCTCTGAAAAAAACAAAAACAAAAACAAAAAAAACACAAAATCAATGACCTCCCAATTTAATTTAATGCTGCAACTCTGGGGATTGATCAGATCTAAATCAATACTTTGAAATGTCTAGAACTCTTTAAAAAAGTGGTGGAGTGGCAAGGCAGGATTGTTTTTGTTTAGTGGGAGTAAATGCTTTATTTAAAAAATATTTGGTAAAATAAACCTGTTCACTACCCACTACACTTTCCACATACCTAAAATAAAAAAGGAACAATAACATGATGTCATTTTTGTTATGAATTAATTTGCAGATTATTTTCTCAATTAATTGAGAAATAGGTTTTGTTTTTTGTTCAACCAATGGTTGACATTCCAAAGATATTAAATGTAACATCACGTGACACAAAATTGCATAAAATCCTCATATTTGAAAGGATAGAACCAGTAAATATTTTTGCTTGAAAAATAAAATGAAAAAATAATCTATAAATCTATAATTGAAATCTATATTGTTGCAGATATATTTACTAATCGATTAATTGTTGCAGCTCTAACCAACACAACGTTACAATGAATAATATTAAAGCTGCACAAGGGGGCATTGCCTCCACTTTATTTCAATTCTAAAACATGGTTAATGGCTAACGTGTCAAATATTCATCTTTGGATGACTTTGGGTATTTTTTCTATGTGATTTTTGGCACAATGATTGACACACAGTTAATATCAAAACACTTAATGAAGCTTCAAGAACTCTGTTCAGGTTAAATATTCCTAAACCTGATCACTATAAAAGCTGCCATTTCCTGTTTATACTCCCTTTCAGAATTTATAAAACTCGACTTTTGTAGATCAAAGAAGATAACAGTTCTGAAATACCAAGGCCACGACTTAGGAAACAACCAGCTCCAAGGTCCTGCGTCACAACCTGATCTGAATGGTTTACATGCTTTTACTAGAATGAGAACACATAGATCCGCCCACCAAATAACTACCGTTTGAAGTTCTGAACGACCTGAAGTCTGAGGAAGAGCCTCGTGCTTGAAACGTTACACGGCAGCATATCAATCTTTCTAACAGGAGCTAATTTGGTGTGTGGATCTATCTGTTCTTACTCTGATAGCAAGGGTGCTGGATCAAATATAACAGACACTGGGATGTGCGTGTCTTTTTCATATTTTCTTGACATGCTTTTACTTCCATCAAATGAGATTCATTCTCACCAAGCACTCGCATCCATGACATTCTTTCTTTGGCCCCTATAACCCTTTCAAAAGCCACTTCCCTCCCCTCAAACACACAGACTATTTCTGTCATTTTCATCTATTTGAACTCTGCTGTAGATTTGCAAGGCTGAAATGAGAGCCTTGGCATTTTATGTAAAGGCCAACTACACACTACAATGAGTCACTTAGCGCTCCATTCCTTAGCTATTATTTGATCATCATTCGATCAGGACTAACCTATTTACCCTCTTGGAGCAAAAGGCAGCAGTATAACAAAAGAGTACAAAACTGCTGTGAAACTACTGTCAGGCACCGTGCTTCATCGGAAGGTTTGAGGAGTGAGTCGACTCAAGAATCAAGGACGACGAGAAACATGACGCACTCGAGTTAGATTTGTTGTATATTCTAGCTTCAGCACTGAGGCAGCGACAGATGTTTGCGTTTTGAAAAATCGGCTGGACATATGCCGTCTCTGAAAACGCCTAGTGCCTGCAAAAGATCCTAACACTACGGATTATTGAGAGCATTTATGACTACACCATCCTGCTTATCCCTCTACGACAATAACGAGAGCAGCACCCCCCTCAACTGCCACAGGAAAATCCAAGCTTCACTAAAAATTGACAAAAAAGAAAACACCGTAGGACTCAGGCAATTGCCAATAGCCAGTAAGTTCGTCCAAATGCCCAACCCTAAAATGTAATGATCCTGAAATAAAAATGTCTTTTTGGACACCAAAGAATTACCCTAAAAAATATTTATTAAGGATGCAAATAAACTCTGAGCAAGTATACAAGTGATCAAATAATAGAGACTTAAAACACAACCCCCATCATAGAAATACCATAAATCATATCATGTTCATACAGCCTCAACACACTGTCTAAATCGGCACCAGCTGTTTTAAAAGGCAAACATTTTCTTATGTAAAACTGGACCGCACATTTTGGATAACAAATGAGCCATTTTGCCTGTGCAACACACCAAAACTGTTTTTTGTTACGCCACTAACTTCAATGACCTTCCCTCTCAGAGAAAACAGTAGAGTCACTCCCCATCTTCTATCTCATCTTCTTCAACAGAACCTCATGTCCCTTCCTCATCAGTGAATCACACCCCCTCTCTCAAACTCCCTCATTGTGTTATCCTAATATGACCTCATTTAAAAAAAAATGCCTTCTATTATAATTTAGGGTCCACGATCTGAGATTTTGACTTTATGTTCGTTGTCTAGGAACCCACGCCTGGCAACCTTGTGCTAACCTGAAGTTAAAGCATCCGCTAGATACCTCGAGAGCAACATGCTTATAAATGAGACCGTTTCCAGCTTAGGTGCACAACGCCTGCTGCTACGCACCCAAACATTTTGGAAATAGTGGGCTTACTACAGTAAGTAAGCCTTAAACTTTTTTTACGTGTGGCATATCAAATAGCCACTTCTCTTTAAATGGTTAAATGGCTAATTAGTTTTTCTATGATATACTGTACATTACCGTTTTATGATTACTCTATCTCTTGCCAAGCTGTAAGTGTTTTTTTTTCACTATTTGTAAGATGGGCTGGGTAATGATGACCCAGCATAGAAAATTGTCATACCTTCCATTTTTAGTAATCAAATCAAAGTGATTTTAATTAGTATATCAAAAGTTAAAGCTCACAATGTTAATCAAAGACACAAGGAAGCTCTAGAATTCATTACCTCGATACTCGACCTAATGCAATTATCTTTCTTGACACTAAGCTTGCCTTGCACATAAAGTATACGATTGACTGGTAAACTATAGTAAAATAACTCAACCTTTAAACAGGAATACAATCTTTAGGTTATCTTTCAACACAGCAGTACAGTGATAACACATTCAGTCTAGTGCAAAAGCCACTGGTTATGCAATGACTCAGCCAGTGTTGCAGCAATTGTAAGATTGTTCAAGGGGAATGAAATGGCCTTGGTTGGATTCTTTTTATGGCCAATCCACCAAGCTTTCCCTCTTTTCTGACAGATCATAATGACATTTAGGCTGATTTGTGGTGAAAATAGATTTGATACAACCTGGCTGCTCATGGATTAAAAGATCAGTACCATATTGTACCAACGAAAATATCAGTGACAAAGCTAGTTCAGGTGCTAAAGGTCAGAGAGTTGTTCAGGAAAGGGACATGGTCAAATGATCACAATGACATAGTGAGGACAATTCATTCCGAAAGACAGGGACGAGTAAATGAATAGTTAACTATCAAGGCTTTAAAAGGTCAGTTATCCAACAGCCTGAGTGACGACGTTACAAACAGATAGCAACACTGGTAATTTCCCATTAATGATAAAAAAAGCCATTACTCAGTATAGAGCATAGTGTGTGTGTGTGTGTGTGTGTGTGTGTGTGTGTGTGTGTGTGTGTGTGTGTATATATATATATATATATATATATATATATATATCTTTATCTGCTGTCATGACATCCTACCTGATAAATAACGTTAGAGTTGTAGCCAAAAAAAACCCACTAACACCTGTCTTTTGTCTTCAGGGGAAAGGTTAAAATCGGCATTCCTTCCCAGGACAACTGACTCTGCAGTGGTCACAGGTATTTATCGGCTCAAGCTCCGATTGGATAGTGATGGAAACATGACAGCCAGGTGGACGTGCTCATTTTTGCTTTTCCGGGCGCAATGCTATGACGTGCATTGCAGTGAATATATAATAAACAAAATCAACGGGGATTTCGACAAGTATTATAATTTATTCACGTACAAAACCTACAATTAATATAGTCTCCTCAGAGCCACCAGATTTCATTTACAGAAACAGTCATTTTACCTTGCTGATCGTCTTAAAAACACACTTCATTTAAACTGAACAGAAACAAATGAAACTCGTCAAAACCGTCTTTGTGAGTCTTTCCACTGTTCCAACAATCGCCAACTCTGGTTTGAGAGACTGAATAAGTAACAGATATAAAAAAAGAAGTAGCATCCTGCTTTGTACTTTCTACTACTTCCTCTTCTGTGACACACCACACATAAAAAGGCACACTCGTCTACTGACAGTGGGAAATTAGTCGATTGCTTATTTTAGCAGGTTTTCTGTTTGAAAACCTGCATATTACACGCTCATTTTGGAAGAAAAATGGCAGATAAAACTGTGTGTCCGTGGAGTGTTTCAGGAAATGCAAGCACAACATTAACAGTAATTTCAGTCTATGGATGCTTTTCACTGACCGTACATGCAGAGGCCTGTTCTGGCCCACCATAGTTTACTGGGTTTTATTGAAGTCAGCTGTGAGGGAGTCGTGAACCGCAGAATTCAGGAATTTGTGTACCCGTCTGACAACAAATGTTTGTGACAAAATACTCTGTCCTTGATGAATCACAGCAATCTTCCTGCCATAGCTGGCTAGTGAAAAATGTGCATCCAAAAGAAATTTTTCACCTCCCTGTGCAAGGTCTGACCCCGATTCAGTTGCTTTGTCAGTCAACAGGTCCTGATAACCTTTTAGCGGAGAGAACGGCTATTCCTAGAGTAGAGAGCAAGGCCGTAAGGTCTGCTGTTGTAACTGACAGGGCTGCTGTCAGCAGGCCAAGTGAGGGAGCATTGCATTGTGGATGGGCCTCATAACTGTCCAGTAAACCAACTCTAATCAGGGTGAAACTTGCCATCTGGCATCTGTCTCATCAAGGTAATTACTCGAATGCAGTCACTTGTGTTCAGCAATACGTCCTCAACATCTACGTTTAAACACAACAACTGAAATACCCATGCTACAAAGTGGACACTGACTCTGAAGGTGTACTACATTTATATCCTGACTGATATCAGTTGACCGGGTCAGTGTGTGCGTGTCGGGTATAAAATAACATATTTCCTCCAGTGGTAAGGTCAAGAGGTCATCTCTACAGAGCCAAAACTCTATAATAGCTTGCATAATGTTACTGAGGTGTATTAACTTCAGCTGTATTACTGCAATAAAGTTGTTTCCAGTGGTGGGAAGCAACACAAGTGCTGTACTTAAGAACAATTCTGTCACTTCACTTAAGTATACCCAATTTATGCAACTATATTCTTCTACTCCACTAAATCTCAGAGGGAAATATTGTACTGGGGGAATTTTGCATTGGGACTACTTTTACTGTTGATACTTTAAAGTACATTTTGCTGGTAATACTTATTACTTTTCCTAAAGTAGAATTTTAAATACAGTACTTTTAGCTGTAGCATGAGTATTTTATACACTGTGGTATCGTTTCTTCTCAAGTAAAAGATCAGGGTACTTCTTCCACCACTGGTTGTTTTTAATATTCAGCACCTAACATACATCCTTTGTTCCCCGACTTCATATCCTCTCAATATGATAAATTAAGGAAGCCTTTTAAAAGTTTGCATGCTCTTTGCATTTTTACCCCTAGGTCAAATCTCCAATGAATATTTCATGGGTCAGTGTGTTGAAATCACCAATCTACAATTTAAGGTCTACTGAAAGTCCTTGAAACCTACGCATTTAGATTTGCGAGCAAGACTGTTTTCATGACTTTAAACTTTCATACATCTCCACAGTGGCAGAACAGATTTCTACCATTCAAACAGCTTTTGAAATGTCCACCCTCCTTCGTTCTTTTGCCATTTTAAACTGCGAAGATAGCCCTTACCAATCTCTTACAATGTTATCATATATCAAGAGACAAGGCTAGACCAACAATATACGTGTACATCTTTTAAATCAATATGACTCCTTATGAATGATACCATTTCTCTGTAACTGCTGGATGTGGAAATAAGTTCATCATATCAACTTAAAAAGGTGATGATATGTTAATGTTGTGTTCACTACTTGTTTATGCTGAAAACAAGTGGACAAATAAATGATTGCAGGCTCAAAATCCAAGTAGATCCTCACTGGAGCATCTAATGTGGTTCAATCAGACACTGAAAAATAGTCTCTAGCAAATGCACTATTTCCTCCTGTTTGATAAAAATACTAAGTCTGTGTCAATGTGGAAGTTATTTTGTCCTATTATTTAGTCACCTGCCATGTGTCATATATGCTATATTAGGGGAATACAAACTGGGGAACATAGGACCCTGGGAACATAAAGATGACCCCACCACCACTATCACTAACTATAGCCTCAAGAATTGGGTCAACACCTCATTCATACACTTCAAACTAACTTTAACATTGCAAGCTTCATAAAGATATGGTTTATTGCAGGGCTACGGTGCTGGATTGCATATTTAGAGTGCACATGTGTACCTTGGACGGGCACACTAACATCAGTTGCATTATTAAATAATTCTTGAACCGATTTGGCCATATTAGTTTCCACGAATAAAATAAAAACAAAAATCACAAAAAAGCTACTCTGATACCAGAATGCCAAACAATGAAAGCCTTGTGATGTTCAGTAGGCACACTAATGTGCTCACCCCGTCTAACTTAGCTAAATGTCAGGCATTTGGCTGGAGGGAAGATAAGTTAACATTCTTGCAGTAAATATAATTACCGTTATCTGAGGCTAGGATTGTTTCACCCACACAGAAACAAGCCCCGACTTCGCTCAGCACGTTAAATGTTAGCATTATTTCAGCTAACGTTCACACGATCCTCCTGCCAAGGTGTCAGGGGGGCTAATGTTAGCATATGTATAATTAAAAATGTATATATTTATTTTAGGTTTTTAAATGTCAGACAAAAGTGGTGGACTACAAGCTCCCTGGCGTTACAGAGCCGTTATGTAAACAAAAACACTCCGCGACAAGAAAACAGGTAACGTTGCTAGCAACCGTTATCGGAATGTTTCATATAAACTACAGGGCTGCTGCTAGCCAGCAAGCTAGCAAGCAAGCTAACGTGGGCTAGCTGTCAGACGGCGCTTTTTGCGAGCGACATTTATTATGCAAACAAACTCACCTCATGTTTTCAACGTCTCTGCCCCCGCTTTTCAGGATACACAGAGGAATCGCCACCAGCGCCAACACCATCATCCAGGCGACGTAAAAGCACTTTTTGAAATAAAAAACAAACGTGCTGCTGGTCCACATCAGGAGTGGAAACAGCAGCAGCGGTATCATCCACAGCACATCCATAGCGATCCACCGCCAGAGAAAGTCACTGCCAGCTACAATATACACACGCGGGTTTGGATGAGGAAGCCGCTAAAACACTGGCCAGGCTATGGTGCAAGAAGGAAGGGAAGCACCGCGACCGTGACCATTACTCAGTCAGAAGTAGTCCTTTAGGGCACCCCGGCGATGGCTGTGCGTTTCTCCGGCTGCCCAAAATGAACATGTATATCGTTGCTCATCTGTTGCTTAATGGCATCATGAGGTGGAGTCAAGTCGTCATCGGTTGTGATTTTTTTTCCATTTCCGGTTGCTGGACCAGTATGTCTGATGTCACAAGCTACCTAAGCTAAGAGGTGAAAGAACATTTTATTTAAAGTAAAAGTAGTGATACCACAGTGTAGAAATACCCTGTTACACGTAAAAGTCCTGCATTCAAAATCTGCAGAAGTACTCATTATGCAGTATGGCCCATTTCGGAATAATATGGCCTGATTTAATTACAATTATTGATGCATTAATGTGCACACCACTTTAATGTTGCAGGTGGGAAATGTGTATAATGTGGAGCTAATTTGAACTACTTTATATATTTCTGGGTTGCATGACCTATAAGAATATATCATCATTTGTAAATTTATTTAAAATGTGTATTAATAATCTGAATTAGCAAAGTAACTAAAGCTGTCTTATAAATGTAGTGCAGTAAAAAGTGCAAAATGTCGTTCTGAGATGTAGTGGAGTAGAAATATAAAGTAATAGAAAATGGAAAAAGTGTGAAGTACAAGTACTGCAATTTGTTTTTTACAAAAAAGTACAGTACTTGAGTACTTGAGGCTTGTTCTAATTAGATTATGCATTATAAACAAAATTATAGAAATACATCTGAAATTATTACACAAAATATATCCAACAAACATGTATATTTCTGTTTTTTCAGATGTTGATAGGCTAACATTTGCTTTCTGCAAGACTGAACAAAAGTGTAATTCATCTGTTCTGTGGTTCCCCGTAATGTATTACATTTTGGAAAGACTTTGAGAATTAGATATTGTGCAAAACGACACTATTAAAAACATTAAAGTATTAAAAACAAGTAAGTTCATGGTTATTTCATAGCTTGTATGAGATTCAATTAAATCAGTATTAACTGTCAACGCATAACTCACAACTTGGATATTTGATATGAATGTTATGAGGCTAAAACATCTAAATCTCAGTCTGTTTTAATAGGCATGTGTGGATTCACTCTCTCCACACAGGTTTTCCTTAGAATCAGACCAGTTCGACAGCCGATTAAAGCACAACATGTGTAATTGGATTAGCTGTGATAATCCAATCCTCGGCTATAATCTGACACTGTCCAGTAGCCTTGACTATGAAGTTTTGGCCTTGTCGAAGAGCTCTACTTGACATGATTTGGAAGATTAGGATCAATCAGTCACTAATCCTGAATTAATATGTGCGGCGATCCTAATCATTGGCAGGCTATAAACTTGGCATCGGCCATGGAAACAGTACTGGGACTGTCTAATTGCACTAAACTGTCATTTTGTACATATTTATGATAGTAGGGTCTATCTTTTTTTATATTCGTTTAAAGTAAGTGTAATAATAATTGTCTTAATGTAAGTAATCAACTGAGGAAGTTTTTGTTTTTTACCCCATTCACCAGTGTATTGCAGGGGACATTTGTTAAATTCAATGTTTTGCTTATGAGTGGTTGTAAGATGTACTCGGATGGACATGTTTTTACCATTTAAAAGGCGTTTTTAGTCAAGTTAAAGGTTGCAGTGTGGTGGAATCCTAAAACTTAAATGGCTTGAACTGGGTTCACATTTCAGACATGCAATAACATATTCACAGGCAACAGCTTTGAGTTACCTTAAAGAGTCAGACCAATAAAAACTCTGCTGCACAAACCGTCCACTAATCATCAAAAGGTCAACATCAAGTTGGGAAAGTTTGCCTTAGAACTGGTATGGCATGACGGTGATTAAGGTGGAGTTTAAGTCCACAAACTGGAGTCATGGTTGTTTGAAGTATTTTTACTGTTGAGTTCAGTATTTATTGGCTTGATACGTTTACTACAAGAGAGGTTGGCAACACGTATACAGATATCTTTACCTGTTTATATACAAAGGCTCATGTTGGTGTGTTTTCTAATTACATTCAAATGCCCCTGATAACTCGTCATCCTCAGTCCTGGGTAATCGTTTTCTTTTTTTTTTCATCTCCTTCCACAACAGTTTACTTTTTTTGGGTGGCACACCCGTCACACCAGTCAAGTTCCCAAAAATGTCAGCAGGGCTAAAGTTTTTACTTGATCCGAGAAGCTGAGGGAGACTTGATAAAGGAATGGCTGTTGCAGGAGGTTGGAAGACGTTGTGCAGGTTGGAGCAAGCAGGGCTGCAGGCTGCTACTGTACCACCAGTGTTTGATTGGATTGGAGAGCCTACACATTTCGAGGAGTAGCAGGACATTCTGAGGCTGTGGATCAGGGGGTACTCGCGATGCCTTCTTTTGTAGCCGCTAACAACCAAAATGAGTTGCATACACCTTAACATTTTGATGATTGCTTGGGTCATATGAAAGGCCAGAGTCCATTGGCTTATAGGAAATGTATTTATTATTGCAACTTATTGTCAGAATAAGTTAACCCTAACCTTGATTAAAATGACATATTTCGTTTTTTTGGACATTTTAATGCGTAAATGTAAAATATTATACCTCTTGATCTACTATTGTGTTGCTTTGTCCAGGAAAGCAATCATGCACATAGCCAATACAGTACACATCTATTTGTTTTGGAGAGATGATAAAGTCTCATGTAGTGTTTACTTAGTAACTCAAGTGTCGTGACAAGAAGTGATGCATGGAAAAAAGGAAGAAACTTGACACAGAGGTATAACAACCCATGCTGGAGATCTTCTATTGTTTGCACGAGTGTGTCTGTGTTATTGTTAGAGATGTATGTTTCCAATGGTTACGATACGTGTGGTTGTGGTATATTTTTACTTGTTTGTGTCTTTGGTCTGTGTTCTGTACAATTTCATGTCAACTTTAGCAGATTTCCCAAACAGGGCATACTGTTTAAAGCAAACTGTAAAATTGTAAAACGATGCAGCAACATAAAATAGCTTGTCTCCGCGATTTTAGACGAATGCAGTTGTTTGTTTTTTTTGAAAATCCAATACAAGTTGCAATTTCCCTTATTTTCCCACTACAAAAGCAATCAACCGTCGCGCTGTTTTACTTCTGCTTATTGAGAGCAAAACTACAACAAGCTAAAAATGAAAGCCCGGCAAAGTGGAAAGGCAAGCTATTCGGGGGAAGTTACCAGAAGAAATGAAGGAGATTTATTAGAGATGACTGAACACTACATTTGTGATGTTGTCAATGATACTCATTACATCAGCATACAGAGCTACGCTTGTTTCAATTTGCAGAATTCAGATGTTTTCATTGCTTTGCTCTGTAAACCAAATATGTACAAGCAAGGTGTAGGAACAAGCCACCTGAATGGGGGGAAGGTTGAAAGAGGAAAACACTCTGCTTTCTGCCTCACACACTTGAAACCTCTGAAGCCGCATGAAGCAAGCGAGTTTTGAAAGAGCACTGAGGGTACAGTGCTTATTGGGAAACCGGCAGTCTAAATGCAGAATGGATCCCTGCAGAGGCGAAGGATCCAGATCCTGTTGAACCAACATGCTTGTCTAGTCTTACCCCTATTCTGTGCTAATCCATCAATACTCATTCAATCACATAAACTGGAGGATGCTGTGCAAGATGCGGAGCATCATGGACAATGACTCTCACCCTCTCCACCATGTGCAGTCCTCGTACAGGAGCACTTTCAGCAACAGACTTATACCACCAAGAGTTTTTGTACATTTTAGTACATTTTAGTACATTTTAGTAATGTTTGTAAATGTTTATAAATGTTTGCATCTTACACTGCCTCCTACTGTGTATTGCAACTGTTGCACAACAATTTCCCTCAAGATAAACTCATCTTATCTTATAAACCCACTCTTTCCCCCAGCGTCCATCTCCACAACTGAACCACTATGTTAATCCTCGTCATGATGGGTAATCACCCACCCCCCCACAAAATTAATATGCACAAACTTTTAATATTGGCGCGAACACAGCTTTGTTTCAAACTGTCCAAGGACATTTTCTGTACACTGCCAGGAAGTAAATTATTTCTTGCTCGGTACATTGTGCAGTCTTAAATTCCAACAGTTTCCAAAATATATCCAACATCCAACATTATCATTATGGCTCTTTGTAGTGTGCATAGTGAGAAGCTCGACTATAAGAAGACATTTTTGTAAATTTTGTGAATGTTTCCAAATGTTTCTAAATTTTTCAAAATTTTGTGAATTTTTCTAAATTTTTGTAAACTTTTGTAAATGTTTGTAAACTTCTGTATATTTGTCTACATTTTTGTAAATTTTATGAATTTTTCTAAATTTTTTATATTTTTATAATTTTTGATACATTTTTGTTACATTTTTATACACCTCTTTCTTATCTCTTATCTTGTTTTATAAACCCACTCTTTTCCCCAGCGTCCATCCCCACAACTGAACCACTTTGTTAATCCTCTCCATGATGGGAATGGGATGGGAAATCAAACGGAGGTCTAGTTCTAAACATGATTTGTTGCAATTCAACATCTGTGGGAGTCATGAATTGTTCAAGCTTAACATCCTGTTGAAACACGAGAGGATACACCAGTGCGCACGTTATCAGAGAGCTTGGGCCAAAGGATGATGTTGCTTTAGAGTTGTTTTTATCAGAGCCGGGCACTTGGATGAATAAATAGGCTGAGCTGTGAACTGATCACCATCTGGTGATGTGTCGGATCAGAGGAAAAGCAGAGACTTGTGATCTCATCGGGCAAACCGAAAGCAGGTGGTAAAATCTGTTCATATGACGTCGAGGGTATCGCTCTCTTTTACAAGTTGAGCCAGGAAGACCTCAGTCAAGTTTGTTGGTAGTTGGAACAGGACGTAGATCTAAAGAAAAAAAAACAAAAAAAAAAACTTTATTTTAGTAGTTTGTGATTTTTCTGGAAGCCCTTGTGCACCCCCTGCTGGTGATACTTAGTTTTATTTCAAATTATGTGAAGTCTTTTTTTCTTTAAAGGCACAATCCATGATTCCAAATGTAAATAAAAAAGTTGCTGCATTTAACCTAAAATTGCAAAAAAAATGGAAACTACTATGACTCCCAAATTGATTGACAGGTCTTTTAATACTAGACAACAGCAACATAAGTTATTCATGGTTTCTAACTCTATTAAAGGTTATTTTTTGTTGTTGTTTTTTCATTTCAGTAATAGTGAAACATGCCTATAATTCAAATCATGAACACATCATCATGAAATTAAAGGAATAGTTTACCCCCAAAATGATCAATTGTATAACAATGAATCACCTTGTGTTACTTTGAATTCTTGAAGAAAACTTTGTTTTTCACGCATGCCTTCACGGTAAACGGGGATCCAAACACAGATAGAATTCTTGGTGTATTGAAGTAAATCCAACAACAGCCAAACTTTATCAAAACATCCGTTTACAAACTCTCACACAATTCGTGAAGTATAATCCAAGTCTCAATTATCCAGTAGGACGCTCACTACTTCCTAAACACATGCATTTTCACTAAAACCTTACTATTTAAAACACTTCCGTATTAACAGCACGTGTGACTTGGATTATTACGCTTTCTTCAAGAACTGAAAGTAACACAAGGTGAGTAATTAATGTACTAACGATCATTTTGGGGGTGAAGTATTCCTTTAAAAATCTATATATAAGTGTGTATATGTATATATATATATATATATATATATATATATATGCAAATATATCTGCAATGTGTACAATCCAAAAAATAAAACTACAAATACAGCTTGAGCCTTTAATGTTATTACTAAAACTTCTGTCTCCTTTTGTTTAACACATATTGCACGAGCACTCCAGATGCTCTTATCTGGGGAAGATGGCAGTCACAGTAAGTCCAACAGTTGATTACGTTTTTTTTGTCCCCAAGTATCACCAGAGTTATTACCATAGCTAGGTAGTTCGTCAAGGATAATCAGGCCCAATGGGGCATTGATCACAGTAAACATGATGTCTACCACTATTTTAAACTCGTTATCAAGCCAAGTTATCATTGTGTGGCAGTGCAGTTGAAAGCAAAGATCAGTTTGAGAAGTCTTCTCTGCATCACTTCACAACAGTTATGTTACTTTAACAAAACTTAAAGATGTTTATTGTGATATATTGAGTAATGAGCAAGTTGTCTCTCTGCAATGTGACACTGTGTGGAAACAAATAGACGCCTGGAACAACATCTCAAAAATCTAGTCCACTTTGGAAAGTGGTCAACAGAAACGTTATTTAAAGGTCATTTATCGTAAAGGAGCTGGAAAAAAAACAAGCGTGTGAAGGGCTATTTAGGGCATGTTTGAGTCCAGTGTAATACTGTGTAATTTTGGAAGCACAAACCATGAACTTACTGCACATGCAGCTTAAAATAAGTTTTTCCTACTGAGTAATTATGACAAAACTACATTTTTGAGATAATCAACTCAAGGTTTATTCTATTTGGTGGCCCTAAAAGAATGCTGGTCATAAAATCTTCCAAGACATTCTAGCTGTCTCCAATTGATACGTTTGACTATAAATCACACAACTGCTGGATTCTTTAAAAATATTCCCTAATAATCCTGGATACTAATGTGATTTGTAACCACTGCCCTTTATAAATGCTGACACGTGAACTCAGGAAATCTGCTGTGTGCTCTAGTCGTATTTGTCTATTGATTTAGCACAGGTGGGACTGATTAGTAAATGATGCAACAATTCCTGAATGCGGCGCACCTCAACAAAATAACAAGATCGTTAATGTTATTTATTGCACCTGTGTTAGACATATTCAAATGTTTCCTGCAGAGAACAGTCAACTGGCATAACTAATGCACCAATAGTTACTCGTGATAACATAATTTGTAATATAGTTAGTTAAGTGAGTTTGTGTTAAAGCCTTGACTGAAAGGCCTTGACCTCCCTACATGTCTCTCTGCACTTACCGCCCCCAGTGGCGTCTCTCCATTCTCCAAATACCCAACCACTAGATGGTAGTGTTGTTGTAGCAATATGTCCATAGCACTGACAATGAACTGGACCTGACGTCATAACTTCTAGTTTAAACACATATTATCATAAAACGTAATACTTATGTAATGATTCACATTGATTAATGATCATGATTACCGTGATAATGATGATTGCTAAAATATCTGTTGGTATCTGACTTGGCTTGCTTTTTTTTTTTTTACAACTGTTTTTGACCCCCCTTAATAATTAATATAAATATTTGACGTCTTTAATTTTGTCTAATACAGTTATCCACCTATTTATTTTGTTAGAATTTTTTTTATTGTATTTTTCTGAATGTCTTTGGTTTTAAATGTGCTCTATGAATACATTTGACCTGACTATTGAATGTCTCATTTCAAATTTCCTTTAACCAGGTAAAAGTCTCTTTTTCAAGAAAGATAATGCTCACGGGGCAACATAAAAACGCATATTAAAACAATAAATACAAAAAAAAACAAAAAACACAAACAAACTAAGACATCTGTCACACTCTACAACATAGTATACACAATATTAAGATGCTATTAAAGTCCACTTTTGTGTATTCTCCCGACAAAATCTACTGTCACTGAGTCCCTTGATGTACTTCATTAGTTGTCATTATAAAGCCAGGAGAGAAATATTATCACTAGGAAGAAGATGGAGCAACTGTAAGAAGCATGGGATAAAAAAAAAAAAAAAAAGAAGAAGCTGTAAATGCACAGATTAGTTACAATTTTGGGATGAAGTATGTAGTCGATGGGTGCTTCAAATTGATCCACAATTAGTTTTCTATGTAAATATATCTGGTCACAGCTCATATCAGGTTATAATTATGATGGTAAATAAGTATCCAGTGGTTCTGTCTGCAGACAAAGGTCACCAGTTGGGGCCCCAACGTTTTGAATGAGACTATATCGTCCATACAAAAAATGAACCCCTTTTATGATGCTGTCTTCCACCAGCAGAGCAGCAGGTTGTTGTGTGTTTTTTTTTTTTAGCAGCCCTCTCGATTCTTGGTGCATGAATGTTTCTAAACTCTGCACCTTGAACGTCTGGTGAGCAAAAAAAAAAAAGTTAAAGCTTGTGGCTGCGTTTGGGGTAAGTGTTGAGTTGGGTGTTGCCAAAGCCATGCATGGTTAGGCTACTTTAGGTCTTATCAGAGAGAGAGAGAGAGAGAGAGAGAGAGAGAGAGAGAGAGAG
>CALSCE010010647.1:8913490-8954616 GCA_943593645.1 Bovichtus variegatus
AGAGAGAGAGAGAGAGAGAGAGAGAGAGAGAGAGAGAGAGAGAGAGAGAGAGAGAGAGAGAGAGAGAGAGAGAGAGAGAGAGAGAGAGAGAGAGAGACAGACAGAGAGAGAGAGACAGACAGAGAGAGAGAAAGAGAGAGAGAGAGAGAGAGAGAGAGAGAGAGAGAGAGAGAGAGAGAGAGAGAAAGTACTTGCCCACAAGTTGCATTACACCCTGTGGGGGTATTCAATGAAACATCTGCTGAGGGTGGTGACCTTTTTGAACCCCTCCCACCCTCCACCACCCCCCATGTTGCCTCAGCATTCAACCCACATTTTCAAAACAGCTCATCAGTTCAAACGCACAAGGAATCGTGAGTGAGCGCCGGTATTTGTAAAAAGGCTTTATTAGACAACCCTGCAGTGACACCCCCCCCTCCACCAAACTCTCTCTCTCTCTCTCTGTCTCTCTCTCTCTTTTTTCTCTTGTCTGCGCGCGCGCAAGAGCAGCTGTCATTTGGTCGAAAGCGGGTGCCCGCGCGCTGCATATAGCGAGACTATCCTGTTGGAAGATTATGCTGCGGCTCTTGGCCATCTTGTATCAGACAGGATGAGAGGTTGATTAAAAAAAAAAAAAAACAAAAAAAAAAAACGAGCATAGGAGTACCTTTTCTTTTTTTTCCCAACAGAAGACGGTCGTTGACGGGCGAATACCACAAACAGGCAGAAACACTGTGTGTGCTGAAAACACCTCAAACGAGTTGTGGATTATTCCGAGGACATCGTTCTGAAACCATGAGCTGGGGGTCAGAGCTATGGGTGAGTCTCTCGTGCACTTGTATCGTTTGGTATTTCTATCGAGGCTCTGTGAACCTAACGGTTCTCAGACAAAACATAAATAAACGTGCGGGTGACACAAGGCGCAGTGGCTCCATGTTGTATTTTTAGCCGCTTAAACGACGTTTGCATGCGCTGCTTTGTGGACGTTCAGCCCCCTGTGACGATAGCCAGCTAATTTGTAGCGGTAATCACTGCAGCTGATGTGTATTTGTGTTACGTTTCGTTGCAACATCAGCGCAACATGATGTAGTTTGCACTGACGGGTATGCGCGAGAGTCCGAGCTAGCTAGCCATCCATTTTAGTTTACATTTTGAGCATTTCAAACCACGCTTTGCACACACACCCCCTCACATTATAACATAGCTATTCCGGTGCCAAGTTGTTGTTGCAGTATGTTCATGTCGCAGCGGCACTTGCTCTTTTTTTCCCTGACGGTTTCAGACATATTTGTATGCGAATTCGGGCATTTATCGTGCTGTATTATTACTGCCAGGAAGTAGACGAGTTCTCTCTCTTTAAAAAAAAAATCGGCACACCATAAGGATACTGAAGCACTGCTGTTTAATGTCAAAATCGTACTTAAAAAGTACATAAGTATTGTCATCAAACGAAAAGCAGTTATTATGCACAAATCGCCCTTTTGCAGAATGTTTTAGCCTATATTATAATTATCGACGCATTAATGTGCTCATCACATTAATGTTGCAGCTGGTGAAAGTGGAGCTAATTTCATCTACTTTATATACTGCTGAGGGTCTTAATTCATAATAATACATCATGATGCATTTATTAATCTGAATCTGCAAAGTAACTGATAGTAGTGGAGTAAAAAGTGCAATATTTGCTTCCAAAAGGTAGTGGAGTAGAAGTACAAAGTAGCATAAAATGGAAATACTCCACAAAAAAAAGTACAAGTAGCCTACCTGAAAATTGTACTACATTAATTGTACATAGTTACTTTCACTGGTTAACTCACTAGTAATTGCATGTAAGTAGTAATCAAATGGCTTGCTAATTATTTTTAATTTATGTTTATATTTATCTTCTGGATAAAACAAATGAGACATGTTTTTTTATGGCAATCATTTTAATTCTATTCACAACTTGAAAGCTGGTGCTAACTGAAGTATTTCCGCAGCTACAACCGGAAATGTCAGATGAATTAGTCTTAGATTTGACCAGAATTTGCATTTCATTTGACTGAGTAAGAACTCTCCCAGGTTGTCACAAAATCAGGCGGACCTTGTGTGACTCCATGTCTTATGAATGTTTGATGAGGTTCATCAGGCACTCTGTGAGCAACAATAGAAAACAAAGTAGAAGCCCAGTGACCTTACTACAACACATTCCTGTGCAATGATGCCACTTCTCACGGAAATAATAATAAATAATTTAAACTTCTTCAGTGGGAATTCTTATCAAGCTAGATATCGTGTCAGTGGTATTTCCCCACATTCAGACGCACATCGCAAACTACAGCATGGGAATAATGAAGATTACAGGACTGTGTCAAACTATTTTTACGACTTGATAATAAGCAGCTGTGGCGAGAAGAATTCCTGTTGTTAAGGTTTTGTTTCAGTGGCTCTTGTTGTTATTGTGTTGTGGAAATGATCCACTGCCTGGCAGAGGTGCTGGCATGCTGTTCCAGGATTCAGTGTGCGTGCGTGCGTGCGTGTGTGTGTGTGTGTGTGTAAAAGTTACTACATGGAGTTTGTATTTGAACCTGCAGGAAGGGTCACATTTTATTGACTTAAACTCACGATCTGTAGGCCAACAATGCTACACCTGGTCACAATACTGCAGTTTGGACCAGTGTTTTTCTCTCCGATAAAACTGCAGTCTAATGTAATGTAATGTTTTTCCTTCTCAACCAAGCCGCAAAGGGGCCTGGAGATAGTTAAATCAGGGATGTGTTTTCCTTTCTAAGAAAAAAAAAAAAAAAAAAAGAGATGGAGGGTGAGCACTCCCCTGAATTCTCGAGTAATTTACCTGGTCCAAAGTTCACAGGAAAATCTAGTGATGTCAGTGTATTTCTGTAATGCTTGACTAAGAAAAATGGCTGCCCAGGTGAAAGTGAACACAGCCTGAAGACATTCTACAGGCTTTCATGTGTACCTTAAGTCTGGAAAACATTTGAAAGTGTTTTAAATAGAGACTGAGCTTTTGCGGAGAATAATGTATTACAACCAGATGCTCCCTTTTTTTTCTTTTTTTTTTTTCTTTAGCGGGATGAATGGAATCCAGACACTTGTTCCTTTAATCTTCGACCCTGCAACACTAGTGCAGCAGACAGAGCATAGCAGTGCTCCACAGGTGGATGTTGCCACTGAAGAATGCGCGTACATTATTGTTCTTGTTGCCCCAGCCCAGATCAAACAGCAAAACATACAGTAACACCAGCGCTGTTGCTGTGGTAGGACCCAGACTTTCTTAGTTTCATTATTATTATTATTTCGGTTATTTTCATTATCAATTATTCTGCAGATTAATCTGTTTGGTTTACGAAATGTCAAAAAAATAGTGAACGGGTAAAAGTCTCTTTTTCAAGAAAGATAATGCTCACGGGGCAACATAAAAATGCATATTAAAACAATAAATACAAAAAAAACAAAACGCAAACAAACTAAGACATCTGTCACACTCTACAACATGGTATACACAATATTAAGATGCTATTAAAGTCCACTTTTGTGTATTCTCCCGACAAAATCTACTGTCACTGAGTTCCTTGATATACTTCATTAGTTGTCATTATAAAGCCAGGAGAGAAATATTATCACCAGTAAGAAGATGGAGCAACTGTAAGAAGCCAGGGATTTAAAAAAAAAAAAAAAAAGAAGCTGTAAATGCAGTGATTAGTTACAATCTTGGGATGAAGTATGTAGTTGATGGGTGCTTCAAATTGATCCACAATTAGTTTTCTATGTAAATATATCTGGTCACAGCTCATATCAGGTTATAATTAGGATGGTAAATAAGTATCCAGTGGTTCTGTCTGCAGACAAAGGTCACCAGTTGGGGCCCCAACGTTTTAGGAGCTGGAATAAGTAAATGTTTGGCACTTTTGCTTGATAAATGACTGAAAAGGTTATATAGAGGATGCAACATGACAGATGAAGGATAAGGCACCACGCATTCTATCATGCTCACCCAGTTTGTTCCTCGCTGTTAACAGGAAAGTAAATGATGTTTCAGGAAGTGAAGTCACAGTCGAGCTGGGTTTCTCAATCTCTCACGAACACGGATGCTTTGGTTAGGTAGTGCTAACAGGCCATGCTGTGATATAGCACTGGTTCATCATTTTATAATCATGGAATTTAAACCTAATTTCAATAGAAACCTTTTTAGGGAAGTTTTGGCTAGAATGGCTATTGTTTGTGTTTTGTGTGTCAGCATGAGTAAATCACCACAGTCAACTGATAGACTGCAAAATGCTGAATGCCTTTGTTGCAACATCATAGCATTGATTATAATCTTCACCGTCTACTTAAAGACAGACTCTGGAAATGTTTGCTGCAATACAAATGATGACCAGCACTGAGCTGGCCTTGTAACATTACCAACAAGGTACGACCAACAGAAGTGTTCCAAGAACAAGGAAAGTTTGTTTGTGCAAGCAGAGAATGAAGTAAATGATCACGTGCATGCACAGTAAGGACCCCAAACCTCCTCCAAAAGAGACAACGTGTACAAATGCAACCAAGGAACAAGGAAGTCAAATGTGGTGAAACGTATGACTGTTTCTCAGCAGAACCGGGGTCATAAAAGAAACCAAAACGAAATACCCATTATAGACAACTATTTTATAACAACTTTTAGAAGCATCACACTTTAAATAACCATTCTAAATCAAGTTAGCTGTGCTTGTTTGAAGAAAGGGAGGCCGCAACATCTCAGAAGTATTTCCTCTTGGCGCCTGGGTGTCAGCGCTAAAGCTAGCACTTTACGCAGCAGAGATGTCACCAACCAGGCCAAAGTTATTTTGTCAAGGGGGATCACACACACACACACACACACACACACACACACACACACACACACATAGACTAAATATCAGCAGTCCATAGCAGCTTAAAATGTAAAAGTAAGTATCTCTAAAAATTGTGGTTTTACGTTAACCAAAGTGACTACTACACCTTTCCACTCTGACACCTTCGATGTTTCACTTCTCTTATCTGGTGGATTTGGGAAGTGGATTGAGTTACTTTTCACACAGTTCCACGCAGGAGACAACTAAATCTTCATTGTCAGTAGGATGTAGAAGTATGTTGTCCGATCACACAACTTATTGATGAGGAAACATGGACAAGGTTGAAACTCTGCTCAAAGAGCAGCAGCTTAAGGTGAGTTGAGCTGCACGGGGTCATCAGCATTGGCTTTAAGATGGAAAGCAAATTGACCCATGTTTGGTCTTTGACTCAACCATGCTTCGCCATTAGTGCGTTACCTTGATTATCCAGCGCTATAGAGTAGCAATGATGAGTCGACTAATTGAAGCTAGTTGATTGACAATAATAATTGCCATTTATTTTGATTATCAATTGATCATTAAAGTATTTTTTATGTACTTTATGTAAAAATTGCAGAAAATGCTGTTTTCAGCCCTTCAAATATAGAGATTTCCTGATTTTCTCTGTTTTTATCATATTAAAGTGAATATCTTTGGGTTTTGGACTGACAAAACATGACATTTAAAGACATCACCTTGAACTTTGAGGAACTTGGATGGACATTTTTCACAATTTTCTGACATTTTCTAGACCAAACAATTAATCAATTCTATAAAACCATAGGCAGATTAATTGATAATGAAAATAATTGTTAATTGCAGCCCTATTCAGCACCAGTGGAGGCGTGAATATCTGTCTTACCATTGGGGACAGCTTGAGAGATGTTTGTTTCGTAGTTTTAATTGTAGGCACACTCCTATCTGTTAACCATCGGCCCTAATGTAATTGAGAGGGGAAAGTGGTGTTGTCTGGAGAGGCCTTTTTAAACGCCGCTTGTTTTCTCTCATGTCATTAAGTGGTGCTCCAGACTTTGCCAGAGGGGCACAGACAGAAAAGTTCAATCGAAACCTCATGGTCTTGTTTTGGGGGGATTGCAGTCATGCGTTCACAGCAGTGAGATGTCAGGGCGGCTCCCCTGGTGGTGTTACTATGAAACAGAGTGTGTTAGACGGCGGTTTCCTCTGTGTTGTATCTCATCTTGGCTCTGACTCCCCCAGGGTCCAGCCTCCTCCCCTGCTGTTCACTTGACATTCAAGGCACATCCAGGCCTGAAACCTGAGCTAGTTTGTTTCCTTCTAAGTGTGCTAGAGTCGGGTGGGGGGGGACTTCAGAGACTGAAACATTTTGCAGACTTCGACAGACGTCCCTTCACTCGCTGATTAAATCTTCCACTCATCACCACCCACCTGCTGACTCACTGATACCTCCGCAAGCCCTTTTTCTCTTCCGCTCTTTCTTTTAACCTCCATGACGGTAAAATAGTGATGAATGGATCCACATCTGATCTGTAGGCCTCAGACTGCCCCCCCTGGGAGAGAGAAGCAGAAAGAAAGGGGAGGGTACATATTTATATATATTATTTACATATGTAAAACATGCAGATGAATTACAATAAATAGGAATTTCTGTCTTGTCTTACTCTCTGTTAGCCTAGCCTCTTAGTAGAGCTGCAACGACTAATCGATTAGTCGATCTACATAAAAATAATCATCAGCTACTTTGATAATCGATTCATTGAGTTATCGTTAATGTCATTTTTCATGCAAAAATGACTTTTGAGAAACTAGGATGGACATTTTTCACTGTTTTCTGACCGAATGATTAATTAATTCATTAAATTAATTAAAAATCGGCAGATGAATCGATAATGAAAATAATCGTCAGTTTAGATACTACCTCTGCTTCCCTCTTGGACAAGGTTAGGGTTCACAAATTACAGTTTTGAATCTACTGCTTTTCAGTATATTTTCTAGTTTTTCACATCCATCTTCAATTTTGTGCAACATACTTGTAAACCTGTAGGCCACATCATGGCTCTTAGTAACAATTAGTCGATTAATTTGTTAATCAATTAATCTATCAACAGAAAATTAATCTACCACTATATTTTTAAAAAATCAATTAATCCTTTTAAGTGATTTCTTTTAAAAGCAACTATTCTAGACATTTGATAGCTGCACGAATGTAAGAATTTTCTGCTTTTTTTTTTTTTTTTTTTTTTTTTTTTGTCTTAACACTGGTAAATTAAATATATTTTTGGGTTTCAGTCAGTTGGTCGAACAAAAGAAGATGGTTGAAGACATCTCCTTTGGCTCCAGGAAATAGTTTTTATTTTCATTGTTTCTTTTAATGTTTTATGCACCAAACGATTAATTGAGATGTTCTTTCCGGGGCCGTTTTCTGACCACAAGTGTAGTCCTTTCCTCTTCCTCATATCTGAATAGTAGGGGTCTGAGCCATTTTGTCATCTTGTCCATGATAAGGTGACTCAACCCTTCCCACCACAGACTCACTGTTGCAACCTCTGATCCGTAGTCATCATTGCCTCTTCTGTTATTTGTAAAGTTAACCTCTAATCATTGTTGTGACGGTGGAAATTATACCGCTGTTGGAACTCAGTCACATGCGCTCTGACATATAGTCATGGCCTTCCATGTTCTTCTAATTAGTGCTGTATTGTACTACATACTGTTAAGTGCCATTTGTCCTTTAGGCTGTGACAGCATTGAGTTTCCCTCAACAGAGTAATGGAGTAACACTATCACAGTGATTGCCTCCACTGTTTTCCGACTATTCAAGGGGAAGGATGCACAAAGGGCCACGGCCTCTTTTCTCTGTGTGTAGCTTATAGACAAGCACTGGTAGCAGTGATAGCGGTGCATAGAATGACAGTAGAATGAGCCTGAGCAGATGGCACATGTTCAAAAGAGGTGTCATGATGGAAAAATTTGATATTTCTTCATGTAACTTTTACCAAAACTTCACAAATGTATATATTTACTTATAAACTTATAAACACATACGTATATGAAACAAGTAGAAACATTTCCTCTGATATGGCCTATAAGATGACACGGGTGCAAAAACAAATATGTTTGCTCTGTGGAGGTTTTATTCAGCGGGCCAACAGTAGGCATAGTAATATATCAATTCCACTACAGGAGAGACTTGATTTTCGCTGCAATTAGGTGGAAAAGAAATATGTGCGGATATCGGCATCTGCAATCGGCCAGAATGAGTTGTAAAATATTGGCTCATCGGAAAAAAGTCCAATATCGTGCATCCCTAGAAACAAGCTCATATCTACCTGTACAAAACAACTCATAAATATTTTGTGTGCTAAACTAAATGTTACGAGTTTGAACTGAATGCAAAGATGATTTTGATTTTTAGTACAGATTTGACCTCTGTGTTTATTATCCCCAAAGAGCACATGGATGTGACAGCACAGATGTTTTTGCTGCAGCTAGCCAGCAAACACACCAACTGCATGTGCGTGTGTGTGTGTGGTAAAGTACTAAAGATGCTAGTGTACATTTTATTAGCTCTGTTGTCTCAATTCTCCATCTGTCCTCTTTGGTGATCATGAAGTCAGGGAATGTTTCTGAAGCCAAGAAAACAGCTTGTGGGACAGTAGCTGTCTGTTATTGTTCTTCCTGAAATCTCAGGAAAAACAAGCCATACTAGATGTGGTCAGTAGACATCGTCGGTACCGTGTGAACCTTTTTATATGTATATTATTTTACGGCTGCTTAATGTGAAATGATTCAAAGCCATAATAAATACTGGCTTGTGCAGCCATGCAGTTACCACACATTTGTCTCCCACTGCTTGAAAATATTCTAAATGCTGAAGATATTACCAGCTTTCACTTCAGCCCACTCTCGCCTTTTTTCACATTTCCTCATTTGCTCCGTTTTTTTCTTTCTTCTCTCTGCTTTCATCACACTGACTCACTCGCTCTCCCCTCTCCTGTAATTGCCTCTGCGAGACTGATGTTAATAGATAAAATCGCGTGTGTCCTTTTTTAGAAAGTAAAAGCTTGTTCACAATGAACGTTCTTGTTCTATGTTTTCACAACTTAGATCTGTCCTCTCTCACAGTGGGAGAATTAACCTCACATTTTTGTGACTATTGAGAGGCTGCGTGGGCCTGAGGAGGCTTCTTGGCATGATTGTACATCATTGTGATCTGTTAACTCTCTTGAATCTGCAGGATGCTTTGTCAAAACCTTTCTGCGTTAGCAGGAATATCTCTCTTCATTGAGAAGTTATTTATAATCGGGCAGAACGTGGGGCACTGTGGACATTTATTAACGTGGGTGGCGGTCGTTGATTGTTTTAGGAAATTGTTTTGGCGGTAAATGGTGTTTTGAAACTATGTCCATCACTTCCTCTTGCGGTGTCTGACTTAATTCATTAACAAAGACCGTCTTCCTTACGAACTTGATAAGTTTGCATGTCTCTCAGAGTAGGTGTTACCCCGCAGTATGCTGAGCATTAGCATTGAAAACACTGGGTGCAACTTTCACACATACAAGTGCATTAAACACAGTGAAAAATCAAAGTCTTTCTCAGATTAGTTTCCTGCTTACCATGTCAGACAGCCTCTTAAGAAATGCCATCTTTACTCATATCCTGAGATGAGACATTTTAGGGTGGAGTCAAAGTGTTGCCACATAATTTAGAGATTAAAAAAAAAAAACGTTGGTGCTGCCAACAGTTTTGCCACCAAGAAAAAAAACGCCCAGATTTTTCAGCTTATTTTGATGGTACAGTGAGTAGTTATGTATACCATATCCTCTGAGGCCTTTCCCCCCAAATAAAGGATTGTAAATGTTCTAGCATCAGCGTAAAACCTTTAAGTTGTTTGCAAGAGAGAATAAAGCTACAGTCTCAAAGTCCTTGTGGGCTGTTAGCAGGTTAATGTGTTGGCTTTTCTTCCAGTAGAATAAAAGCAGCCAGGGATCTCACATAGCTAATAGAGCAGATGTAGAAGGAGATCCGACATAATGTCTTTCATATCTAAAGCCAATTAATGTAAGTGTCTTACTCTACAACAGGGGTCAGCCACCTAGGCACCAGCCAGCTCAACCAATGGCAAACTAGCAATAAGTGTGCGAGGACGTTTTTTGGAAATGTTGAATGTTGCCCTCTCATCCGCATTAAAAGCCTTTTCACAGCCATTGGCCTGTTATTTGCGGGAGATTGATTTTTTTTTTTTTTTTTTTTTAAATTTTAAGAAAAGTGAACAAGATTAGCAGAAGGTTGGTAGAGTCAATGATTTCAGCTCAGGTGTGGATGTTTTCATAAGGATGGCAGCCTTCTTATATAGTGCTCTCATACAGTATATGATTACAATGTTCAGATTATGGGAGAATTTTGATGTGTTGTCATAGCTAAACTTAATGTTAAACTTAATGTGGATATGGTACACTGACTAACACGCTTCATATCAAAAAGGCTGCTGACCCCAGTTCTACTAAATCAATTAATTTAGAGTAAAATATTAAGTTTACCATATAACTGGCCAATAGACTGAGTAAACCATGGCATCAACCACAGCAGCTATAGTTTATCTGTGTTAACATCAGCAGACCATTCCAGCGAAATACAATGCCCTGGTTAAAAATAGCAACTCCGCTCATTGGCTGTACAAGCCGTACTTGTCTGTATGACTTTTGTCTTATTTTATGACACCTCTCTGCAGTATCGAAGTTAAATGAGTTGTGACAGTAATTAGGGGAATACTGCTCCAGCAACACTCAGTGCCGCACTCTTTTCCTGGAGAGAAATGCAATACATGGTTGGCACATGGCCAGATGTAGTGATTTGATCCTCGAGGGAGAGATTTGATTCTTGTCATCTGCAGCTCAGTTATTAAACTGTAGCTGTAGTGAGCAAAGAGCCATTGCATGAAGAGAAGCCTTACGTGACTGACAGAAAAAGGCAGCATGGCGTCACGCAGATCTATTTAAGAACTGAAACTGAGCAAGACACACAGTTGGTTGTGCGAAACACATTTTAATCTAGTCTCTGATTTACTTCCATCATGTTTGCCTGCAGGCTTAATTATATGCTAGTGCTGTTTGTTTGTATGTTTTTCCGTTCAAGTTCCATGGCAGCTACAGTATGAATTAAATTCAAAGACTGACACCTATTGGCAAGAAGTATAGTAATCATAAAGGTAGTATTTTGACTATTTTGCACGAGAACATGTAGTTATTATGTTCAAATCATGGTTGTTCCTCAGCGGGAAAGGGTTTACATGAGACATGTCATGGCAGCACATGAGTGCCTCACCTGAACCATGTATAGCATGTATACTATGAGTGGACGGCTGAGCAGGGGTGTCATTTACAGTAACACTGAAGCCAGTGCTCACGCTGCACTTTTTTCCCTTAAAGGAATACTTCACCCCCAAAATGACCATCAATTACTCACCCCGGAAAAAATGGGGGCCGCGTTGAACAACAGCAAAATTATGTCAAAACATCCGTGTAGAAAATCTCGCAGAACTCATGCAGTATAATCCAAGTCTCATTTATCCAGTCGTATGCTCACTACTTCACAAAACACATTTGCTTCAATACCTCAAGAATGTTTTTTGGATTCTTTGTTCCCTTGGAGGCACGCGAGAAATATAGTTTTCTTCGCGAATCCAACGTAACACAGGGTGAGTCATTGATATACAAATGATCTTTTTGAGGGTTAAGTATTTCTTTAACACGTTTCCTGCCATGAGTTAATGTTTACCGACAATTACACAACAACAATTTTGGCTGCTGATATTTTTTTTATTACATTAACACATAAGAGACAACTTTGATATGGATCCTGTCGTGTTCTTTTATTTAGAAATAGAGACTCATAGAAATCAATTTCAGAAAACTTCTCTTCATATTAACCTTATTTATTCCATGATGATATGGTATGCATTGCAAAAGTACTCAGCTGAGGACCCATTTCACTGTCCACAGAGCACATTTAAGTAGTTACACAGATTCATAGGACGGCCACGATCTCTTGTTTACAACATATTTTATACCCGCCGCCTTTCAGGTATAGTCTTCTCCCATTGGTTGGCTGGGGCCAGGTCCTATTGGCCCCTTGTTGTTGCGAGGCCACGCCTCTTAGCGCTTCTCTGCTCCAATCAGATCTTCAGTCACCCTTTTAGGTGGTGTACTCTTCTGCTACACAGTTTACAGATATTGCTTCTTATTTCACAGTAGGTTGGCCACTAGTAGTTGCTTAATTCAATAACATCTTACATATCACATATTACATCTTAATAAGGCACATTGTAACAGTTTACATATTGATTATTCTCACAATCCCTTAGATTTAAAAAAATATATATTTAAGAATTGTGACCAAGTTTACTGTTGAACAATAAAGTCGACTCAAGTCAAGTTCATTTTAATTTTATAGCCCAATATCACAAATCCCAATTTTGCCTCAAGGGGCTTCACAATCTGCACAGCGTACGACACCCTCTGTTCTTAGACCCCCAATTTGGATAAGGAAACCCATGGAAAAAATGTCAAAATTAAAAAAACAACTTGTTTCTATGAGCTCAAACTGGCATTTCTATCCTGCAAATTCTTGCTACATGTCGTATAGATACGATACATTTACAATAAGCTAATATTGCCAGATATTACCTCTAGAACATGGGTTTGAAAACTAACTTCCTCAGCTAAAAATGTCAGTCAGTGCCATTGTACTGATACGGTTTAATTTCTCCATCAGTACCCCACTTGCTTCAGTCGTTCATATCCATATAATGTTGAAGCTTATGAGCTAAGAGATGGCCTATCAGACAAATCGGGATTACTTCCATCTCGGTCACTTAACGAACTGGCCAATATACTGGCAAGTTGTAACAGTTTAGTATATAAAGTGTCATTGCGGTTCTTTCATATTAAGTTCAAAGTTTTCCTTAATTCTAGAGAATGTGTTATATAAGATTTTAAAGAGCTTTATCCTCCGAAAAGAACAAAAACATCTCAAGGAGAACAATGACTAATGTGTGTTTGCTGGCCTCGCGGGATTAATCCACAGCAGCTTCCTATTGGGTGGTTAAGGTAGTAAGAAGGGAGGTGTAGTAATCAGATTAATGACATGGTCATTTAATCAAGTTCTGGGCTGGACTTACAACATTTCTGTTGTTGCCTCTCATTACGCCTTTTGTTCTGCCTGCATTTGGTGTGCTTCAATTGACAAATGTTCTTTGAATACCAGGATGTAAGATAAGTTTGGATCCAATCTTTGCATTACTGTATGCAGGACCTTTAATCGACTAACACTGCCCTGCTTGACCAAGACTTGTTGTTCTCTCGTGTTCTACTCCACCGGGATGGATTAGCTTCGTTCGGAGCTCCTTTTTTCCACTTTGTTGTCGCACAAAAACCGCGACCATGTTGCGCAGAAAAAGTGAGTTTTTCATTTTCCTGGACAGCGTTTGTTCTGTGAAATCGGAAACGGAGGAGCAAAAGGAAGAGCACGAGCTGAGCCCGTACGAAGAGTATCTGCAGGTGCTACTGCAGATGAAGATGACAAGTGCTGTGAGTGAGAAGAGATGTAAAAAAATGATTCTTGCATAATTATTCTTTCCATCCAAACATGCAGTATCATTAGTCAAGTAAGAAAGGCTGTTAGACACCAGACTTTTACAAGAGAAGAGAAAAATGCTGCAGTCAACGTTTCTTTTTGAGTCCATAAATGAGTTGACCACCCATTCTGTTACTATGACTCACAACTGAGAGGCAGCAATTTCCTGTTCCTTAACCGCCATGAGAAGGGCTGGTTTTCTTATCGAGTGAACCAATTACTCATACATGATACTGTTCTCGACCGTTAGGCTAAGTGATATTGACAGACGTAGAGGGATTAAATGGCAACAGTGGCCGTGCACAGGCAGGCACAGAGAAGACATGTTTTATGGACATGGAAGCATGATACACGTGTGCATACACCAACACACATTCTTAAATTTCAGACAGGCAGAGGCGTTGTTTCTATTAATATCTACATGGCATGCAAACAAGAGCTCTTACACATAAGGTCACCCACTGCCCAAAACAGCTGCTCACATTTTGCAGAGCGTTGGTGTGTACATATATGTGTGCGTTTTCTTGTAGCATGCGTTAGTTTTGTTCTTGAACTTCAGGTAGTTGATCATACCTAATAGTGATAGGGAAAGTCTCTATGCAAATGTCAGCTCAGTTATAAGTGAATGCTGAGTATTTAGATAAATTGCACTAAAATAAAACTTATCCTATGCAGCAAGATAGACATATTTGCTGCATTGGCTTATTTTGATGTTAGTGTAAATTGTCTTTAGGGTTGCAACTAAGGATTATTTGCATTATTGATTAATCTGCCGGTAATCTTTTTTCTATATTAAGCTATAAATAGTTTGGTCGACAAAAAGTCAGAAAATAAGGAAAAATGTCCAAAGTCAAAGGTGATTTCTTTTAAATGTCTTGTTTTGTCAGTCCAAAAACCAAAGATATACAGTTTCATATACTATAAAACAGAAAAAAAAGCAGGAAATCTCCTCATTTGAGAGGCTGAGAACAGCATTTTCTGCCATTTTTGCATGAAAAATCACTTTGACATGCGTTTGTTTGCATTCATGTGTTAAACCATAATTTAGGGTGGGTGGGCATTGGGGCTGACAAACCATTCTCAACCTTTAATAGCCCAAAGAGAAATAGCTGAGGGCAGCTATTCAGTAGTCAAGCACATGATCATCGGTCTTTGTTTATGTGTGTGCACGAGCGTGTTTGTGTATGTGAGGCTACCGTCCCTTTTCCTGTGACTCCACTCCGACACAGGGGTTGCATCGGCCTATGGAGGCATTGTTCCACCCCGCTTTCTTGTACAAAGCGCGGTGTGTGTGTTTGAGAGAGGGTTTGGCATCTCCCCCCAAATATTTGTTCTTGCTGCTTGACGCCCACAGTCGTGAGACTCGTGGAGGACAGTAGATTTTGGTGGCTCTTAGCGTCGGAGTCATCTCTCTGGTGTGTCTGCTATGGTCAGTGAGAATAGATAATTAATTACTAGAACAACTCCATAGTATTTGACATTTTCTGCCACTTTGTTCAATGAAGCAGGGCTAGTTTTGCTGGAACAATCGGGCTACTTGTTTATTATTTGATTTGGCAGGACGCTTGCATCCTAATGACGACTTTTGGATGAATGCAGATTCCTCCTTACCCTTCTCCTTCTCACTGCAGTGCGAAACTGCGAAAATAACTCATTCATGTTTACTATAATGTTTCTAATAGATAAGCACATAAAAACCAGGGTATGTAACATGTGGGTTGCTGCTTCTATTGTGTCATTTTTTTGTTTCTGCTGTTTTCCGCATGAAGACTTTTTTTCTCTTGTATCGCAAAAGAAACACTTACTCAAAATGTTCATGTTCCATTTTCAATGTAAATAAAAACTCAATATCCATCGACAATTATTAAAAAAAAAACAAAAGAAATATTTAACAATCTGAGAGGAATAACTTACTTTGATAAACCTCTAATGTCAAATATGCTTTTTCATGAGTTACGTAATAGCATTGGTTATCCTGGAAAGAATTGCCATATTTTAAAGACGTAATCAACAGTATAGTCAAGTAATCGTTGACAATTTAACTATAATGTAATTGCACTTTTTTTTTTTTTATTTTTTTTTTTTATTATGTAATCAGGAAATACTTACTTTTTGTAATGTCATTACGAAATCCCCATTACATATAATGCGTTATTACCCAACCCTAATAAAAAACACCCTAAAAACCACCTTCTTCTCTTTTAACTCCGACTAAATATCTGTATGGTTATCACACAATCATTACTTCCATCATAGTTTCCGTCACACCAAATTTTCTCAAATCTTAAGCAATGAATGAGACTCCAGGTCAATATGCTCTCCATGGGACAGTGAGGTATACAGGGTTTCAATGAGTCTTTCACCACAAAAAAAAAGACAAAAGCATCTAAAGGCCTCTTGTCCCATTGTCTTCGGTCCAGCAGAACATCTGTCCCCTCAGCCTCTGTGGATTACCCCCTGCTCTGTCTGGCGTGACGTCTGCTTTTCTTTGTCTCAACAGGTTTCCTGTCAGGGGCTAGACGTCATATAGTAGATACCAGTGACACAATCTGAAAGCTCGAAGCTTAGTTTGGAAAGTTTGAATCTTAGTCAGAGAGCCTAAAGCCAACTTATGTTATTTTACTCCTTGTAGGAATTAATACATATTTGCAACAGAATTGTGATTTGAATTAATTTAATTTAATGTAATATGAATATGTTTCCCATCTCCTAGCTGGGGTGACATGGTGTCTTGATTAAAAAAAATATATAAATCAAACATTTTTCACCGTAGTAAAGCTACTAATTTCTATGTTTGGGGTCAGTTCATACGTCCGTTTTGTTCCCTTGTTCAGAAACTTATCAGGCGTACTTATGCTCCCATCTGTGAAATCCTCCATGATAAAATCCATCTGAAATCTGTACATTATTACACCACCAAATTAAATTAATGAGAGATCTGTTTATTTAGACTTTTTCTCTCTAGAATAATTTTTATATTTACAAACAGCAATTGCATTCGCAACAGCAACAAGGACAAAAAAACATTTAAGACACAAACCGAGGATACATACATTTAACATACCATTACAATCACAGCAGAAAACATATTAGACCCTTCAACATATATTTAATCTGGGATTAAAATATATATTGAATTCTTAGGATAGACTGGTGCACAAAAGAGTGCTTCAGTGTGAGTTTATTAATCTTAGAACCCTGTATGTGACGCTAACAATTTGTTGTAGGCTCATTCGTAGAGTTTCTCAAGGGGTTGACCTACAATCTTTGAGCAGACTTTCATTCGGTGAAGCAGTTTTGACTTTAAAGTGGTGGAGAAACACTTGCTCAGTGTAGTATTACAATAATGTAGATCACTCAATATCACAGAGGTAAAGAACAAAAGAAAAGATTTGTCTACTCGCCCCGAAAGGCCTAAAGGCAAGAGAAAATACATTCTTTCATTTTGGTTCTTTTTGCAGACAGATTAAATGTGGTCTTTCCAGGATTCTTATTTTGTGTTGTCTGCATTCCTGTATCATGAATCAACTCACTTCTGTTGTTGACAGGTGCATTGTTATGTAACCCATCGGTCCTGAGGAAATGTGTGGTCGGGTCAAAGAACAGTTCTTCTACATGCTCCATTTATTCCAGACCTTCTGTCTTTGAAACCTAATGGGGATAAAAAAAATGAATTAAAAAAACACCAGCAGCAGTAGAGTAAGTTATGTTTTTACTCTCCACTGCCTTCTGTGATGGAGAGAAGGAACAGGAAGCCACAGAAGGTTGTACCTGCTTTTATTGTTCACATTTCAAACGGTGTCAAGTATCACAGCCTTTTTTTTTTTTTTAAAGATGAAGAATACACAAACGGGTAAAGGTGCTGGGGTATGTAAGGAAAGGAAGTTGTAAATATTTCCTTGTCTTCTGATACTGTAGGTAATATTCCAGTGCAATAAATCCAGTTGTAGTTAGATTCCAACATTGTGGCATGTTGTAGTGGTTAGATTTCACTATTAGGTCTCCAGCTGCTTTAAATTCAATTAGATTCAAATCTTTGCAGCCTTTTTTTTGGTTTGTTTGCTTCTGTAGGAGACGACGAAGAGGACATGGTATTAATATGAGACTGCAACTGATGATGATGATGATGATGATGATAATCATACACAAAAAAATAATACATAAAAGCATATAGAGGTACACAAAGCAATAAACGTGCAAAGATCTTTATATGACTCAAAAGGTAAGATAAAAGATACAAAACGATATTAAGACGGAGAGAAATAAATACAATAAAAAAAACAATAAAAGGATAAAACCCATGAATGATGATCAAGTCAGAATCAAACATCAAAAATAGCAGTAGCATGAATAAACTGGGTAAAACAGTCTGGTAAAAGTGTGCTTCTCCTGGCGTTGTGCTCTGTCTATGTCAAACAGAGGAAAGAGGGAACGTCTGCGTTGTAGGGATGCAGGTCAAAGGACCCTGAGTGTGGATGAAATCAAGAGATTTAACACATTAAACTGCACCATAATCTCCATCAGCAGGTGGGAAGTGTGGGAGGTCACGAGGGGGCTGATCCTTATACAAGCATGTATTTGTTTTCTTACAGCACACGGGCAACCTACACATATTTAGTCACTGCTAAGTGTCTCCTTTGTTCTCCGTTTGAACCTGTTTCCCATTTCCTGGATAATAAAAAATATTTAGCTGCCCAGTGCTATTTATTTTCCTTCATGTACTAACCACAACAGTAGATGCATCACCGTGAGTGGGATTGTATCCTGAAATAACAAGCGGAGTGGGGCTGGTTCGTTTCCTGAAGGGATCCCCCACTTATTCCCTCCTGCAGGAACAAGTTCAGGTGTCAGAGGCCGCAGATGACAGAATGGAAGTTGGAGTTGGAGCAGGAGTTATTAGTCTTTAGTACGGGAGGCCATAGGAGGTGTTTTTTACAAAAATTCCTTTGCATGTTTTGAATATGAGTTCAGTAACTGCTCGGCCGACTGTGACAGAATACCTGACACTGTATAATTTGCATGCAGTGTGTGCACACACGCCAAGTGAAGTAACTGGAAAGTTCATTCGTTTTACATTTTTGAAATTCATCTTTTCCCACTGAAAGTATTTTCACTGGAAAAAAGAATAATTTGCATTCTGCTGCTTCAAAGCTTCGACAGAGAATAAAGTAGGAACAGAAGTCTTTACTGCTGTCTTTGGTTTTGAAATAGTTGTCAAGTCAAGATCATAGCATGAAATACAGATAAAAGTGTTGGCTTTATATTTCATTTCTGTTAAAAGTTTTCTTTATAGGGTTATGGTTACTTTATTGTCTCCCATTGAAGAAAGTTGTCCTGGAGATTTGCTGCGACGAGACAAAAACGCCACAATAAAACACATTAAATATAAACATTAGCCTGAGATAAAACTACCAAACTATCACAAATAATAGTTACGTCTGCAGTTTATGATTATTTTATTGTGCTAATTAATCTGACAATTCTTTCCTTGATTTAAAAAATAAATAAATAAATAAATAAAAATAAAAGAAATTGATAGTTTGGTCAATAAAATGTTAGAATAATGTAAAACAAAAGGAAAACAAAAAGATCCTACAGCAGTTATTCAGTTTACGGCTATAGAAGAACAATTAAAGCACATATTCGCATTTGAATTTCTGGCATTTATGCTTAAAGAATGATTCAACAAAAAACTAAATGGTTACTAATTATAGACTAATTCTCCCCCACTTCAAATGCTTGTCTGCTTTGCTTATAGATTCCAAATCACTTACACAATGAACAATAAGCTGTACAGGGCTATATATTTTATAAGTTGGAATGGCAGCAGGTTGATGTAATAAAGAGACTACAAGACTGTGTGCTCGCCTCTGAAACACTTTCACATAATGTGTTGTTGTCTTTAATACTTGCCCCACTCACATTCATAATTTATTAATCAGCTCTTTCTCTCGGAGCCGGGAGAATTGCTTTAGATGGCTTTTCCAGTTCCAGCAACTTTTATCCCATCTGATATGAGCAAAGGTTAATGAGCTTGGAATGACTCTGCATGTTGTGGATCATAACCTTTATTTTATATACAGCTCAGGTTTGAAATGCGGTAAAGTGAAGAGTTTATGGGATCCCTGCAGGCAGTAGGTCCCCCCTCCCCAAATGTAATCCCCTCCCATGTTATCCCGCCTCTCCTGTCATTTCTACTCCTCTCAACACCCCCCCCTGCTTTTCTGCTCTCCCTCACTATCCTCCTCTCCCATCCCACTTATTCCACCTTACGCCTGATGGAGCATTACGCCTGAATGCTGTGGGCAGCCGCGGCCTCAGATTCAGTGTGTTACGTGTGTGTGAGGGAGCCAGTGCTTCATCGGTTCCTCCCCTGCTTTCTGGGATTCTTGGTCCTCAAAGACAATCTGGAATTACTTGCTGTGCAGTTTCTTTGTTACTGCGTGGGGTCAGCGGACATTGTTCCAACTCCAGACACTAATCTGCATTTGCTCCGCTTCGGATACATTGGAAATGGTTTCGTGGATGCCTTCTCCAACCTAACCTCAGCCTTCTGTTGCTTTGGAGGCGAGTTGGATGGACATTTTCTGGATTTGGATATTTCAAAAGGGTACACATTCCACACGGAGACACGCTGGGTAAAATGGTGCCCCTGCAAAAAAGGGTAATCTGAGTTATGTGTGTGTGTGTGGAGGAGTGTGTGTTAGAGAGAGGAGGGTTTTATGTGCATGATGTGGCGGCAGTGACGTGTACTGATTGTCTGTTTTCTTCTGAGAATACTTGATGCCTACAAGTGATAACGAAGCTGTTTCGTTACTTTAATTGGCACATAGACCTGAGAGTGAGCATGCTCGTGGGCATTAAAGGAGAAGGGGAAGCGTGTTGTAGAAACAACAAAACAAAAAAAAGGAGTTTGAGGGCAGAGAAACTGAGGGAGAAAAACATTTTAGTGACGAGGCTGAGGAGTTATTTCTGTAAAAAATCTCTAATTGTCTGTTTTTTAATCTTGTCACTCTTCTGTTTAGTAGATGGTTGATGAGTGATTGCACATTGAAACTGATTTACAATGCATACTGGGAAGTCCCTCTCATTCAGAATACTCTATTGTTGTCCTTGAGTGCGTCAATTGGCAGTCGTTTAGTTTGTTAATTCTACTTCAAAGGTGTTCATCACACTTAATACGACATGTGACGTCAATAAAGCTACTGGTATATTCAGCATGCTCTGATTCTAATAAAAAGTCAGCTAAAGATGCCTTAAAGTGCTGCACGACTGTGTTCCTCTCAAACTTTCTTTTCATCACCACAACCACTTCCTTTGTCTTTGATATGAAAATGCTCTTTAGTGCAGAGGTGCTTGAAGCACTCATGAAGTACATTGCGTGGTCTGCGCAGAGAATCAGACAAAACCTTTTTTCGTGCTGACACTTCACATGCTTGGTGCGCATCGCTAGAGCGGAACTATTAGCTGGACTCAGGAAGACTCCAGACATGGTGGAGGAGAGGATGGGGGACTGTTGGAGCTACACCAAGGTTGTTTTGGTTTTTTTTGTCCATCTTTAAAATCACATCCAGACTGTCGTGAGACGATCGTTTGGAAGAAGCCGTATGATTGTCAGTAAAGATTAGCTGTAGCATGTGTGTGTGTTGATGAAATGCTCTCTGTTCTGAACTGATGAATTTCCCGGCGTGACCTCAGCCAACTATAGGCTCATTTTTTCCTCACAAGTCATGAACAAATAATGAATAATAAGTTCAGCTGCCCCAACAGCTGTATTTGGTTATCAGTAGTGTAGGTTGTCGGTGCCTGTTTTTATTATGCGCTACCCTCCGAGGCAGACCTGATTTTGAGATGAGATGAAGGATACCAAGGAGGAAAACTTGCGTGTCACAAGTGCAACTTAAAATGACAGTGTCCATCCTAGGCCAGGCAATGCCCCCATTGAAGGTGTTTAATGTTGGAATTGTAGCCATGAGAGTAGGTCAGATGCACATTGATAACACATTGACTGACACACATATGCCTGATTGCTTTGGTTAAGGGGAGGCAGATGGATTCTTGGTGATATCTGAACTTGGTTTGCTGTGGCATTGCCGTTGAATTCCGCTTTAACACATACAAAACAATGTCATCATGAAGTTGATTTAATCCATGTTTGTGCTTGACTGTTCGTCTCTTTCCCCGTCTTCTTGACAATGATAGGTTGCGGTCTCCCTTGTATTTGAGTGATTTAATCATTGTGTCGTCTTCTTTTCTGCAGGATCAGTTTGACAACTTGGAGAAGCATACACAGTGGGGGATCGAATTTGTGGAGAAGTACACCAAATTTGTCAAGGAGAGGTCAGAGATCGAAACCAACTATGCAAAACAAATTAGGTGAGTGCGCGAGCTGACTTATGATCCATATTCGGGGGTTGTAATTGGGCTGAGTGTTTTCCTTCCAGGTGGCTTGAATAAAGAACCCCCACCCCCCTCCTACAGCAGGATTTGACCTGCTGAAGTGTCCTTGAAACAGGAGACTGAATCCTCTCCTGCTCGTTATGTAGCTGACTGTGACCTCTGACCTCCCTATGGAGGGGGAAACTGAAACTTGAATTCCCATATGGGAAGCAGTACATTAGCAGTGTTATATTAATAAGCATAATTTCTTTATGCAAGTGTAGATCTAAATAAACTGACGTGAAGAGGATGTCTATTCCCTCCTCCGTCTTTCTCTCTTTGTTTTTTTGGTCTGTAAAGAGTCTCTCTGACTGCATCGCTCTCAGTCTCTCGTGCATGCACGCTGTCTGCTGTTGCTAGCTTCTGCTTCAGGCAAGAGGAAGTCAGGTTGTGGGGGGATGGGGTGGAGCTTGTGTTTCCATAGAGACTAGTAGGTATCAGCATTATCAACCCAGGTCTGACCCAGATTATTTTTTTTCTTTTTCCCTCCACACACACACACACACACACACACACACACACACACACTGTTTTGGTGCAGGATCCATCTCTTAAATCCTCATGCATCCCAACACAGTAGGAGATAGCCCCCAAATCCGCAATCCTCATCTTTAAAGAGGCCTGGCAATATGGCTAATGCTCTAAGTATTGACCCCAACCCCCCATTTCATCGTGACTAGCCAATACCAATCCAGTATTCACAGAACAACCCTCTGTAACAGATCGTCTGCATCGTACCACTCAACTGAAGTCCGCTTGAGATAATAGGACTAGCTGTCTGTGTTTACATGCATGCATTGCAGCCTATCCCTACACCAATGAACTTTTCACACCCTAAGACTGACGCATATCAAACAGAAATGTATGTTTTTCACACTATTGCTGTTTCATAGTTGAGGATTGTTTGGATACTTCTTCATTTTGTTCCGTTCTTTCTCTTTCTACGCGTTTGCTGAAACATCTGAAGTAAGAGAATCAATGTCAAACTTATTTAAAGCAAATGCTTGATGAACACAATGTAGGACTGCAACTAGTAATGAAAATAATCATTACTAGTATATTAATTGGCTGATTTATTTTTTCTCTAGATTCATCGATTTATTGTTTGGTCTATAAAATGTCAGAAAATAGTGAAAAATGTCCAATCTAGTTCCTCAAAGTCCAAGAAATGCTTTTTAAATATCTTGTTTTGTCCGTCCAAAACCCAAATATATTCAGTTTAATATGATATATAAAACAGAGAAAAGCAGGACATTTGCATATTTGAGAGGCTGAAAACAGCATTTTCGCATAACAAAATGACTTTAAGGATTAACAGATAATCAAAGTAGTTGGTGATTTTTTTTCCCCCTGACGATTGACTGATCGATTGGTCGACAGATCGTTGCAGCTCTAACAAAAAGTACTCAGTATCAATTCATGCCTCTTTTACCAAGATGTGCTTAAAATTGCTTTTGTTTTTGTGTACAACTTCTGGATAATTGTTCATTTTATCCAAGGTATATCGCTTTAAAGGAGTGCTTTTAACAAATACTGTGGCCCCCAAAACATACACACACACACAGATTTGCATATGCATTTGAACACATACAGATATCCCATAATTCAATTAGTCAGCATCTGTCTACAGTATGTTGGACAAAAGAACGGCGGGTAGACTCATCTCGCCTGGGCAGGTTGGCTTTTATTGAACTCAAGGCTCCACAGATGTTGCTGATGTTTTCATTCTCTGTGCTTACACAGAGGCCCCGCTGTCAAACTGTGTCTGTTATCTAGTACACACACACACTCACACGCACATACACACACACACGCACACACGCACATGCACGTTGGCACACTTGTCAGAAAAAGGCTAAAATGAAGAAATTAGGATGTACTGACAGGATAGCTTGAGTCATAGGATTTTCCTGTGTTTTCAACACACTGTGCTTCTTTGTTCTGGTGCTACTTAGCCATACCTCAGGACTAATTATCCCTCTTAATCAATTTAGCTCATGCAATGAGGCTTAATCTAACGGGGACACTCAAGCCAAAAGAAAGGCAGGGCTGTTAGATCTGATAAAGTAATGGAATTGGCCGTTTGAGCTGGTCCTCTTTACTCTTAGCTGTGTTGTTGGGGAGATGTTTCCTTCTGTTCCTTTCAGAGGTAACAGGCCTTTCAACGGTAGACATTTTGACGCGTTATCATAACATGTAGTTTAGTAGTTAAAGTTTGGTCAAAAAAAATGTCAGAAAAGTGTGCATAGTCCTAGTCCATAAATCCATAAGTCCTAGTTTCTCAAAGTCCAAGGTGACATGTTTAAATGTCTTGTTTTGTCAGTCCTAAAAAACAAATATATTCATATTTAATATGATATAAAGCAGGAAATCTCCATATTTAAGAGCCTGAAAGCAGCATTTTCGCATGAAATATGACTTTCACCATTAATCGATTATCAAAATAGTTGCCGATTATTTCTCGAATAATCGATAAAAAAAATTCTCTGATTCCTGCTTCTTAAATGTGAACATTTTCTGGTTCATTTTCTCCTCCTTGAGTTGTGGACAAAACAAGACATTTAAGGACGTCATATAGGGCTTTAGATTACACTAATCGACATTTTTCACCTTTTTCTGACATTTTATAGACCACAACAACTAATCGATTAATCTAAATGAAAATAATTGTTCGTTGCAGCCCTAGTCACCAGCTGTATAAGTGAAATTCAGCAGAAGTTTTTTAAAACTACATGAAATAGCCTACATTCCTCCTTTTAATTTAACGTCATCCATGGCTATTACTCTACTTTGTACCATTTCTATCACCATAGAAACCACATGCTGCCCTAATCCATGAATAATCCTCTTCCACTGCATTGGTGTAAACATGCACAATGCTTCAGTCTAGTCATTGCAGGGCAATGCATTAATGCCTCCTCCTCCTCCTCCTCCCCCAAATTCCAGTCTGGCATAATCCATAACACAGTGGGAATAAAGTCCTGCTAACAAAAGAGACTGGGTGAGGGTGAAAAAAGGAACCTGTCTTTACTGCGGTGACAGTATCCCCCTGTATGTAGCAGCCATGTGGTATCATCTTCCAGACAAAGACACGCACAACACACACATACACAAACATATACAGCTTAATCCTAATTAAGTGCTAGCTGCTACCTTAATTTTGACAATGTTGTTACATATGTTATTGAGGTGAGCGGGCAAATACAATCTGACACATGACATCTGGCTGTGAGTGAATGAAAGAGTTAGTGTGAACTAGCACTATAATTAGAGATGGGGTGTGAAGGACATGGAGAGAGAGATAGACGGATAGATCTGCCTAGCAACAGTGCAAACACCACTGGGGAGGAGAGGCGTGGGGGGATGTGAGCAGAGCCTGACACACATTGCATGTTTTTTCTTTTTGTTTTTTTTAACGCATGCATTTTTTATGTCAGCACACATTTTGCATGACCTTTTTACAACATGTTCATGCTGAGGCATTTGGATTCCATAATCGACAGATACACCAGGCTCTACATAGTTCAGGTTGGGTTCCCATATTTTAAAGAACTATTTTTGAATGTTATATACATAAGGTATTTTAATGGGGCTAAATTACTACTTTTCTATTAATCCTCTTCAGTAAAATGTTCTTCCTCGCAGCATAAGTACGAATACAGTACAATCTCTTATTGTTCTCATATCTTCTTAGGAGGCACTGCGTCCATCTACAGTTCCAGACCCGATATTTCTTCAGTTTCAATTATCACATTGGACCAATATCTACTGAGGTGGACAATACAGTCAATCAAATATAATCAAATCCAAACTAATTTAATCCGTGCAGCCATTCAATATTTTGTAATAAGCAATGGCTTAAGTTGTGGAGCATAAAATTCTCTCCCAAATATGTCCTCGTTCCATTAAGATTTGTTTCCGTCTTAGTGAAAATATAAATGGCTTTGCTTGTTTGTGTTTTCTGTGTGCGTGCATCACTTGTTTGCTTATATTTAATGCGGAGAACAGTGCCCTTTAATTTATAACACAAAGGATCCTGGAGGCGTAAGCAAACAGTGTACACCCAAATCCATCAGAGCACAGAGCTTGTTATTATGTTTGGTTGACAGAGTAGCCATCAAACGGAGCATCAGCACAGTCGGGTGTCGAGTGTGTCGCGCTGTCACGATGAAACAAACGTGACACGATGAACCGTAACCTTTCCAACAACACCACAGACAGTTGCGATAAAGACATTTAAAGACGGTCATAACCATCATAAAGGTTGTTATTCACCTACAGCTAGTACAGTGCCATATTTCTTTTATCCTTACACAGCATCTCATTTTCCCTTCTCCTCCTCACGCTGCACTTATGTCGTGCCACTTACGTGCAGCCAGAGTCAAAACAAGGACAATGGCTGCATAAGAAAAGCTCGTTTCTGGTGACTGGTTCTGCATGCATACTTCTCCTGGAGGGCATGATTTATGGGCGGAAGAGAGGAAAGGGGATGTAGTGGAAGAAGAAGAAAGCACTCTGCTGGATTGAACGGTGTACTGGATGATCCTTTGGCAGGTTCAATAAGGGCAGTGTCAGGGAAATATAATGGGCGTGCTGCACTACCTGTCCACAGAATGTGCTTTTAGGAAAGATACCGTACGGAATGTCTGACAAGGCTGAATTCTTTGTCCTCGCAGGAATTTATCAAAGAAGTATCAACCCAAGAAGAACTCACGAGAAGAGGAAGAGAGCAAGTAAGTTGAAGGATCTTGCACATAAAATAAATGAAAGGAATCAGAATGAGAAATACTTTTTGGATCCCTGGGAGGAAATTGGGAAATGTTACAGTTGCTCCATTTTAGAATAAAAGTATACAAACATAGAGAAGTTATAAGAAAAATGTCAACATACAATATATAACAGCAATGAATATGGAAAAATGGAAACAAGAAATGTGTAAAAATATGTATTCTACAATATATTACAATAGTGTTATGATATTAATGCTGAAAAATGGGATCTGTGTTTTTAAAATTCAGGAATGATATACATAAGTACAGTATTTATACAGTAATATTTCAACATTTTAGAAAATACATGTACAGGTGTTCTCTTTTTGGGGGAGAGTAAGATGAGTCAAGAACTAGTCCTGCACATAACAACATGTACAAATGCAAATTTATGTTTTTACATGCAGAATTTGTTGGGACAGGGCCTGGCTAGCTGTTTCCATTCTTTACGCTAAGCTAAGCTAACCGGAGGCTAGCTATAGCCTTGCAGCTCACCTTACTCTCTTTTAGAAAACAATAAGTGTAATTACCAAAAATGTCAAACTATTCCTTGAACCTATTCCAAATCCAAACTCCTATATTACCATAACTGAAGAAAAAGCATTGTGTTCGCCTCCACCTTTGCAACTTTACCTTCTTTCCTCTGACATCACTTCCTGTGTCTCACCAGGTTCACCTTCTGTCGAGCCTTCCTGACGTCACTCAATGAGTTGAATGACTACGCCGGTCAACACGAGGTTATAGCGGAGAACCTGACGTCTCAAATCATCACCGAGCTGTCACGCTACCTGCAGGAGCTCAAGACCGAGAGAAAATCGGTGAGACATATTTTTTATATTCCCACTTAGTTACGGTCTTTCAACATGCAATGTTTTATTTCTATTTCTTATCTTATTGTCATTTCCCACATGCCAGTGCTTTAAACCAAACATTTATTTTAAGTAGGACATGCATTCTGTCAAGGAAAAACTGCCATACAAGAAATGAAGTGGCCCATTCCCTCTGCCTACTCTATTCTGCATGAACTGAGGTCATCACTGAGTAAATATAGATACACCCAAAGGCTCGCTAGAAGAGCAGAACGTGACTGACTGAGTCATTTCTATGGAACAAATTCATCGTCTCTCTATCATTACAGGGTTATTTCTCTCTTCTATAAACTATTTTACAAAAGATCGGACACCGCACACTATTCTTAATGTTGAAGTCACTTTGGTCCTCACCATTATAACGTGATTTGGAAGAGTGGTGGACCTGCTGCACATGATTCACAGATAACAGTGTGGTGCCCATTAAAACCCATAGAGTTGTGGGGAGGAGCAGAGAGAAAGCTACCCAGCTGGAAAAAAGTACTTTCTGAAAAAAAGCTGTCATGGACTCTTGTGTCACGGATGTCCAGCTGAGGGAACTGGAGTGGAAAACCAGAAGCAGAGGGCTGCTCAAAGGCACAGTGACTTAGAGTAAATGTTCATATGCACACGATAGTGACGTCCGTGTTGCTGCATCCACTACTTTACCTAAATACAGGAAGCCCTGTGTCTCATTAGTGATCAGTTTTAATTCTCAACTTGGTTTTAGTTTCAGCAAACGCAATGAGAAAGGGGATTTCCAGCGCTTCTCGAGGGGAATCATCCAGCACCTCCAGGCCAGTTTTGCCCTTTTGGCTTTGCTGTGGCCTGGCTTGGGTTGGCTTGGCATAGCATCTGTATCTCTAGTGTCCAGATAGAGGGTCCACGGACAGACCCCTGCTGTCCCGAGGCTGCAGGATGTCACGCTGACACCCCTCTTCCTCTTCACTTCTCTGCAGTTTTCCTCTATTATATTTATAAATAACATCCCTGTTTTTCTCTTTCTTTCCCCCCCGTCGTCCTAGTTTGTCATGTGTCTGGCTCTGTTGACTAAAAACGCCTCCAGTTAGCCAGTTCTGGGGGGGAGGGGTTTCCCTTCATAGCATAACTTGTAAAGCAATCAATACCCATGACTCCCACAGCTAACCGTCATTCTTTTTTCTCTGGTTTCATTCACATGAATTTCTAAACACCGCTCCGTCTTCTTTCTGTTGTAGCATTTTTAGAAAATATTTGCGTCTAAGTCAGACAAAGCTGTGCAGGCAGACCCAGACGGTGGGATTAGAGGAGGGTCGGGGCCCGCCAGTTTATTGGACAGGTAAAATCCATACTACAGACCAGAAGGAGAAAGAAAAATAATACCTCATTAGGTTCTCATGTGGGGTTGTTTTGTAACTCTCCCTGCCTCCCTTTGCTGTTTCCCTGAGTGGACCTCTTGCTAAGCTCAGCTTGGGGTGGCACAGGAGGTGAGGCCAAGAATGTTGTCTTAAAGGATTTTACATGAGAGCAGATATACTTGTTTTTGCAAAAGTGGAACCTAGTTTTATAGGTCAGACTACTCGATTTTAATATGTTATGGAAACATATTTTTATTAGATTTAAACAAAAATCTGTTCTTTTAAATCAAGGTAACGGTCCGTTTCATTTGGTCACACGTAATGGCGACAATCCCCCCTGCGTCAGCATAGCGGATGTAAATTGACTTTTTTATCCAGTTCAAGCCACATTTTTACAATATACTTTTTAGATCTTGGACCTTTTTAACTATATATTTTAACCTGATGAAGGATCCGACATCTGGAAATCTAGTTTAAATTAGAAAGACACACAAAGAAATAGCAAAATATATCATGACCTCAACAAGATTTCATATCATTTTCCAGGCATTGCTTGCTTTTGGCCTAACAGTATAACAGGCAATGATGAAGAGCAGGCAGAGTTAATATGGGACGAAGAGCCTAAATCTCACTGGACTGTAATTTATCTGAGGAATCATAATAACGTGTCCGGTCAGCATACTGGCTTCTGATCACAATTTTCCTCTCTAGTGACGGCTGATAGAGACTCTTAAAGACTCAGCAAGACATCCAGAGACCCATTTACTGTAGCATTTATAAACCTCACTGCACTGCATTTACTGTATATATCGACATATGTCCCCTTGAGGGTTAGTTCAGTGTGTGCTCTTTTGTGTCCACTTGCACCCACAGCACAGCACATAATCATATCTCTCGGTTTTTGGGGGAGGTTCTATCTGTCCTAATCCTGCTGCGATGTGACATGTTCAACCAGCTGGAAAAATGTAAAATACATCTTACTTAGCTGGCAGGGTTTGGAAAGTAAGCATCAAGTTTAGTGTAAAGTCAGCTGAAAACTATAATGCGCTATAAAACATCTTTAGGTAGGTTTGGCAGAGGATGCTGTCCTCATTTGTCTCTTCGGAGGCAGAGGAGAGAGCTGCAACCACAGAGGAAGAACAATGCGTCCCTCTGGAGGAGCCTCACATGACTTCTTCTGTTGAGTGGAAAAATACATCGGAAGCGGAGAATGAGAATTGATCGTTGCGTCTTCACATAGCCGCTGCACGCACATCTCAATCCAGAATACTTCAGTATAAATGGCCTTGGCAATAACACTCCGTTTGAACCACCGCCTAATGGTCTAAACATGGGGAGAAAAGTCTCTCCTGAGGTTTAATCACCTCTCTCGTCTCTAGATCTTGTCCGACTTGTGGCTATTTCTAGAAGGTAATGATTGTACATGTGTTGACAAACCGTACAGGACTGCAGGTGCACATTCCTATGAACCACGTCAATGAAAGCCTAACAGATCAGTGAGAGCTACGTGTGCGCAGATGTTCATGAGCCCCTCTTCACAAACACAAACGTGCAAATAAGGCGCTTGGGTGAAGTTTTAGTTCCTCTCTCGTCAGACAGCCGAAGACGTTTCTTTCTCAAATCTTTTTATAAGTATCAGTATTGTGGACAATTAACCATGGCATATCCGAGATGGCCGAATCTCTGATTTGACAGATGAGGCTTATGAACAATAACACGAACCAACCCTCACTTCCATTGGCTTCTACCCAGCCTTCACATACCCAATAACCCCTCCCAAAAATAGGTACATGCATCAGACGTTGTTGGAGAAAAAGAGCAGAGGATGTTTGTCTCTCACCTCATGTCATTGTTTGCTCAAAACACACTACACAGTTTATGAATGTATACGTGGAGGGCGCAGCTTGTCAGTCACACGGGGTGTATGTCACACTCAGAGCATGTCTGTCTCACCTCAGCCCAGTCTGGTTCAAGGATGGCACTAGAAAGTAGAGACGCTGATAAGGAAGACTGTAGATAGTTGCCACTTTAGTTCGTGGTTGGGACACCATAATACACACACCTGTAAAAGAGTCTTTTAGGGATCAAGCAGTTAGCGGTTTCACAATGATCATATTTTCCAGTCCCACTTTATTTCAGTGTAGTTAAAGTTTGTAGTCCGGGGTCAAGAATCTGTTAGCGTGTTGTCAACTCCAGCTTCTCTCCTCTGTCACTGCGTCGGGGTAAGTGAGAGTGGCAGCTTCAGGTCATCGACCTGTTGAAGTACCCCAGATGTCCTGGACAGTGCCAGCAGTCACATGCTGTTACTGAGAAGCACAAAGAAAGATGGGGTCTAATCTTCCTTGTGTCGAACAGAAATCCTGGACGGGCCAAGAGTATCTCTGCAGCGTATGGCTTTAAACACAGAGAGGCCAACACTGCAGAACGTCTGCCTAAATGGCTGCAGAGTTTCAAACCTGCATCCCAGATGGCTGTCTGACACAGACGATGATGCACTCCTTTTTTTCTTTTTTACCGTTTGAAAGCGAACAAGCTCATGTTTCTCGGTTTTGTCTGTAAATCTTTATCCTCTTGCAGGATCTTGTGAATGTGATCGAGCTGTTTGGGTAAAGAGTGTCAGCGTAGTTTGTTTATCTTTGCAGAGATGGAAGATTTGTTGACACAGACGGCATGGGATGCTGGATATTTGTCAGATATGTTGTTATGGAGACAAATATTTGGCTGAAAGAATGCTCCACAGCAACAATGATATCACCCATTCTGCTGCTGAGAAAAAGCTTCAGAGTATCTTCACTGTATCATATCTATCGGCATATTTTCATCGCTGAATAAGATTCTTCTTATCAAACAGGAATTTGGAGGTCAGGGTCTTCACAGCTGTTGAAAAAACGAAATGTTTGATTATACATCGGTGCGGCTTTAGAGGCTCCAATGTCCCGTTTTCTGTTGAAATACTTCCTCTGAAACACTGGCGCACTTCCTTAATTTACTCAGCTTCCCTCGTAACTTTTGGAAATGAGAAGTGCTATGCCTTGAGGTAAACCAGAGCACATTCTCACTTACAAATCTCACACATCAACCTTTAGGCCTCCTACATCAGTCTTAATTTCACATCTCTTGCTTGTGCGTTTGAGTTCGTACGCAGAATACTGACGACTTCCTTGTGCAGCCCAAAGCGCTGAAATGCAGGAGAAGCACAAGCAAAAGCTTTCTGTCCTTTATAATGTCCTGGTTTCGTTATTGAATTGCAGCATCGATATTCAGCTCAGCTACTGACCCTCGCTTTCGGCAGTCAGCGTAACCATGGGATACCTCATTGATAGTCAAGTCTTTGTGACATTTTCATTTTAATTTCACTCTTTTTGGATTCTTGAGAAGATTAACATGACCTCAGAGTTGGTGGAATTGTGTGCATGCTTTATTAGTAATCACAATCTCATTTGAAAAAGGTTTAAAGTTGGTGCTTTCGGATGTTTCCAGGGGATCTGGCTGAGATCCACACAGAGAGCTGCAGAGAGATGTGCTCTGCCTCCGGGCCAAGTACGCTGGTCCCCTGGAGCGAGATAGGCCAAGTGAGGCCTTTTACAAAAGCACAAAGCGTATGTGCTGTGTGAGTTCAGACCAGCAGCTACCACCTAGCCTCGACTAATATGCCTCACTTGACAGTGCCAAAATCCATTGTGACCTGACTGTCTCCCCCTAGGAAGAAGCCTGAGAGAAACGAATCCCACAAGTGCCATCAAAATGAAAAAAGGCCTCTTTAGTTATAAAAAAAAAAAAATGGCCCTCGATAATAAGAAAATGTATATGAAGGCCGTTTCGCTAAAAATAAACCAGAAACAATAAAATGTGTAGTCACACCTTGATTGGCCAAGAGGGGAAATGCACCAAGCTGCTCTCGATTCTTAATCAGGAGCCGACATCTGAATAACCCTCCAATCAACTCAGGGGATTGTGACATTCAGCTGTAATGAATGGGAGAAAAGGGGAAACGACAAGTACCAAATAAATGAGGGACTGCCACATTACAATATCTGTCTTCTGCTATGGTTCCATTGTTTTTATCTCATGGTATGTTCACTGTAAGCTTTTCGTTTCATGTCCAACCATTAGTCTTGAGTTCTCCGTTTCTTATTCTGCTTTCTCATCTAACGGCTGCAACTGTCACGTTCCAGATATTTTCAATCACTCTGGTCATTTATATACTTAACTCTAGAAAACCTCAGGTGGAGATGTTTGTTCAGGGGCAGGCCAATAAAAAGCCTATAAAAAAATTTAAAAAAGCCCAGAGAGAAGTTAATCATAAGAATTTAAACCGCCAGAGGATGTGTGTTCTTTAATTAATAAAAGAGCTAAATGCTTACACCAGCAATGTCAACATGCTGGTGTTAAACGGGTATAATGTTAACCATTCCTACCATCTTTAGCGTGCTAAAATTAGATAATTAGCTCTAAAAACAAGCCGAAGCTGATGGGAACGTCATTTGTTGTTGAAGTCAGGGGATCACCAAAGTTAATACCACTCATCCTATAGGAGGACATTAATGTCTGCACCAAATGTCATACCAATATATTAAATAGTTGTTCAATTGTTGGACATTATTCTTGCATGTTGCAAATCTCTTCAGTTTAGATATTCCTTGTTAAAGAATTGTGCAGATTTCATTCACGTCTCTTGTACTGAGTTAATGAAATGAATTCACTTTCAAGGACAGTTATTTGTTTCACAACACAAACTGTTGGCACCATGCCCCGTACATGACATGTGACTTTGCAGCTTCATAAAAACAGCATCTGTTCACATTTACAACATCGTCATTGTTACTTGATCTACAGTATATTTGACCTTTTTTATTTTATTGGAATCACTAGCCTTCATTCAGTTGACTTTTAGTATTGCTGCTATGTTGCAAACACAGTACTTTCTTGGTGCACCTGTGTTGAACTGATGGGTTTTTGATGTGGCTTCTCTTCAATCAAATCGACTGACAGCCATATGCTTGAATTTGTACAAATCTCTTAGGGTAAAGCTTGTGGGTTATGTGGTCATCATTTTTAATGTAGCTACAATATAATGTTTATTTGAATTTGCCCTACTTTCTCAGCTTACATTAATGTTTCCCTGTCACAGTGTGAGCAATATTCATAGTGTTTAATGATATGGTTGAGAATCCTGCTTCTAATGTATTATCCCTAATATGTCAAGATCCCCTGCTTTTAAATCCCTTAAGCTTATGAATGGTATGATAATATTTAAAACATTTTACTCTTTTCTCTTCTGACAGTCCTTCCATGATGGCCGTAAGGCACAACAGCACATTGAAAGCTCGTGGAAACAGCTGGAATCAGTAAGTGACCCCATTAATGTGCAGTATAATTGTTCACTAGTAGCAGTTACCATTGATCATTGTTGGCTCAAGAGAGACGAAACTAGAACTAGAACAAACTAGAACTTACCTTGTGACTTACTTCTGCACTTCTCTATATCACTGAGGCTCCTCGGCAACTTCATTTCTAGTACAACTATTTCAAACACTAAAAAAACATTATATTATTTATTCATGCAGGTTACATTTATGAATAAATCAACATTATTAGCTACAGCTGCAGGTGACGTATGATATTTTAAATGGTGAAAGCGACAGTCAGTGCCAGCTGAGAATGAGAAGCTTGCTCACGGTACCTGAATGTTTTCTACATTTCTATTTGGTAATATAAAAGAGGGATTAGAGGTGAAAGGTTTGATAAGAGATCACAGCATTCATTAGCCCCAATGTCTGCAAATCAGCGTATTCTTTTCAAAGAGAACAGCAGACTCAATACTTTTATGGGGATTTGTTTAGCTATGTGCTTTCAGTTGCTTTAGATATTTATTAAATAATACATCAAACATATCAAGGTCTGGTCTTCTATTGCAACATAAAGGAATAAAAACCTTGTGCATTGATTGTCTTTTGACATTCACAGTTTTATGATCAATCAACATCAACACCACTTCATACTAAAGCACATGCTTTAACAGACACTTAAGAACTGAGGGAGCACATACAGTGGCAAGCAGTTTGTTTCTAATTAAAAAAGAAAAGAAAATATCAGCAGAGGGCCGTGCACAGAGCCCTGAGGGGCCTCCTGTTATGTCTTCACCATAAACCTCATATGATGTGCCATTTATTTGACTCAAAATGGAGACAGGGCAGTGGTTATAAGTATGGGATGAATATACAGGACAGCATCTTACATGAGGATGTAATTATAATACATAAATAATGTTGGTTTAAAGTTTACTGATGATTTAAAGAATGTGTCGTTGTATGATTTATGGTCTGCCAAAAATGCGTCTGTTAAAAATCCGACACACAGAAAATACTGAAGAAGGAATAGAAATGTATGTTTCACTTGCGTGTCCTATAGTAGGCCAGACTAACATTAATTTAAAAATACATTACGGTATAATTCCAATCTTTGTTAAAAACCTGGATATGATCAGTGTCCAATTTATTTGTTTAAATGAAGGAGCTGAAAGAGAGATTGCACAGAACACCACCTCTTATCTCTGCCTGGCCCCTTTGACGGGGGAGAGAGAGAGAGTGCGAGAGATGCATAACTGCCTTGTCCTCCTCAAACTTCGCTGTGCGTTCAATGATCCCATTGTGTGCGAGGCAGATAGGCATAGTTCAGAGTGCACGCTGGCCCAACAAACACTGATTGTTCAGTTTGAGGGGTCGAAAGAGGGTTGAATGAATGCTTGTTTTTCTGTACACAAATGACCACTATGAACATTTATTTAATCTGCAGGCTAAAGACTTTGACAGACCACATCGCTGTGTCAATGGCATAAACTGACCTCTGTCACAGACAATGCTGTGTCTGAAATCTACGTGACGTATATGTTACATGCTATGACATTCGTTTAATATGCTTATTTAAAGGTCAGGTTATAAAATGTTTCCTGTTACAGCTCATGGCAGGGATTTAAAGATATAATATGTGACATCTCTGCATTAAAAGACCTATGTTTTATATGTTGATGAGTTGTGTTAGATTATCCCAAATGTTTCCAACAATTTTCAAATCTAAAGAAATTCGTGATTTTAATCAAGGTAGCGGCGACGTATCCCCTTTGAGCATGTGTCAGTGTTGTGGTAAACTGCCAGACGCTTTCATGAATGGACTTTTTATCCAGTTTTAACCCATATTTTTACAATATACTTTTTAGATTAGAAAATGACATATGAAATTTGCTTTTCTCTCTTTTTTTCAGTGTAAAAGAAAGTTTGAGAGGGACTGTAAAGAGGCAGACAGAGCACAGCAATACTTTGAGAAGATGGATGCGGACATTAACGTGACTAAGGCAGACGTGGAAAAGGTACGTGTCATCTCTCACTCCCGCGCAGCAGCCACCGATCACGCAAGCTTGTCCTTTTCCCCTCATGCTTAACACAGTCGCCTGGCCTTCCTCACCCTCCCACCCAGCACACTCCCCTTTCTCTCGCCATCTTCTTTTACATTTTGTTTCCCCATCCATGCCCCCTCAAGCCCCGACTCCTCCTTTTGAAAGACAGCAAAGATTGAGTGACCATGTGTTTGATGCCAGGGTCTGTGTGTAAAAGCTGGCATTGTCTCAGCAGCACAGTGATGTCCTGCAAAACAAAGCTGATAGCAGCACCGAGTCCTCATTATCACTGTAGAGCAGATACCAAACACTCTGCTGTGCTGTATGGGCCTTAGCAACAGAGAGGACTTTGTGTCCATGGTGGTGCTTTGTGTGTGTGTTTATGTGTGTTATGGCTGCAACTAACAAATATTTTCATTATCGATTTAATCTGACGATTCTTTTCTAGATGAATCAATTAATTGTTTGGTCTATAAAATGTCAGAAAATAGTGAAAAATGGCCATCCCAGTTTCTCAAAGTCCAAGGTGATGTCTTTAAATGTCTAGTTTTGTCAGTCCAAAACCCAAATGTATTCACTTTAATGTGTAATACATCAGAGAAAAGCAGGAACTCTCCATATATGAGGGGCTGAAAACAGCATTTTATGCCATTTTTGCATGAAAAATGACCTCACCAATTAATCGATTATCAAAAATAGTTGCCGATTATTTTTCCGTCGATCGACTAATTAATTAGTCGACTATTTTTGCAGCTTTAAAGTCTTGTGCATTACACATATCAGTTGGCTTTGCTTTTTTACAGTGAAACATCTAAATCCATAGTTGGGTCTTTCTGTGATTACACGCACTTTTCAGCACATGATGCAGCGATCATCCGATTCTCAGGACTTGTAGCTGATGTCATTTCCTGTTGTCATAACCAATTAAAAGAGCCCTCAAAAGCACAGCCTTTAACCCACATGGCTCCCACGCCCGCAAGGCATCATGGGTCAGCAGCGCGTGCTCATGCTGCTTCATCAGCTGTTGGAGCAGAGCTCCGGCTCAGAGTTGACACAGTTCAGACCCGATTATTATGCAAATATACGCTGGAATAAAGAGCCTTTCTGCACTCTGGACGTACAGCCAAAAAGCTACAAAAGGCTCAGGCTAACACTGAACTCAACTGGAAAGACTCGGCACAGCAGCTCAAGAAACAAGAGTGGCGTCTGATTACAGTCATTTCATTTATTAAAGCATGACAGACTCTTACACTGCACATTGCACAGTGCTGTATTGTTGCTTTCATTTAGTATCACTGTTTGTGTAAAGTGATAATGTATTCAGCTTTTTAGTATCCATGATTTGATACAGAACAGCTACTTACTGTTAAGCAAGAAAGTAGCAAATTAAACTACCACATGGTCATTTTTACAATGTCCATATCTTTTATTCCTTTATTTTTTCTTTAAGGAAAATTGCGGTATTTGTCAATCTAGTTCTTATTCTCACCATTGTTGCCTATCTGACTGCTGGTCAAAATAACTTTGCTTTCACCACCTTTGTGGTAGAGATTCTGAAAAAACAGACTCTCATTGAAAATGTTTATGTAAAACTGAAGTTTATTTCTCTCTGTAATCTCTTTTATGAAGGTAGTAGAGCTACTACCAGAATCTGCTGCCATGAAAGTAGGAAAGTCTTTTGTTATGTATTAGAAAATGGTCAGCAGCAATGGAAATGATATGAGAATTGTAGTTAATGGGCTGAAACTAAATCCTCTGTCTCGTCACTCAACACACCTTTAAACTCAAACTCGCAGGTCATGTAATAAAGATGCTGTGACAAACATTACCACGTACATTTATAGTCATGATGAACATGCTTTTCAGTATCTCGTCCCGCTTGTCAAAGTATAGATCTCTGCAGCAAATAATCACTTTCTCGTTTGCTATTCCTTTCAGTGTGAGTTTTTTTGACCGACCACGGCTCTATTTTTCACCAACCCACATTTCCATTGTTCATAAATATAAAACTAATAATACAAAAGACTGAATTCTCTCATATCAGTCAGTCACTGTGGAAGATTTTCTTCCCACGGGTTTTTTTAATTCTTCTTTACGTGTACTTTTCTGGTGTATCCTATCTGTGGTATTAGTTTTATCTACTGTGACTTTGTAACTAGAGTCGAGAAAAACTGCTTGAATATGCGGATGTATGGAAAAAAGAGAAAGGAAGTGCGCGTGTTTTTATTTCTATAATGTGACTTTTGCATGTCTGTCTGTGGTTTAGGCACTCGAGCTGCGACACCTCATGACTTTTCCTTGGCTTGGAGTTAAAGTTCTTTAGCTCAGTTGTATTGTGTTCGTTTCTGTTGCATATGGTGCATATTATTCAGAGGGCCTCTGAGTATTTATCACCAGAAGGAATGACATGTCACAACCTCAGACTAGTTTGTGTTTGTGTCTTAGTTGAAGCCTTGTGGTGTAAGTAGGTCTTGGTCAGACAGAAAAGACGCATGACGAAGAAGAGAAGAACAATTGTTTGTAGGCATAGTTGTGTGTGTACTTGTGTCTGTGTACATTAGTATTCTGTAGCTGAAGGCCACTTCAGGATCATATAAGTTACTAAAGAAGATCATCACAGTTGAGTTACTTGTCAGTAACGATAAAAATAATAATTGAATATGTATATTTTGACTCCAGGAGTTGCTTTTGTCTGTTCGTCCATGTGATGTCTCCCGGCCCTCACGCGCTCAAAGACTTCCCCATTGAGGAGAAACGCAGCCATGAAGCATTAGAAAAATTGAGCACCTCTCCACGTCCGCTCTGCCTCTACTACTTGTTTATACCAACTTCCCCTTTTGAGTGATGACACGTCAGGAAGTGCATCTATGGCAACTTCTTGTTTAGCTGGAAACGGCTAACAATCCTTTATTTTGTTTTGTTTGTGTGTGTTTGTTTATCTATTTCTTGCAATGCCTTGAAGCGAAGTTCCCACAAGGTAGGTTCAGCGGACAGGGAGCCTGTTATATCTGTGGGAACACACACTGTCTCGACTTTCATCTCGACACACACACACACACGCACACACACGCTCTCCTGTGGAGTCTGACACACAGACCTCAACCAGGTCACTGTTAACATGCCCCGTCCTGTCCGTCTGTGATCTGCTGCCTGTACTGTAGAGTGGTTTGTCTCGCTGTCTTCTGCTGATCACTTTCTCGGCCTGAGGTTCACATGTGTGGTGCAAGAGGAGCAAAAAAAAGGAAAGGGAGAATGCTGAATATGTTGCACAAAGGCCACTTTTTTCAGCTTACTTTTAAATGTTCATAGCTAGATAGACTAGGGCTGCACAATATATCGCTTTTCATTGTAATCGCAATGTCACTTTGCGAATGACTTTTGCACTCAGGAATTTTTTTGAGTTGAAAGAGTATCAGTAGAACACTGCACTGTAAAATAACTACGTTTTTATAATAGTGCCTTTTGTGTTTTGTTCAATTTGTTCAATAAAAGAACGTTGGAATAATTCCCTTTATTTAATTTTTTTATTTAACAAGCAATTCGCTGTGTTTCAGCAGTATACTAAGAGCAGCAGAAAGGCAAGTGATGTCATTACTGAGATATTCAATAACGTTATCGCATATTTTGCTGATATCCTGCAGCCTTAAGGTACACAGATCTATATTTTATACAGATAAATACTGGAGACAAATATGTGTATAGGTGGACATTTATATAGAGATGTATAGTGCACACGTGCACATGTAGGCAGAGTTGTGAGTAACGGAAAAATACTGGTAATTTCCAGATAATGACAACAGGATGTGATGTTGCTGCAGTATGTTTTGTTGTCTGCCATGTTACCATGGTGATTATGTTTACCCACCTAATTTCTCAACACATTCGTCACCACTTTGCATGCACCTACACCAGCGTAGCACACATCCCTAAATGCATGCTCACATTTTAAACAGCTGGACTTTCACATGTGCTTTTTAGTTTTACTCTGGATTTCACATTCCTTTTTTTTTTTTTTTTTTTTTTTTTTCGAAGGCTGTGACTATCATTTTCCACCCGAGGTATTAACTGTCACCCCTCCTGTGCTGGAAAATAATTTAGCATTGTGTCTGACGAGTGTCTGCTCTGATGTCCTCCTTTTTCTTCTAGTATGTCATCTGTTACTTACCCATATGTGTGTGAGTGTGAGAGACTCAACTCTTGCCTCAGATTGGTGCGTGGGTGAAAACTGGATGAAGAAGTCCTCGAAATGTTTCCCTCAGGACTTTTGACAGATCAGGGTTATGGGGACTCTTTGTTATAGATGACCCAAAGAAACCACTGATGGAAAGAGGAAACAGATATGAGTACTTAGCTACACACACACACAGCACACACACACACAGCACACACAGCACACACACACACACCCCACATGCTGTCTAGCTGAGATAATCTCATCTCCATCTGCTTGTGTTGGATCTGTAATAGGCTGCTCCTGCTGCGTTTCTGACTGCCTGCCTTGCCTCCCAGTGACTGAACTAGCTTAAAATAATCAACATTATCGACAGTAGAGATACGCCAGACTGGGCGGGCAATCAAAATCCAAATCCCTCCATTCTGCTGCTTGTGCAGGGCTGTCGTTTTTCTCTTTTGATGTTTGTTCGGGCCTACATACAGTGTAGTCAAATGTCGATGGCCATTGCTGCTGCCCGACATGGATTTGCACCTGTGCCCTTGCGCCTGCGAGCTCTATGTTTATGTGTGAAAATGTACATGCATGAACACTCGTTTGCAAAAAAACGTGTAACTCATGTTAGGTTTTATGCGTGTGTGTGCGTGCGTGCCCTTGCGTCTGCGAGCTCTATGTTTATGTGTGAAAATGTGCACGCATGAACACTCATTTTAGGTTTTTAATG
>CALSCE010010647.1:8963573-8974903 GCA_943593645.1 Bovichtus variegatus
GGTTCAGGTGGGTGGAAGAAAGTGTGAATGAATATTGAATGTGTGTGATTAGCAGAAGCCATGCACCATACATACAGTAGCCTCATTAAAGGCATACGTTGTATCTCAATCACTCACCTCGTGTTACCTTCAATTCTTGAAAAAAGTCTTGCATACCTCCACTGTGCGAGAAAAACTCTTCATTCAAGCATTCAAGGCAAAACGGGGGTGAGTAATTTGAGATACAAACGGTCATTGTATGGGTAAACTTTTCTTTTTTTAATAATTTTTTTTTTTTTTTTACGTTGCAATTATTGAGGCAAATTTTCCTCACAAAGGAGGCTGGTGTCTGTGCCTGGCTCAGTATTGATCACATGGGTCGGACGCGTGTAGAAGCGGGACGAATGATCGGAGAAGATGACTTCATCCCACATCACATGTATCAGCTTGAGGTTTACTTGTTGCTCGCTGTTGTCCTGCAGCTGTTCCAGGGCTTCCCCACTGAGCATCTACAAGGGGTCAATTCACAAAGTGTCACAAGCACCTGAGGATGTGGGGGATTATGGCCGTGAGGAAGCCATTTATCCCAGCCAGCAATCACCCCCTCCTCGCTATTTAAATCTCCCTGTCAGGTGGATGTGACATTAGGCGAGGTGTTGGTCACACTTTGGATCTGGGTTCAGCCTACAGTACCCAGAATTCACCCCTCCAGGGCTTTCTTTGTGCTGGTGTGCCATACTGCAGCGGTGTTATCTGTCTGTAAGGATCATAATATACCTGTATATCTATGTCTGTCTGGGTGGTTGGAAAGAGTTCAGGTAGATCTGTGGACCCGTATTCATCAAACTTAGAAGAAAGCGCTGAAAAGCTATTTTAGCAGGAAAAATATATTTGCTAAAAGTGGAGAATAAAGCACATTTATTTATGATTTATCGCATGTATGCTCAGAGCAGGATAAGCCAATCAGGGACAAGTATTTACCCTGCATCTCAAACATCCTTACATTTAAACTCACAGAAACAGAAGTGAGTTCAATTCTTAAAAAGTGAAATGTATTAACAAAAAGAAAACCAAATTGGAGCAGGAAGATATATCATCTGTAACAGCTAATATAAAATATATATAAAAATCAAAAAATTACCCTATGTAAATGAAATACTATTCTGATAAATATAGTGTTATTCATCATGACCGATCATGACATCATGTCATATTTTGTAAAGTAATCCCAAAAAATATTTCTCTGAAGGGACAGCTCTGGATCGCTCTTCAATTTAATAGCATTTTTAGGTTTTTAAGAAACACAATTTCCTTTAGGTTCATTAGAATATAGTCCATATCTGACCCACTAGAAACTGAAACAAGGCCCAAACTAAATCCTAACCCAGAGTTTATGAAGTATAGTTTGTTCCGCATACTTCTACACCCTTCAAATCTTCACACATAACAACTTTTCCCCTACTTTTTAACTTTACATAATGGTCTTTTATACAGCACTTTTGGTCATCTTAAGAAGTGTTTAAATATGCTCTCAAAATAAACCTTACTTACATAGGAAATGTAAGAATAACATAGCAGTGGGGAGGTTGGAGTACAAGGCGTAGAGGGAAGACTGTAACGGGCCATTCCAGGTGGATGAGTTGATTAGTGGACTGAAGTGAGCAGAGCTGCTCAGTGCTGCAGCCTGTGAGCCTCTAACAGGATTAAAAGTCATCTGCTCCAGCTCTACCAGCCAAGGGCTGTGAACCTGCTCTGTACTCTGTTCTTTTGTATGCAAAACATCACTCGGCAAAATTGTTCGAAAAAAAGCTACAGAAACACTTTTACAACCATTTATTTTGTTGTTTTTAAATCCACTCGCCTTTTAGTTCACGCTCACGCTTACTTGTTTTTGTGCCTTCATTCCGCGACTTTCATTTGAGAGCTATAAAGTCCTGGATATGTGTAGATTTGTCTTCGTAACAAGTGAGTTTTTGATATTTTGGTTTTTGAAAGCGACTCTCCAGCTTGTCTGTGTACAGTATCTGCCTCCATGTCAAACGTATGGATCTGCTGATGTGTTTATGCTTTTGGCGCCCTCTGCTGTCACTTGCGTGCCATTGTAATGGCAGCAGAGCGGGAAGAAGAAGTAAAGGGTACATCCGTCCCTGTTAAGTCACCATCCCTCTACTTCTTTCTTTACATTTATTTTCATCTGTCTTCCCTTGATTCCCCCCCCCATTCTTTACTTCATGCTTGTGCAGTAGGTTGGCCTTTTTTTTGCCAACGTATTTCTCATTTTTCATTAATCCATTATATAAGTAATGTCAAACTTCACCACATTAGAAAAGAGTGGGGGGTTTATAGCTAAAGACTGTTGCTCAAAGAGTTTTTTTGTTTTAACGTCGACTTTTAACAACTAGCACATAAATCCAAATCCTTCAGCCTTTAAGTGCTTATACCCTCTTTTCCTTAAATGGTGAAGTTTGGCAAAGCATTATCATAAAATACATGTGAGCAGTTTTTCTTTAAAGGAAAATGGGAAAAAAATGGCCGTAATATTTTCTTGATGTTGACTGTTGTCTTTTTCTCTCTCCCGCTCCTCGCCATTTTTCTCTCCTCTCTCCATGAAGCTTTCTCTCAAGCTGGTAAGCATGACCGTATAACCTCACGACTGTAGCGGCATGACCATAGCACGCATGCCACGCCCTCCCAGTAACACACTGTTAATAACGTTCTGTACGCCGTTACGTTTTTGTTGTGCTTTTTTTTTTTTTTTTTTTTTTTTTTTTGATTTAAGTTAATAATTTAATCTTTGCTGTGACTCAACGATGGACCTCAGACTCGTGTCGGTGTCTCATTTCTATGTTATTTTGTTTGTTTTTTTGTGTTGTGGTTGTGTTCTCGTCATGTCTCTCCCAAACTGTGTCTGTGGTGCAGATCACACTCAATTCCCACGTCCGGAATCTCATTGAGGTGATCAGATTTACTCTATGTTTGACCTTTTTACCTGTCCGTCTCTTAGTCCGTCTGGTAGTCCTTCTTGTCTCCACAGATCGTATGTCCTTGTAACAAACACTAATCTGATTTGATGTAGTTGCTCACTCACGTCCTTACACTGCATGCCGATGTAATATTTTTTTATGGAATGCTGTGCTGTAAGTGTATGATGGCAGGACTCCACAGAATATCAACCGTTCATCAATGTTTTTCTCCGAACAAGATGCACTTTGAGGATTAAAGGCATAGTTTCGCATTTTGAGGTCTAAACGTATTAAATTTAGCTGAGACTAAAATGAGAAGGTTGATATCACTCTCATATCTGTGCGCCAAACATGAAGCTACTGCCAAGCAGATGCTTCGTTTTGCATTAAGGCTGGAAACTGGGGGAAACAGATAACCCGGCTCACTTCAAAGGTATAGAAATGGGCCTGCCAGAACCTTCAAAATTCACAAAATAACATTTGTGTGTACACATTCTGAATGTGAAATGTGTGCTCTATATAGAGCCCTATCTACAGTTGTAATGGGTATGTGGTAATAATTCCAACAATGGCAAGAAAAAAGTAGATATATACACTACTTTCTGCTCACAGTCCTACTGGGCAATGTGTCGTTTTATTCTTATACAGGATTTGACTTGGTGATACAGCGCCGTTAAAACAAAAAGATGTAAAGTTAAAGAAAGTTAAATTAAGAATCTGAAACTCTGAAACACACTTATGCACACACTGTATGGGACAGTACAACCCCCCCCCCCACTTGGGACCGTGCAATATTTGCCAGGACTCTGCAAATATAGCATATGTATTATTCTTAACTTGCATAATATGCCAAACAGTATATGTAGCATAAGTTAGCATATGTATGCTGCTCCCAGTCTTTATGCTAAGCTAAGCTAACCGCAAGTTGAATTCCTTTGAGCGTACGACATGTGTATCTCTTCAAGAAAGCAAATAAGCATATTAATGTAGAACTAAGCTGACTTTGTATATAATTAGGCCTATTAATTACCTTTATTTACGTTATTTCAACATTCTCTACCTAACGTGTTTTTATAAATCTATTTCTGATTATGAAGTAAATTATCATCCATCCTAAATTTATCATACTACAAATCCCCTAATGTCTGCCCATAGTTTTAGTTTGGTGTTACACTTTACCTAGATAATAGTGTTTTAATTTGTCTTGAGGTACATAGAGAATGTAAACACTAATCTGTAACTTATCACTCAGAAATGAGCATGTCTCTGCATGACGATTGATATGGTCTTTGTTATGTTGCATGCCTGGTAAGTGTTGTGCGCTGATACAGGGAGAAGGGGTAAGGTTGCCATGGTAACCTAGCTGCATGTGTTTTTGACCCGGCTCGCGTGCAGTGAAGTCCGTAGCTCCAGCAGTTATAAATCCTCTGTGGTGCCGCTGTGACCCGTATCAATACGATCCAATCAGGCCCGGACCTATTCAGTCACTGCATGTTTTTCTTCATTGATAGGTGCAATAACACCATTTTTTTTTTTTTTTATATAGCACCTTTTATACAGGGAGTGTAGTCAAAGTGCAGTGAAGACTTAAGAGAATAAATTAAAGCATAAAACAGCACAAAACAAGTACAAATGCTGCACGATAAAACCAAGCAATCGAATGAATAACAAAGAAAGGCAGTGAATAGCAAGAACAGGTATGCTAAGAACAATAGAATATGTAAAAGATAGAAATAAAAACAAATGAAGGCATAAGAACAATGCATGTAAATGAAAGAAGAAAAAAAAGCGGTGATACGGTTAAGAAAATAGTTCCGACATGATACTTCTCACAACAAAAGCTGTGTATTATCCTGAGTAATCTCTACTATTGATATCTTCAACACTTGAAAAATATATATATTTTATATACACAGACCTTTTGAGATAAAAAATAAAACTATAATAAAATAAGAATTATCTCTGCTCATATAAGACACTAAGCTCTGAAATACATTTCATAATAATGAGCGGGGTTCATTTAATATTTAACTTTTTTGATTATTCATTTCATAATGATGTTGATTTTGAACTCTCGGAGGCTCCATACAGATCAGCCAGCACTATTGTCCAGCACGCCTCAGAAAGATGCATTATGTCCACAGAAAGTTGGAGAGGCTGCCGAGCAGTATGACTCATCAGTTCAGTGCTACGGACTGGAAACCTTCTCATCAGGAAATATGACCCTCGGCCAGGCAAAAAGCCTTTCACTCACTCACACAACTTCCATTTAAGAACACACTGTCCTTTCAGAGAACAGCCCCATTATGCAGCTCGCTCTGAAACACTATATGAGCAATAATAGGATGTAGCTAAGACTTTATTGCATTTCTGATGCATTCGCAGGGAGCCCTAGATTAGGCGCGGCGGCTGAATAGGTGAAAGGCCTCGAGTCTGTACGCAAACATCCCAACTCTCAGTGAGTGTGTTAAAGAGTGGCTGCAGTATCTCCGGCAGGTGAATTATCTGGTTAGAACATAACAAAGAGCTCCATTCATGGAGCTGTTATCCATTTTAGTCCTGGTTCACACGGTTTACGGCAAAGAGAGATACTGCACCTAACTAAAACGATCCCTGTTAAAACGGCAACACAGCAAATAGTGAGACGAAAATGTTCTTCATCTCATGGTTTCTTTCTGCCTCTTTCCCATTTTTGTTTCCTTTTTTTTCTCTCTTTCTCCCTCTTGTTGTCTCAGGGTTCTGGACCAGAGGACTTCAGCCACCTGCCACCAGAACAGAGGAGGAAGAAGCTGCAGGGCAAGATGGATGAACTGAATAAAGACATTCAGAAAGAGATGGACCAGAGGTATCTTTTTAAATGCTGCATCAAGGAGCCTTTCCCTTCTGCATATGACAAGGGATATTTGTGTTCACCTTGTGAACAGGCAACAGAGACTTGTACTGACTTTTTGCTCTTCCAGGGACGCCCTAACTAAGATGAAAGACGTATACGTGAAGAACCCTCAGATGGGAGACCCCGCCAGCGTAGACCCCCGGCTATCAGAAATAGGCCAGAACATCGAGAAGCTCCAGTTTGAAGCGCAGAAATTCGAGGTGAGTTTGTGGCGCCAGCGCAAGCTCTCATTTCTGTGCGAGTGTTAGTGTTGGCGATGCTTTCTTGTTTGGTTTATCCGAGACAGTAAATACTGAGGAGTTCAAACACACGTCTCAAGCTGGGGTGGTTCCAAAGAAGTCCACCGCTCGGCCATATTAGGAGAAGATGTGATGCAGCTGGAGGGGCTGGCTGCATGATGGAGCTCTGTGCAGGGAGAAGAGTCCCAGAACAGAGGCCTGGTTTAACCTCATGAATAGCAAGAAAGTGGAGAGTAAGGCAGCAGTGTTTAGGCATGGGACCATATGAAAATTCAATGTCAGGATTATCCTGGCCAAAAATAATTGGGATTTACTATATTATCCCAATAATCATCAAAATGTGCTTAAAAACTCTTAAAATGGCACTACAATATACTGGAATCACTTTACTCTACATTTAGTGAAGAAACAAAAATATTTTTTTGTTGCATCACAGTTGGGACACATCATTTTTTATTTTTATTTATTTTGTATTTTTAGTGAACATCCCTTTTACTGCAAAACAAACACTAAAACGATCTTAAAGAAGTCCTTTTAGATGATGAATCATAAGGTCTCCATGCATAAATAAAGGATAAATAAATAAGAAAAAATTGCAACATTGTGAGAATCTGTTCTTTTTTTACATGCTAATAGTTATATATTATGTATTTCTAAAGTCAGGCTCTATTTTTCAATAGTGAGCTTGACAGCTTTTTCAAGTCTCTCATGTGAGGATATTCACGATTATCCACCACGATGAACTTATTCTGTGTTTTTTTTTTTTTTTTTTTTTTTTACTGCAATCTGCAATAAAACCCTACATCGTCCCATCCCTGGTGTTGTTTCCTCCTGTGATTCACGGATGATTTAAAAAATAAAAATAAAAAAAAAAAGAATTACACGCTGCTTTAAATAAATGTAAAATGTTCACGTAGCCAACACATGCATCATGATTGTGTGTGTTTCAGGGCTGGTTAGCAGAGGTGGAGGAAAGGATGCCATCCAAGAGCGATACGAACCGGAGAAGTGGACTCTTTGAGACCCAGAACAACACACCAGTGAGCAACAACTGTGCGCAGGACAGAGAGAGGTATGGTATACTCCGACAAAACATCAATCCTTCTGCTACATGAAACATCCCAGAGTTGTTGCCCACCTTATTTATTCGGAGGAAAACTATGTATGTTTTCAAAGTATATTTACTGTGTGTATTGGCCCTTGAGCAGCCCGGATGGCAGCTACACAGAGGAGCAGAATTCAGAGACTCAGGTCAAAGCCATCATCAACCCCACCCCCCCCACCTCCTCCACGCCAGAGTTCGACGATGAGTTTGACGATGAGGAGACTCTGCCCACCATCGGCACCTGCAAGGCCTTGTACCCATTTGAAGGTAACAAGAAAACACCTCACAGCGGAAGAACAACCCAACAATTCCTGCTAATTCTAAGCATTTCAAAGTACATGTGCCCTTTATGTCTGTGGATGCAGGGTGGAGGTGTTTGATCACTAGGAATGAGCAGGAGTATAGGTGTGACCTTTCTGATACAAGTATAGTCATTTCCCCGTCGCGCTATTTTCGAATTATAAATCAAATTTAGCAAATTCTCAAACCCTGTTGACTGCAGCTCTGTGAGCATCAGAGGTAAAGAGGCCTGATCGATCTGAGGGAGGATGGATGTCGGTGACCTCCCTTGGAAAGATGTTTTGACTTGTAAGTGAACTCCAGAAGAAAGGAATCAGTTCTCCGAGTTAAAACGGGAGATTCATGTCTCGCTATGAGAAGATAAGGACATCATGATTATGAACTACCATACCAAACGTTAAGTATATTAATACTAAGAAGCAGTTTAATTGTGACCTGCTGGTGCAAGACTGCTGTAATAGCCAAACAATGTGAGATATAGTAAGAAAGTCAATTATCACTTAAAGTTAAGAGAACATTTCTGTGTTTTTACTTCAGCAATTCAAACATTGTGGGATGTGCATCTAAGCCAACACAGTCTGTTAAATGTAGAACAATCCCAGCGGCCTACATGGTATGAAATAGATAAATAAATAAATACATGAAATAGTTTGGAAGTGTATTCCCAGGATTCGGTATCCATAAAAATCCTGCTCTTGCCAATTCAAAACTTTAAATACCCACAAACACTTATGCCCCATTTTGTTTCGAAACTGAGACAATATTTTCTTGTTGCTGTTGTAAATAATACATGTTTTTTTCTTTATTGGAGTGTCATTAAGTAGTAAGACTAATTGTGAGCGTGTAATAGTTTGGTGTTTAATAACAGGCGGTGGACTGCAGGTTGATGTTCTGCTTCATTGATATCTAAAGTACTGTGTCTGTACAGGTTAGTCTACTTACTCTGTAGGCTAATGCAGTTTTAGGAGCAGAATAATAATTAAGTTAAAGTACACTGAATAGTCTTGCATTTTTTTTTGAGGAAATCTGATTTATAAATGAAGCTCTGAACTACATAGAAGTTATTTCAAGGTACTTCCTCTCTGACATTTCTTATTCTTGTCTTTTTATCTTTTTTTCTACTTTGTTCCCCTCCTCTTGCAGGTCACAATGAGGGCACCATCTCCGTGGCAGAAGGCGAGCTGTTGTACGTCATAGAAGAAGACAAAGGAGACGGTTGGACACGAGTGCGCAGGAACGAGGACGAGGAGGGATACGTCCCCACGTCCTACGTCGAGGTCTTTTTGGAAACAAATGCCAAAGGTGCTATGACGTACATTTAACCCAGCAAGTGTGTTTCTGTTACTGTGAGTCAGTAGGTTTCCATTCACTGCCGTGTGAGCGGGGCCCGTTATGGAGATTAGAGATTGTTACTTGTAGCTCAGATAAAAAAAAAAACACACGCATACACACTTCCTGTCTGTCCCAGAGGGAAGGACCAATCAGATTTCTCCATTGTGCCTCGTGCCTGAGCCAGGCGGATGTCGAGTACAAGAAGTGTGTGAAAAGAAGCTTTTTAGTTCCTCACCTCCCATTCACTGCAGTGCCACATAGTGGTCATACAGAATAACACATGACACCCCCAGGCAACGCTTAGCATGATGGGACGAATCACCCACTGACAATGATGACATGTACATTTCAAACACACAGTACTTGATTTTTTTATGAATATATTTTGTGCTTTTTGTTAATATTTCAGATGACAGTATTCCACTCAAATGATCCTGCTTTTAATCAACAGTCTGATCCACAAACTGTCAAATATTTGAGCCAGTGGTAATAAACCTCTCCACTCTGCTGAGTGAATGTATGCGCCACCTGAAGTGACAATGAAACATCAAGTGAAAGTTATTGTGTTTTGGTCACTCGTTGTACCCTAAAAGCGAAGCATGCTCGATGTGCAATCATGCTGGTGTACTTTTAATCTGCTGTAAAATATGAATACATATTAAAAGATATTTTTGTAGGCTAAACAGGAAAAAAAAGACTATAAAAATTGTGCCCCCTCCCCCCCTCGCCCTCAAATGTTGCATGCTGTAGATTAATCATAGCGCTGTTACAACATGAAAAAGTTGTGAAAGTAATAATCTCCCCTAGTTAGGGGTCTTTTCTTTTCTTTCTTTTTTTTTTTTTTTTTTTTTTACAAAACTATCGATCAAATTAATAACGCGTAGCCACCTTTTTAGAATGTGCTTTCTTTTCTTTTTATTAATCCACGTTTTTTTAGTTGATAGTGTTGGGTTGTTCTGGTCCTGTTTTCCAGGACAGTGGTAAAGGAATAAAGGACTGAGAATTAGCTGCACTAAGCTATATGGTGAGACTGCGCGGACATAAGGAGCTGGTCGTGACTTTAAAGCTTCGTGGTTTTCTTGCATGGGTCTCTGAGCCGCACCTGTAAAACGCATGGTGTGTCATTTCACTGCTACAATCAGACATTCTGTGCTACTTTACAAGATTTGGCATCGCTTCAGAAAACCTCTCTTCCATAACTCATTACACAAGCCTTTGTTTAACTCCCTTTCACAGCTTTTAATGAGCTTTGGTGGCTTGTTACTGGCACCGCATGGGGTTCTTATGCGCAGGATGTCATTTCATCTCAGAGCTGTACATACACATTTCATGTCTCCTGTAGTTTTTTTTTATCAAAGAGCATCGGAAATGTGTCGCATGCTGCAGCATTTGTGGGATTTTTGTCCTCGTCATGACGTGTATACAGCATGTTGTGCATAGTGAGAAGGTCGCAGTTTAACATGTATTCAAGCCAAACTACAGTGGAATAAGCTGAAAGGCTTTTAGTCAAACAGATAAATCTTTGGGTTAATGGTCTTTCACACATACAGTATGTGCAGATTTCATTCATGCCGTTTAAAGTAGTTTTATACATCCAATGACTTTTTTTAGTCCACCTCTCCATATCTGAATATTTAGATTTGCTGACGATTTTCCTTTAAAGCTATCTAACTTTTCTTTTTGTCATTTTTTTTTTCTTGTTTGTTTGTTTGTTTTTTTTTTTTTATTTGTTTTTTTATTGCAGATTCCTAAAAGTGTGAGGCTGGCTGAGGAATGGCAGGGCAAGCAGCCTCGGAGAAACCACCATGTTCCTCGCGCGCTCACAGAGTCAGAGAGAGAAAGTGAAAGATGACCTGAATCTAAAAAGAGAGAGAGAGAGAGAGAACGCATCTCAATTTCCAAACCATTACAAAACGAAAGTGCGTTGCGCTTCTTCTGCGATGAGATGCAACGATAAGAGAAATCCATCTAAATTTTTAGCGCTCATAACCTTTCCCATTCTTAACACTCATACAGCAGTCACAACCACAGAATACAATATGCCTTTTGTTGTTTTCAGCAAAGCTTTGCTTTAATGTAACTAACTCCGCTTCCACCACGCGCGGTCATGAACGTGGCTGTTGGCTTCCCCCCCCCGGCTCTGCCACCTCTCCTCTTCCTTACCTTCGCTCCCATTGCACACACACACACACACACACACACACACACACACACACGGCGCAAGGTGTGGTCAGAGACAGGACGGGGACCAGCAGGAGCCTTACGGACAAAAGACTAAACACCTTCATCATCCTGCGGTGTGCATGTGTGTGAGCCGTGACCTCCTCACTTACTCTCTAACTAGAATCACCCTGAGCTCATATACCTTCATCTCGGGCTTTAAAAAAAAAAATCTCATGTTCACCCCGCTCTCACTAAAATCATATTCGCAGGTTGCAGAAGAAGTGAAGGTGCTATTCATCATCTATCTCTGTGTGTGTGTGTGTGTGTGTGTGTGTGTGTGTGTGTGTGTGTGTGTG
>CALSCE010010647.1:8974913-8998400 GCA_943593645.1 Bovichtus variegatus
GTGTGTGTGTGTGTGTGTGTGTGTGTGTGTGTGTGTGTGTGTGTGTGTGTGTGTGCTGAACACTCGTCTTATTTTAAAGGTCTTGTGTGTTGTAATGTCCCATTTTCTCCACAACACGGACCACCAGCCACATATCCAGCTGGAGGGAAAAGAGACGGATGACCGGTCATTCGTTTTCTTTCTCATCCCTCACTGGTGTCTGCTCCTCTCTCTGACCACACCCTCCCTCACCTCCACGGCCCTTCCCTCCCGAGGCGGCTCAGACTGTCCCTTTGCTGCTTTGAGCACCCTTCTTTTTTCTTTTTTTTTGCAACAGCAGGGGGCCTCTAAGCGTTGTGGTGTGCTGCATGCTTGCCCTGTCTTCCTCCTCGCCCCTCTGCTGGCAACCTGGAGTAGGTGGTGGGGGGTTTTACGGTCAGATACGCCCCTCGCCTCCAGCCTTTCTGTTCAGTTAACCCTCATTGCCTGGTCGTAATGTTTGAATTAACCTGAATGCTACTGTTTGGGTTCGGTGCCTGTGGTTCTTTTCTCTTTTTTTTAAATTTTATTATTATAATTTTTTTTATATCTCTTTGTTTTTTTTTGTTCAGAAAGCATGTTTTCCTGTTTTTAACAGCGAGTGAGTGATCTCCTCCCAGTGTTCCCCAGTGTAATCTCAAAACTGTCAGTAAAGGACGATAGGGACCCGGAAATGTTGTTTTCTGACCTTATGCATAACTAGGTCTTGGATGTCTTGTGCATTTGTTTTACTGTAAGTACACAGTACAGTATGTATGTACAAATGTTAATATCGTATGTTTTGATCCGAATGTCTAACACAAGTTGTTGTTAGTTTACAGTTAATCAACCTTGTGGAAATGTCTCCACTTGGTCCAAACAACAGTCTACCCAAAAACTATTTCCACTTAAACTGTCTACTGTATATGAAAATATACTGTGATCCATATTTTCCTGTGAGTTTGTGGCTGAAATGTGACCCAGAATCCCCTGTTTTTTTGGGCCTTAACTTGGTTTTCTGAGAAAAAGCATGGTGCTGATGTTCGCTGTGGTATGATGAAAGGATTAAGACGTGATTATCTGAAAAGTTTGGGGGCAAATTTTTTATAATCATATGAGAGAAATTATTATTTCCACTGACCCCCCCTCCCCTCCCTCCTTCTCAACGGCACATAACATACGTGATTTTAACATTTTCTGTTTTATATTTGACGATGTTGAGATTCAGCTTTCTTTCAGTTTTTCATGTTGTAGCTTATTCTGCCTGAATGGGACTAAAATCCCTTAACTGCAAATATGAGTAACAATGAAATTGTTTTTGAATGAAGCCATTCTTAAATATTCATCCGATGCAGCATGTTTACGAACACTTCTTCAACGGAGGAATGATGGACATATTGACCATTTGGACTTTGAATGATCAAATCTCTGCTGAATCGAGCTTAAAAGCACACGTTTGCTTTTCAACACCCATCGCTCGATATGTCAAGATATCAAAAAAGCCACTCGTGTTTTTCTTACTTTTTTTTTTCCCCAACCATAAATCTGACGAGGCACTGATCCCCGTAGCTTTATAGCAGCCATCTGCCTGCCAGTGCTCTGCAAAGACACTACCACAAACCTTTTAGTCCACGCCCCGGAATAACCTGCCTGTACAGTGGAAATGGCACGTTGGAATTAGAGAGAATATATATGAATATATAAATAAAGTTTAAAAAGGAAAACATCTATTTTAACTATTGAGAGTCTTACCATTACTTTATCTGCTTTGCAAAGTAAGACTTCTTTTCCTTTTGAAAAGGTCTACCAAATGGTGTGTTTTTGCACTTTTTCGTTTGTGTTCCATTTGGTAGAGCCATGCTTTTGTTTTGGAGCACTGAATACTTTGTATTGTGTTTACCGTGCCAATTAAATATGCCTGGAAAGTAAATCACCGTGTCCTGTCTTCGTTTTCCTTCTGTTGGGAATTTAGACACGAGAAAGAGCATGACACCACCGTGTCAATCATCAATGGCAACTACGAGCATAATTATCATAATTATGTTCGTAGTCTGATGAGAAAGATGCGGTTTGATTAAAAGATTACCTTTAGCACAAACATCCCAAATGTCTCTAATCTTCCCGTCTATCCTGTGCTGCAGCTATGGCTGTAACTTGAAATTCATTTAATTATTGATTAATCCGTCAGTTATTTTTAACAAATTCACTTGTTTAGTCTATGAAATATAAATGGAAGCTGTAAAAGCCCACGGTGACGTCTTCAAATGTCTTTTTTGTCCGACTTACAGTCCAAAACATAATATAATTGCTGCCTATTCATTTTCTGTTAAAGACTAATTGATTAATTGACCAATAATTTCAGTTCATAAGCTTCCTGCATTGACAGGTTATATAAATACATACATCCTCCATTAATATGATGGGGATATCCCTGGTATTTACAGTCAAAATAGTTTCCCATAGAACTAAATTCACAGCTGTTAGTAGTTTAACTAATAACTGTTATATGTTAAGTCATTAACAGGACACTAGCTTGTATTGTATTTAAAAAAATAAATAAAGCATAAATCATATTAACAGAAAACCCTTCACTTTATTAAACAATTGTATCATGAGACAATACGGTTGAATAAGGCTTTGTAAATAAATAGAATACATACATGCAACTGTGAGTCAATTTAGGGACTTTATTTTGAAAGCTTCTGACAGTGAACCCGGACATCCTGTGCGCCTTGATATGATTTGGATGCAGTTCTCCCTGTCGACCATCAGATGGTAGCCATGTTCCACCAAAAGTGCTTTTTCTTTTTTTTTTCTCTTGCACTACTTTTCAGTGACGCTGCAGCTCTTTTCCAGGAGCCAACATGAAAAAACTGACAGAAGTCATTGTTGAATTATGCAAACTGCAGCTAAAAAAAAAAAAAAAGCTCTGTTTGGATTCTCCTCTACTTCAATCTCCCTGTTGGCATTGCACTTCAACTCTTAGACCAAATAAAAGTCTCCCTCAAGGTGTCTCATGCACATTGTCATTATTCCTGCTAACCGCTCTATGATTGTGTTCGACCATCAGACAGCACATTGTATTGTCTTGTATTGATCTGAGCCACAGATTGAGGTCCACTGAGCTGCAGCTGATCAGTCCCAGTTGCCCACAGAAATATGCAGACGTGCTGTGCAGCAGATGCAGCACTCGCCTCCAACACACTTTTCAAAGCAGCCTAATAGGCCTTTGCTCCCTCGTACTCAACAAGCTGCACTGTGCCTGGGCTCGAAATGACTAAAGCAAATGAATCGCTTCACTGACTTCTGTGGCGCGAGCGAGTCTCCCTTTCCATAATGATTTAGAGCTATTCCCACTTTACTTAATTGGCATATTTGGCAAAAACCGTCTACTCGTTAATTTACATTATTCGCAGGAATGTTCCTCTGTAGTCCCTGGCCTGTTGTTAAAATAGCAAGGGTAACAATTAATATTTAAACTTTCTGAACGCAGTTTGCATTATTTATGGTGAGATTTGCGAGAACGTACCTCATGTTTGAAGGCATCGAAGTGCTACAATAGAAACCAAAGAGGTGACGCAGAGATCACCAAGCAGTGATCAGTCGGAGAGTTGGAAAAGACAAAAACATTACTCAAAAGGGAGCCTGGCATATAAGGTACAGCAAAAATGGCAGAATACATAGAAGATAACACAGAACATACGTGGAAGAAGTACTCAGATCTTTTACTGAAGTAAAACTGCTAATACAAGTGTGCAGAAATACTCTGTTCCAAGTAAAAGTGCTTCATTCAAAATGCCACTTAAGTAAAAGTACAAAAGTGTTACCATCAAAACTGTTCTTTAAAGTAACAAAGTAAAAGTACTAATTTTGCAGTATAGCCAATTCCAGAATAATGTATGTTATACTATTGAAATATGATTATAAGTGCATTAATGTTACAGCTGGTCATTTACATGTATTTATACATTCTTTGGTACTTGCTGTCGTCTCCCTTTTGCCGTTTATTTTTAGCTGAATGTTGATTGGAGGTTTTTCAGATCACCTGTCGGCTCCTGATTAATAATTGAGAGCAGCTTGGTGCGTTTCCCCTCTCGGCCAATCAGAGTGTGACGACGCCCTTTCTTCAGGGCTTAAGAGAGGTAGAGAAGTGCGCACGCAGGGCTTTCTGATCCTTCCTTGACTAAACGCAAACCTCATTTCAGCAGATAGTGTCAGCACACATTTGCGCACAGAACTAAAAATCATCAGGATATTGCAATAAAGTTGCAGTGAAGTTTAAAGATCACATTCGCACTGAGCATATTCTTGCCTCATGATGCCCGCAGGCTTTATTTATGTTTTTTGTTCATTGATTTATTTGTATCGAAACCCCTTTCATACGCATTACCTTATCATTGAAGAGGAATTTGTTTAATATCGAAGAGGTGTTTCATTATTGAAAAGGCATTTGTTTATTATTAAGGAGGTATTTTATTATAATTGAAGAGGCATTATTTCACGCACAGCTGGGGAGCATGTGCAGTTCCCCCTGTGGGATAAAGACTTATTGATACAATAATATCATCATTTATTTACTGATAATATTTTTGCATTATTACTCTGAATATGGGAAGTTATTCATAAATAATAAATAAATAAAAAGTACAATATTTCCCTGAAAATTTAATTTCTCAAGCAAAGTACAAGTACCTCAAAAAGTACAGTACTTACGTGTACTGGCCACATGTTGAGCGGCTCGTATCTCCCTCATCTGCTCAGTGTGAAGTTCATCCCACATCAACAAACTCCTTCTCTAAAAGATGACACTGATCGCAACTGCACTTTGAGGATTCATTAAACCTACCGCAGACTAATCTTCCATCTGTCTTTAGGCCCAAATAAGTCAGAGAAGAGTGTCTGCAGACTCTTACAGAAGTATCGTTCAGTTTCTGATGGATCGCTCACACCTTTAGATGGCTTTTAAGTTTTATCGGCCCTGTAGAGACATGTTGAAAATCATTTGGTGTTCGTTACTTGAGGCAGGTACAAACCAAATGTTTTAGGATTTTGGCTGCACATTAGAAGTAGAGATAACTAGGAAGGTGAACTCAGCAGAGTGCAGGTGTGTCTCCCTCTCCCCTCCCAAACGAAGAAGGGCTGAATGTCACTCAAATCCCTCACAGCTCCCTTACGGACGTGAAAAACGCTGTTTATTTATCTCGTACCGTGTCTTACTTTAGTGGATCATAACGTATCGGGTATGGAATTAATCTGCAGATGACCTACAGTGACCAAACTTTTCTATGGATGTCTGTTTTTGAGCCATGACAAGGCCAAAATGTGCAAGAGACTAGGTTAATTTTTTATCTAGCCAAGCCGATTGCCAGAAAAACCTTTTGCTACTGAAGCAGTCAATAAAATAGTTTTTTTTTTAAACTGTGGATCACCGCAACCACGAAAAGTCCTTCCGTCATAAATGTTTACACCCAGTACTTTCTTTGTTAAAGAGATTCAGGTATTTTACTGTGTGCAACAGACTGCTCATAACAGTTGTTGTTTTCCCCTCAGTGTGTTAGAAGATGTACAGTACACACAGTCTGTACACTGTACAGTGAACACTGTACAGTGAACACCACAAAGTGTACACTGTACAGTGAACACCACAAAGTGTACACTGCACAGTTAACACAATACACTACACAGTGTGCAGTGCAAAGTGTCCACTGAACACCGTACAGTGTACACTGTTTCATGTGCAGTGTACAGTGTCACTGTACACCGTACACTGTGCAGTGTGTACATAATGAAACTGTTCAGCGAACACTGTGAACTGCACACTGTACAGTGAACACTGTGTACTGCACACCGTACAGTTTACACTGTACAGTTTTAATTGTACAATGTGCAGTGAAAACTGTACAGTGAACATTGTACACTGTACAGTGTTCTCGTACAGTGTACAGTGTACAGTGTACAGTGACACTGTAAACTGCACATGCAACAATGTACACTGTACGGTGTACAGTGAACACTGTGCACCGCACACTGTACAGTTTACACTGTACAGTTTTAACTGTACAGTGAGCAGTGAAAACTGTACAGTGAACATTGTACACTGTACAGTGTTCACGTACAGTGTACAGTGTTCACTGTACACTGTACAGGTTTGCACATTCTCCTTAAGGTCAAAAGTTGAATTTGACCTAGCTTCAGTTACCGTCTATAAACTAATGAGCCAACAGATGTTTTAGGACAGCATTACTTGAAGTAAACAGTGAAGTTACTCTTTAATTGTTCAGCTTTTTCAGTGAATCAATTCAACTTGGGCCATAAATTCCGCGCACTGTTTGAAGGATGTAATAGGTCTTTGGCTGCTCACCATGGTGTGTTTTAGGCTACCTGCTGCTCTCAGTCTGTTCCATTACTGCTATGTTCCTGTCTGGCCTGGTGTTAAAGCAGGCGGCCTGATGGGGAAAGCACACCTCTGGAGAACGGCCCAGTCTGTCCCGTCAAAAAAGGGGGGGGGGTCTATCTGTGAAATGCATCAAGGCCGTCACCTGTGTGTGTGTGTGTGTGTGTGTGTGTGTGTTGGTAAAACAGCAAAAGATTGAACTGAATTTAAGATTTAGTTTCACAGTACATTTTTTTTGATTCATGTTAAGGCTATTTTTATGTGTGTAGGCATTAACACCACCAGTTAGTTCATCTTCCTGAATGAAGCCGTCCCTACATATGACCAAACTGAATTTTTATGATTAATATGATTCCATGCTATTCATATCCGTTTAAAGCAGCGTTAGCCAGAAGACCCTGAGGGCCTCGCGGACCTCTTTTCTTCGAATAAAAGTTACAGCATAGATACAGTACAGGTGTGCAGAACGAGGAAGGTTGTTATTCACAGTCTTTGTGACTGCGAAGTCACACCGAGCCTGGAATGAGTAAACATCTTTCAACAGCACTCAGCTGCTGGCCTGTTGCAGCTTCACCTAACTCTGGTGAATATTTTCAGAGCCAAACTAATGTTGAATCATCCCCCAAAGTATGAGAACTGTGGGAAAGGAAGACACAAACCGCCTGTGAACAAAAGACACAGTCACTTGGCCACTTCAGACGGCCTCAACGCATGATAGACAGGCCATTAAGAGGAAATGCTTCAACATTAAAAACAAACACAATCTGAAATGACATTTCCCAAAAACTTTCACTTCACTTTCATTTTTTTTGTCAGTGTAACAAAGAAGGTCTCTGAGAACCAAGAAAACGTGAAAAAAAAAAGAAGAGTGAAGCTGGTTCCTCCATCTGGAATAGATATGCAGGCTGCGTCCCGGGCCGAGCTGAGATAATACTTGGAGTGAGGTTTTCGGTTTTCTATAATATTCTGCACATTATTGTCCCAACTGACAAATGCAGCGCTGGACAATCTACTCGACAATATTGTGACATTATTGAGCTGCCATCTGGCAATAAGTCCTCGACATCGTGAACAAACATATAGGGACAACACATTGGATTCAAGAGAGTAGAAAAATAACCCGTCGGTTGGTTTGAATGTGCGCTTTAATTGATTCACGGCACGTACCGATGTCGGCGGTCATAAGATTCTCTGAGCAGCAGGAACAGCAGGGAGCTAAGCCGGCATTGATGTGTGCTATATGTTTACACCGAACCTGGGGGAGTGTCAACGGATACTTTTCACTTTCCCCACAGCGAGCCCGGCTGCTGCTAGCCACTCATCTCTGCTCTTTAATTAACTGCCGCTAATTAGAGACAAAGGCGTGCAACCGTGGGTCAGAAACCATAAAACACCTCACAATCTACCAAGATCTCTCTTGCCCTGTGTGCCATCTCCCTCTCACTTTCCTTTTTTCTTTCCCTCCAGGCATCAGCACAATTATGATGGATCCCATTTTTTTTTTTTTTGGCACAGTAGTGGAAAGTATAAGTGGGGGAAACTTGCGCTAGGAAAAGCTTCCTACCAGAGTAGCAAGCTCAGCACTGCTGCATTTGTGTTTACATTCAATTTCAAGTATTTTCTCTGAATGATCTGAATGCACTATGAAGTTATAGAAACTTGATTGACATTGATTGAAGGAAGCGAAAGGAGACTGATCCAAAAAAAAAAAAAAAAAACGCTCACTGGATGTTTAATTCCTCTCTTTGTGCTTGGGAGTTCCTCTGAGAAAGAAGGCGAGGGTAAACTGGTAAACTTAACTTTTTGAAGAAAAAAACCCCCATCACCCGTAAAAAACAATGACATTCCTCTGCTGACCTCTCCACCTTGAGTTGTAATTTGGTTTCAACAGTGGCTCCGAGCCACACGGTCAGGTTGCAGTTTGACATTTCTACCAGACGCTTCACATGGAGCTCTTTCGGTGTCCTCATCCTCGTTTTGATCCCACAATAAATCGCGCACACAGACACACACCACTATGGAAAATGACTTTTGGAAACGATCGTTAGTACGTATTCACAGTGAATACCACAGCGTATGAGTGTAAGGAATGCCTTCACCGCAGGACAAAGAAACGTCTGTTGCTCCCGCCGCTCTTTGTAATCTTTGGACAATTTCATAATGTATTTTTCTACCCAGTGTGACTGCAGCTGTGGCAAACCTCCAGACCATTTGACCACCTCTGACTCCAGGCAGCCGTACCACAGAGAACTCATCTCACAACCATGAGATGGTCCAACCACCACGCTCGCATGCAGCCAGCAATGAACCCTGGGTAATTAAGTACACAGATCCTCTCCAACCGTACCACAACCAAGGACATGGATACACAGAGACAGGCAAAACCCAAATGGAGAGGAGGCTTGTATGCTAAACTCTTTGTCCTACATCGACTACTTCATGTAAACCACACACTAAATTGTATGTTTTAATTCGTAAGCTTCGCTGGATTGCATTAGAATGTGCAGGTGTTCACGTTATTGTGTCCATTCGTTGTAAATTTCAAAAAATAAATGACACAAAACATCATAATTTCCGTTCCGTTAAATGTGGTTTTTTTCGCAGCTTTCTCTTGAATCCGTAGCTTACGATCGTTTTAAAATCGAGGTTGACGTCCAGAAACGCAGCCAAATGAAAAGAAAAGTGAACAAAAAAACAGGCAGAGGGGCTGCAGGGTCTCCACAGATACAGACACCACCACACACTTGTAGTGGGTCATAAGTGATTAATAAAAGGGATTATTTTTGTCCATAAATGATTTTGTTAGGAAAATCCTACTCATTGTGCCTTTAATAAGTCTGCTGGGTGGACAGAGTGCTACATTCAGGAGTCCTATGGGAAATAATGGTGTAGCAAAATACCAAGAAGTCAACGTGATCAAATAGGTGCTTTTAGAGATGACTCAGGGTTGTTATTATTATGAATCATACAAGCACTTAAACCTTGAAGCTGGTCCAGCTTCTGAGGGAGTCTCTGTCTACTACTGAGCGGTGGCCTCCACCCTCACCCTGGATGACCACAAAACACGCTTTAATTAAGAGGCCCTGTCAACAAAGAAATCCACGGATGCCTGCAGGACAGAAGATTTAATTTCTTCTCCAGTTAATTCACAGAATGACCCTTTCCACAGGTTTGTCTCATTTCTGAACTGATTACCAATCGCAGAACAGATTCCCCTGGCTCCACTAATGAAAGTCTGGCTGGAAGCAAATGAGGACATGCATTTAAATGAGGAATTACTTTTTTTGTTTTTTTTCTTTTTACTCTTTCTTTTGAGAGAAAAGGTGGGATATATGATTTCAGAATACGTCTAAAACGTCTTGATCCTTGCATCCACCAATGGCTCTTCTTACATCTCTCAACAAATTCCAGCAGTCTGAAGCTGAATAATGAAGTGAAACATTTTTGGTAACATTTTACAATGTACATATTTAAATCAGGTACTAATAAAATACTTACTGTGTCATATAGGTTGTTAAATGTATGGAAGGTACAATGGGGAAAAAAAAAGGGAAGTAGGGAGTAGCAATTGGGCATTTTTGTTACCATCGGCGTTCTTGTTCCATCTTGTTTTCTTCAACAGTACATACGTTTAAGTACCAGTAGGAACCATTGAGTATTTTGACTCATACAACAAAATGACATTGAAAATCGCCGGATAAATGATAAAGTATTTCCAAAGTTCACCAGGTTAATATCCCCGGACCTATATTCAACAAACAATTGCCTGTTTACATGTCCAGCAGACATGTAGGAACATTCATTTATAGTCATATTTCTGGCCACCTTGCTAATGGAAAGCCAATATTCACTCTTCTTTTACCTTTATTTTGTTCCCAACTTCTTCAGCATCTAAATGATCCACTACACTATGTTCACCAACTGCTTGCTACCTTTTTATGTAAGGTATGTCTTTTCTGAATGCAGCAGAACATTGATGAGAGTAGAATTTGTTGACTGGAAAAATGAAAAGCTTAAAGAGGATGAAATGCTCATTTAGCTTGGGGTGGCTAATCGTTAGCTAATGATAGATATTGACGTGTAACTTAAGTCGGTTTGACTCCTCTCTACTTGTGCTTCTGCTACATAATGGTTGTGTATGTCACAGATAAACAAGTCAAAGGCTTTATCACGAAACTAAAACAAGAAGTCAACAGACCACACCTCATAATGTCAAAATGTTTCCCGCTTGTGGTTCCATGTGTAATAGCCACTGTTGGCCACAGTGGGCGCTGTTGAGCAGAAGTTACATACTGTGTTTTTTATTTAAAATATATTGATTAGTGCAGCTCCAAAATTCAAGTCAAAAATAAATAAAAACAAAATAGAGCTATAATAAATTGAGCTTGATATAGATATCTTTCAGTAGGCCTTTCCTACTGGAATCATTAAGGTTATTAGTTGCACCTGTGCTTTTCCTGCTAAATTCAAATGTGACAGAATATTCTTCACATGTATCCTGTGAAAATATTATTATAACCTGTTTTTCATCTTCAGTAATATTTTTGAAAAAATGAGCAACGTATTTAAAATGTGTCTCCTTGTTGTTTAAATATGTATACATCTACATCTAGACCTCATGGATGATTTTTGAGTTATCTTCCATTTTTATGCAGATGACACAGACCTTTACACAGTAATACAACTTTATGATATGACAGCTAAACATCCCCAATTCTTAAAAAAAAAAAATGTTTTTAAACCTAAATTAAGACTTTTATCACTCTTAATGCAGGTGATATTTTGCAGGCTTGATCCATATTTCTTCTTTGACAGGCAAAATCCAAAACAAGCACTTTAATTTCCATCTGGGAAACATCTTCAGGATTACATGTTTCCTCTTCTGAAGAAAAACTGATTCATGTTTTTGAATCATCCACTGTAATGTCTCTGGCTGAGCAATCTGAAATGTCAAATCTAGTTAAGATTTAGCAGCATTGTGAGATTACTACATGCTACAGGAAACATGAACACTTTTCTTTTCTGTTTTATCTTCATGAACTATTTCATCAGTCGGGTGACAATAAACATGCACCTCGTCTTCCTCCTCACCAGCCGGCGGCATCCCTGTGTCTGGTTCCACTTTGTTTTGTCTGAGTCTTGTTGTCTGGTGGCTTCATAGCACCTCAAAGTTGGGACATACACAGCACCCAAACGTGCAAATACAGCAGTATGTGTGTGACTGCATATGCAAACAATTATTTTTTGTGGAAGAGGTAACAGGCAATGTTGAACATAAGAAGAGATTATGATAATTCAATCATGATTAATTCATGACGTTCAGCTAACATGGCTAGTTTTAAATAATTCCCTGAGTATTGAGAGTGCAAGGCTTCATGATATCAGCCGTATCCTTTCTTGCCCTTTTGTATTTTTCACTGGGGTTCAACATAGTAGTGCTGACCTAGAAAAAAGTAAAATATCTCTTTGACATTGTCCGTGGAAGTTTAAGGGCGCCCTCTTTACTTTTCTTGTAAACAAATAAAGTTATATTTACATCCATCGCTTCGCAACAAAACACATTGTTTGTATTCCTGAGGTCTAACAAATGTGTTGAATGCATTTTTTCTCTCCTTTTATAAAACTTTTGCAAAGCCGTTTTTGTGGAGTATTGTTTACGTCCATGTTTATTGGCTAGCCGTCTTCCTAGTCTTTTGCTGGCACATTGCTATGTTTTTTGGCACGTTATCGACGCTACTTGTCCATCAGAGGCATCGCGTAACTATTGGCGGAGATGTGTATCAAGCGTCCAGTTGTTTGTGCACAAGATACAAATAAAATGGTGACCCGCTCTTAAAATCACCGCTCCATTGTGAAATTCCACAAGGTAGCTTTAACTTAACCATTCAATTATGTTCCAGCTGTAGAGCTCTGTTGTTGTATTCTTTCTTCTCTATAAAAAAAGAAATGCTAGACAAACATGCTTATTTCTTTCACGTGAAGAAACAATAGATCTTATCGTTTGTACTATTTCTGTTCTATTCTCTGCAAAATAATTTCTAATTAACTGAAAGCATACTGGGTGATGTGAAAATGTAGAGGAGCCTACAAAAAGTTAACCTAATGATAAAAACTATTCCCAACATAGCAGGGTAACATTCATGAATGTGGCCATTGTTAGACTGTAATTACAATGCGTGGTGACTTTGATTAAAGTTGAAATATAACAACCCTGTAACTGAAAAAGAGTGCAACGTGAGTAATGCTTGTCATTGAAATGGCTCTTTAGAGCAGTACAAAAAAAAAAATATTCCATCAGCTCCTGGCCCATTGGAAAAAGTTAATATGTGAACTATTGATATTGGCCCTTAACTTGAAACTGTCGGACCCTAAATGCTGTCTTCCTTTATTACAAATAGTTTCCTTCTTTACTCTAAAAACACAGGAAAGTGGAGCATTAATGGCTACTTGAGAATGTTTGGAAAGATCTTAAATGCTCTTAATAAAATATCACTCATATGGAGCTTGCTGTGATTGTGTTTGCTTAAAGTAAGCTTGGTGAAAGTGCCCAGTGGGTTGATGCAATCGCTTGTGGAGTAGCGTTGATTTTCTCAGCTATGAGGTTTGAACTTCAAAGGCAGATTTTGGCAGGTTGCTTGAATTCACTATTCACTATCACAGGAAACTAAAGCCAGGAGCGAGATTCTCCCTTTTTTTTCATTCCATCTCTGAAACTCTGGACGATAAAGCAGCCACAGTGTCAGAAAGCTTCGGAGATTACGACTTAAGTCGATTAAATACCAAAACATCATTCGATTACGAGAATAACAGAGCACCCAAAGGTGCCACACAGAGCAGGACAGATTAGCTTTAGCTGGGAGATCTGTCACACTGCCTTTTGTAGTGAAACCACCCAGCAGAGGAAAAACAAGAGGGGATTTGGATTTAGACGGGAATAAAGCCAAGATTTGGTCTTATTTTTTAATCACAACAGAGAATCAAAAGCGATTGTCTGTTGGCTGGTTGGATCATTTGCTTTGAGTTTTGTGTCCTCACAAGATCTTTTTTAATATGAAAAGAGAGAGTTTCAGATACAGACTGTTATATGTGGGTGGGCTAGGGACCTAAGCTTCATGGCTAAAGTGAAGTAATCTGATTAAAGTCTGCGATTAGCTGCTAAATTGATCTACTCAGCAGTTTTAAACACATTGGGCTGATACAGAAAAGAGTCATGTGCCAATGCTACATTGCATTGTAAACAGGTGATACAGAATTAAACTATTCTCCGAAAAATGAAGATGGGTTATTAAGAGATTCAACACTTGAGAGTTTTTTTTTGAGGTTTTTTTTTGGAGTTTGACTTGTGGTGCGAGAGGCACAGGTGGAACTAATGACATTAATGATCTCTCTGTTGCATTCAATGTCTCACACCAGTGAGTCATCATGCACAACACCAGAGCCCTGGAACTGAATCACCTTAATGGATTACAGCCGTTGTTAATAAGATTAGTTACATATGTGGCTGGAAATGTCTATTATTTTGGTTGTCCCAATTCCACAGACTACGTGTTTAGAGTTTATACTAACTTTTTTTTATTGGTATTAACAGGAAATTATACAAATGATGTGCATTGACAGTTGCAAATCAAACTTCCACTCCTGAAAGCTGCTGACGGTTACATTTCACAAACAGAGAAAGCAACAATGTTTTCCCGATGATTTAATGATTTTGGAGGTGTTTCTTGAGCTATCCACAATTTGGTTTTAATGTTTTGCAGCTGTGAATAGTTTCTCCATCTCCTTGTGTGTTGGAATAACAACGAGCTCAGACAACATTGACTTATTAATTATCTTCACCTTTAAGTTGATATGGCAAAACGTGTCAGTAAACAGTTACCGATTTACACATCCAGCAGATATGTAAAACAACATAAGAAGACATAAGAAGTTGTGATTGTGTCCACCTGATGGAGTCCAATATTCTTCTTTTAGTTCTGTTTTCTCCACCAACTTCCAACTTCTTCTGAGGGAAATGTATGAATCACCTTTTTAGCTGCTAGATGTTCCACTACGTTTACCAGCTAGCCACTAACTTTTGTCTGTCAGCTGTTAGGTGCTGGGTTGGTAGCCTGATGAGCGCTGTGAGACTGAATAAAAACAAAAACGCTGAAAGACACAAAAACGCTTCGTAGAGCTGGGGGGAACAGCAAGGTCGGGTGATAATTCTCAGTGGCACTGTCAGTACGACCCCCTTCACATTATCCATCTCATTTTATCCCATTGTTAATATAAAAATACAAATGAGTGCAGCTTAAAAATATTAAGCATTATTTAATTTAATTACTGACTTTGAGTATACTTTATTTTGTCATATTTTCAGAATAATCCCACCTCATACTCAAAACCTGCTTAGATTTACAGCAGTATGTACATAGTGTGGAACTGGACACAGAAATTGTCTTCACCGATAAAAGCTCAAATCAAAAAAATGCAAAAATACCAAATGTAACTAAGAGAAAATGTCCATTAGATATCGACCAGTTACCTGTAATAATACAAATATTAATCAAGAGACAGTAATGAAAAATATGAAGAAAAATACAGTGGTAAATTAATTAAATGTATATTATAAATACATATCTATATATACTGTATATATATAAATGTATGTGTAATTTATATAAATTATTGCACTTTAGACTTCATGAACAAATAGAGTATCTCGACAATACCAAGGGTGTTCATTTAATTCCATTGCCCTGTTTCATTTTTGTATGTATACAGTATTTGCTCTGATGCTTTAATTGACGTGTGACGGTGTGTGACCTTAGGTGAGATTCTTCCTTCCAGCTGGTGTCTGAGGCCTAAACTCCGGTCCAGCTGGTGGGGGGGGGTGTAACATGGTTAGGGACAGCTCACGTTATCCCTTACCAGTCATCCCCCTTTTCAGGATCCCCCCCCAGAGATTTTAGACAGGCCTCACGCTGCGGACCAGAGTTTACATGGCCTTTTTTTTCTCCTCTTGTAATTTATTTACACTGCAGTCGTCTAGCAACCACCACAACACTCAACAACTCCTCCTCCTCTTATACTCTCTGAGTCATGGTAGTTAACCCCCTTTTTGCACAAAGCCACATCTGCTGAAGGCTGATGTACACATGTTTTGGGATGTTTAGGTAACATTGGCGGTCCAGCGGTGTGATATGCACAAAGATGAAGAAATACACACATACTAGACACTCTTTTCCGGCTGTCGGGTCAGATAGGAGATAATAACGTTGGTGGGAGTTCAATGACAAACCGGTTGTGACTCAGAAAAACCTGCTCACTCGGCTAATCAGAGGGAGATAACTCTGCTTTTTTGTTGTCTGGGAACTTATCAACGCTTCGTTGCGATGAATGTTTTCTGGAGAAAAAAAGAGAACAATCAGAGTCCAATGCCTCCGGTCTGCCATGACATCATCCCTGCACACATCTGGAAACGCTAGAGCGAGTGTGTGTGTGTGTGTGTGTGTGTGTGTGTGTGTGAGAGAGAGAGAGAGAGAGAGGGAGAGAGAAGAGGGAGCTGCAGAAGAATAGGGGGGCTGGTGACACATCAGCAGTATGGAGGAAAAAAGTGGGGGCGAAAGAAAGGAGAGGAAAACGAGTGTTTATCTGAGGAACATAGACAAAGATGAGATGTATAACCAGTTTGTGTAAGCACATTATTTTATGCCAGAGCACTAATGAATTAGAAAGCACGGCGTGTCTGCAGCACCTTGAAGCCAAACTCTCCCTCATGGTTTTGTTGAAAAAAAAAAAAAAAAAACACATGAGGTTTTTCCTCGAGGAAATACTTTGGGGGAATTTTAAAATTCTAATTCATTTCCAAGCTGATGTGGTGTTTTTTTAATTAGTTTTTTTTAATGGTTTTCACTCAAGTTGCATGTAACCAAATAGTGATACCACCAGATTTCTTGATCCATCTTATATTTATGTTGTTGCTTCTTAAAGCTCAAGCATGTTGCTTGTTTTCTGTTTACACATTTTGCTTCTGGAAATTCTGAGATAAGGCCAGAGAACGAAAGGAGATCTGGCGCTGTCAGGATATTGTTTCTCATTATCACCACTAGGGGGAGACACTTTTCTTATTCTGCATTTACGGTTGGTGATCTGGTATCATGTCAAATCATGAGAAGTGGAGCCTTTTAAGACTGTTAATATAAAAAAAAAAAAAATAAACTGCAAAAGAAGAGGAATATGATATTAATCACTTCTTGATTTATGCTGATTTATAATACAAGGAGGAGGCGAGATAAGTTGATGGTTGAAAGGTTGTGGAGAAAGCTGTGTGCCAGATGTTTGTTTCAATGCTGCAACATGCTCTGGTAAACACAATCTGAGCCTAACCTCTCATTTACTATTTTATGATCAACTTCTACTCTCCCTTCATGCACATCGCTCAAACTGACTCGAAACTATCAAATTATCTGAGCCACCTATCCTTTCGTACTCTTCGCCCTGCTTTGGTTTTATGCTCCATTTTCATGATTGACATGGACAGACTACAGAGAGTTTAGGGAGTAAAGCGAGAGAGTTAAGTCAGATGTTAGAGGGGGGCAAAGTTGTAGAAAAGTGTCCAAATGTGTTGCGCGAGATAGAACATGAAATGGAAAGTCAGAAAAGGAGAGGAGAAAGAACAAGGACGGGAGTGAGAGCATGTCGGATACACAGCAGTCTCCAGCGCCCCCGAGTACTGTAAGTTCAAGAGATGATGGAGGTGCTTTCTCTCTAAAACTGAGCGTAGCGTCACCCACTCACCCAGCCACAAGAGCCTGTAACGTTGATGTCTCCAGCAGGGCCTGCGGAGCACAGCGGACCGCAGCAGAGCGTTGCTCTCTCCAGAACCCTGATCCTGATCTGCTGACACTGCCCTGCCACATTACCAGTCCGGCACTCTCTCCTGCTCCCACCTCCTGCTTCCTGTCTCGTTTGAGGTACCATTACATCAGATCATGAACTGACCATCATGACCAAACATGTCTACAATGTTCGTGTGCAGCAACAATCCACTTTTGATACTCGTGTTTTTTCCATGAGTGTCATCTGCCCCACTTGGTCATGAATGTATTCGGGGGAGGGGGATTAGAGGAAAGAGGCTGAAGTAGTTTTAGGGGGGGGGGTATTGGTGTATTGGTGAGCCAACTCCCACCCCTATCCAACAGTCAGAACAAGGCATCCACCCCCGTGGGGTTATCCTTCCTTCAGTCTGGAAAAGTGGAAAAAGGTCTGACTCATAGGGTGATAAATTCCTTTCCTATGTTGAGGGATTCCCCAAGGAAACCATTACTAGCATGAGTTGCCACAAGTTCACAGAATCAATGAGTTAAAAATACCTAAAATCTGGATTTAATGCTACACGTTAATTCAAAAAATACGCAAATGTCAGTTAATAATATCTTTGCTTTGGAGGTTTTCAGCGTGATTCCACTCTGTAGTTTTAGTTCACAAAGGTGGGGAATGATATCTGATTTGACACTGAAACATGTGGAATCATGCTTTCTCTAAATCTCCTGTTCGAGATTTGAAAACGGTTTCCTATTTTCCATGTTATTGGATTTTTATTCCAGTTGATTTATGCTCTTCAGTCAGTGTTGTAGGCTTTAAAACACTTGTCACAGCTTGGCTTCGGCTTTACACAGTTGTGTCATGCAAGACTTGGGCAAGATCTTTCTCGTTGCTTGGCTTGAACTTTCACTTGTAGGCGTACGAGTTGTTGACTGGCATTTAAAGCTACCCTTTTCATAATTTATGCACACTAAAATAGTTTCTTTTTGCAAATAACCTTTTTTTTTTTTTTTATAACTATTAAACAAATACTATCTAGAACATGACAGTGCTCTGTCCATGCAGAAAGAAACATGTCTAATGGCAAGCAAGTTATACACACAGCTGTGAGTTTATAAATCATCCCCGAGAAAAGACCGTGGAACAAAATAATTCCCAGCTGCAGTCTTAAGTCAGCCTTGCCTTCATCTATCCTCAAAACATCACGGTAACGAAGACCAAAAAGCTGTTTTCTATCAACAACACAATCCGCTCTTTGCCTCCGCCTTTGTGCTATTTCCTGCTTTTTTTCCACTCATCCATTCATATGTGGGTATTGTGAGTTGTAAAAGCTGCATTTTATTGTTGATGGAGGGAGAAACTGCAGAGACTGTCTGGAGTTGATGTTGAGTAATGCCCAGATTCAGTACCAGGAGAGGGGGGTCTGCTATGACTCAAGAGGTGACGCAAACAGGTTTGGCAGAAGGGGCTCTAGGTGTGAAGGTACGTCACTAGTGCTTGGACCGATAACAGAACCCCTGAATCACAGAGCAGGATTTCTGAAAACTGGTGTATTTTATACACATTTTATAATCTCTGTCTATGGTACTCCAGAAGTGTCATCTTCAGATATTCATGTAGTCATGTTGCTATATGTCTCGATTTGGATTAAAAATATGGCTGCTGTAAAATGATGATAAAAGAGAGCAAGATAAGTATTTGTCGACACTGATTTTAAATAAAATCTCATACCTGTCAAAGTTATGATCAAATGATAGAGAACATCATAGATGATCTTTGGATAACAACAAATGTATAAAATAGGGGAGACAGAAGTAAAACCTTAATGGTAAAACATTTCAAGCAAGCTACTTGGTCCCTTGACTCAGACTCTTCTCTTTAAGCGTCTAGATTTGACAGCTGCTGTCCTACAGAAGCACAAGTTTATTGTCCTCCCTACACTGTCATTGTCTAAGAACCACCTACAGATTGAGTCAGTATCAACAGTCAGTGACCACAAAGTGCAGGAACTCTGTAGACACTCTAGACCATTGATTTTCAACCCTGGTGCTCCGAGGCCAGGCCAGAGCCCTCATGGATTTCACTACAAGCATCACATCAGGGTCTGATTTATTGACCTACAGTGTAAGTATAGAAAACAGAAGTATTCTCTGTTTCAAAAAAAAAGGAATTGAGTGCCATTGAAATTAGGATCTGTTATCTAGGTTGGTTTAGTCTTGCCAAATGAGGAACTTGAATCTCACTTTATCCTGCCACTCTACTAGTGATTGTAGAGGAGTTTAAAAACCTACATATTTGTATAAGTTGTTTAATCAAAAGTCAAAGTATATATACAACTTTTGACTGCAGACAAACATACCTCAGTAGTGTGCGTATGTAGATTTGGGTGTCATCAGCATAGAAGTTACATTTATGTCATATCTACGAAGGATTTTGGCAAGAGGTGGCATATTAATAGAAAGTACGAGACGGGCCTTGCACCACTTAAGCTCCCTTCAGATATTAAGCTCTTTTTGAAAATGTGAAGGCAATTTACCATGTCTTATGTCTAAATAAGCACCTGAGTCACTTTTACAAGTAGCATTTCCGTGTCACTTTCAACATGGCACACGTCTGAATGGCTGCAGCAGAGAGAGATTCATGTTCATATTCCACTTTCCATTTTCTCAATCATCAACATATTTCTGATTACAGACAAACTCGCTTCTCAATGTTCTTGGGGTCCTTAATAACTGTGTAGAATTGGGTGTCATCAGCATAACAGTCAAGATTGCCATCAGTACAGAGTGTTTCGACATAAGTAAAATGGAGCAAGCATGCACCTTGGTAACTTCAGCACGACATACAATCAGTCAAGGTATACCTGGAGTTTTTCAAGGTGAATGTTCTGTAAAATACAGTCAAACAGACAGAACTCCAACAAAGAGTTGCCTCTAATCGCAGTTGAATTTCTTTATGTGATGTGATTGTTTATACAAAATCTAGCTAGATTGCAACAGATCAAATAGACCATCTTCTTTCCAGGACTTTAGAAATGAAAGGAACATTTGAAATTTTGAAACTTAATTGTAAAGGATATCGAGATTGTTTCTGAGAAATGGTTTAATCAGTATCCCTTTATATGGACGCCAGAGAGGAAGGTAGGGGGTTTTCCGAACCAATAATTGTATTGAATTTGGCAGGCAATATGTAAATTAATTTCATGATTCCTTCATTAAACCCCCAGTCACTCTTACAATATGTCAACTGCACATTATTATTGCTGATAAAAGATGGCTTTATGCATTCATCAAGTGGACGGTGCGCTTGTGCCTCAAAGGCGCTGTCAGAAAGACAAACGCTCTCGCTCTGATGAGGTTAATTTAAGAATTAAACAAGGTAAAAAAGTAGGACGCAGTAAGTGCAAGCTGAATATGATGGATAATAGATGATCGTTTTAATGTTCTTTGTAGCTGTGCATACAGTACAATTTGGGTTCATATTTCTCAACCACCTCTGTTTAGTGCCCTCTTTGACGTAGAAATACAGATGGCAGCAATTATCATCAACAAACGTGTAGAGGGAACAGAATCCAGGAGGCAGCCAAAGTTTTATAAAATGACCCTTCTCCTGTGTTTCAGCAACTTTTGTTTGTCTTTTCTATATCTACTCCCCTGCAAATGTGTGGGACCTCTCAGCTCAGAGTCATCTGAACCAATGTTTTGGGCCTTTCAAGGAACACTTTTGCTCAGGCTTTTCTGTTGGATTTGATTTCTTTTGAAAATAAACAAAAGTATGGTATACCTATACTCTTAAAGGAGAACCACTGTTTTAGTTGTCTCGTCGTCCTACAATCACAGGTCACTTGTGTAACTTGGTCATTCAACTTCGTATGTGTTATTACAGCAAATGATGAAGTGTGTGTTTGTTTGAGTGGGTTTATGTCTGAGTGCAGATTATAAAGACATAAAAGCAGGAGGAAAGGTAGAGAGAATAAGCATGCTTTCTTGTGACTGAGATAAAAGGCAGGGACAGGAAGTCAGCGCTTTGTCATTACCTGCTGTTTTACCCCCAGCCATCCCCGTTTCACTTGAAAGCATAGATCCCTGACCCCTCACCATCCAGGACCTGAAAACAAATGAGCTCACCCTTTTCCCTACTTCCATACCTTTCTCAGGCTTAGGCCATGTGTGTGTAGAGAGGTTTAAGTTACACCACACTTCAAGTCCCTGACCCTTTAACCCACAAAAAGAAGCACCATCTTTGACCCCCGTGTTGACATTTATGCCCCACAGCTCGTCCTCTCGGCTTCTGAAAGTCTGTTTAACACACTGCACAACAAATGAAATCAACTTGTTGACTGAGGTGTGAGTGTTATTTCCTCACAAACCTCCCCGGGGATGATAAGCTCCTCCAGGTTGATGTATCAATTTCCTCAAATGTTGCGTCATGACCTCACTGTGTTGCCACATCACAGATTCATGACCAGCTCGTCCCGTCCAAAAACTTAATGCAAACCATATCATAAGAAATGTAGAATGGATCGCAGAGCTGTTTTGTTTTCCACTCCCATCGTAGTTCGGGTCCAGATTTCTTCCCGTTCTCTCTATGCGGCAGCTGTTGGATCATCTCACGTCAGGATTAGTCAGTGTCTGTACATGAGTCCATGTTGGTGTTTTCTGGGGATGATTGGTTGTTAAAACCCACAATGAGGGAAATGTCTCCCTAAGTACCCTATGAGTCACTCCTGTAGCACTTCACTTCAGTCGCGCTGTACAGTACGTCTCTATCCACTGTCTCATGATGGCTCAACTTCTGCAGTTGTGTGTGTGCGGCGAAGAGAAACACACACAGATATCCTACTTCTAATAAAGTAAACAAACTGGCTGAGCAGACTCCGCAGATGTTTAAAGATGTGAACAACGGAGACGGTCTGCACTCTCCAGATCTTTTCTGAATGACCGCTCAGCTGTGAGACGCTCATTTGCAACCGCGTGTTGCTATTTGTGCAAGTGTGTGAGTGACAGCAAAAGAGGCATGTTTTAAGAATGGCCTGCATTCATTGTAATCTAACGAGCATTCTCCATCTTGTCCTCCATCCTCAAGTCTTTCCATTCTAACCACATCTATCTCTTCCACCCACTCCTCTTTATCCAGTGTCTTGTGTTTTAGCAGACATAAATCAAGTGTCTGGAATGGAAACACTCACGTTACTGGTGTGCCACATATGTTTATATTTAAAGCCTTTTCCTCTTTTTTTTTTTTTTTTTAACTCTTTCTCAGAGAGAGCACCTGAATAACACAGGAGGGGGAAACCGCTGGAAAGTGTGATTCAACTGAAAATTTTTGCCTAACCCCCCCCCCCCAAATCTGAGGCTCCCACTCCAGCAGCTTAGGGGAGGGACAGAGTGAGAGAGAGGGAGAGGGAGAGTGAGAGAGAGAGAGAGTGAGAGAGAAGAGAAGAGAGAGAGAGGGAGAGGGAGAGTGAGAGAGAGAGGGGAGAGAGAGTGAGAGTGAGAGAGAGTGAGAGAGAAGAGAAGAGAGAGGGAGAGAGAGAGAGAGAAAAAAAAAAAAAGAGGAGGCGGTATGGTTCTGCTTGACCCGCGAGGCCGATAGAGGTGGAAAGAATGTGCTGTCCAGCCGGTGAACACGTTAACACAGAGGGGGAAAAAAACTTCCTACAAGCAGCTTTCCCACCATCCCAAACCCCCTCACACCCGCCATTTACACATGGAAGAAAGGAGGAAGGGAGAGTGGAGGAGGAGTGAAGCGGATGGGGAGGAGAGAATCGAAAACTGCAGAGGTATGGAAAAGGTATTGAATGGCAAAAAGAAAAAAAAAAAAAGGGAGGAAGAATGTGGGTGGCCGGGAAAAAGAAAGAAAAATGTGAAAGATGCATTTTAACAGAAGGGACGCAAAGAGATGTGAACAATTGGAACACAACGTTGGTTTCTGATGCGCAATACAGTGATGCAAAGTCACCTCACTGCTGACATAAGACTCAAGGAGTTGGGTAAAACTTTAAAGGAATATAACCGAAATACACTTTTTTGCCAAGAGATCGATACCACTTTCATATATTTCTGCCCAGAGACAGTTAGCGTATCTTAGCATAAAGACTGGAAACATGTGGCAGCCTGGCACTGTCCAAAGGGTAAAAATAATAATAATAGTAATAAAATGTGCCCTGTCAAGATAAATTAGCCGGGAGATGGTTTTTCACTTATTGTGATTGATTGTAATTGATTATTACTGTTGCATCAAAGCATCAGATCTAATTGATTATTAATGTTGCATCTAAGCATCAGATC
>CALSCE010010647.1:8998410-9013794 GCA_943593645.1 Bovichtus variegatus
AGCATCAGATCTAATTGATTATTAATGTTGCATCTAAGCATCAGATCGCAGTCTAGGGGGAGCATTTCAATTATCATCTACATGTGTTATCGCATTCGCTCGTATTGAGTGGAACAATGTGGAAATGTGACCAACAGTGAAATCATTGCAGGACACAACGCGCATCACAAGCAAGCAGTGTTTTAAGTTCCAGTTAAGATGGACCCGTTCTTAACCGCAGCCTACCAAGTCAGATGCTAAGTGACGGAGCAACAGCCCCATATAGCTCGCGGTAACAAGAGTATTTGTTGAGGACTATTTTCATCTGCGGATTTGGTGCGTTATGGCAGCAGGATGGTTTCTGTGTGTGTGTGTGTGTGTGTGTGTGTGTGTGTGTGTGTGTGTGTGTGGGATCGACTCAAAATAAACTACAACGCCTGTGTTCATTGTTATAAAGGAACATGTAGTTCGGTTTAATGATGTGACTCACTGATGCGTTTTTGTGGGATTTGTTGACAACAACAAATATCTCCACATTTATTCCTGAAGGGACCATAACAGTGTGTTTGCAAGTCAAACACTGATATGGTTCTGCACACAAATCCCATTCTTTACATACATACTGTGCATGCACATGCACTTATACATGCATACGAAATATGCATTCTTCAAGATTTAAGATCTTATTCGAAAGTAATTGACAACCATACATGGCGTCGGTTGGAAAAAGCCTTCTGCATAGAGGACTTTAGGGGCCTCTAGAAGATGGAAAGAAATGTCTGCCTGCCAATACTTTAAAAGATCACTGAGGCGTTAAAGGGTCAGTTTCAAGTAATGGGGACATTGTGGCTGGAAAGGCACTTTGAATTTTTTTTATGCAATCTTGCAATGCTTTGAGCTGCACACACTTGAAACTTTATGCATTTGGTACACTGTAAGTGAGAAATAATGTTCTTTTTTTTTGTAATTTGGGTGAGCTGTCTCTTTAACAGTGAGACAAAGAGAAGAAGAAAAAAAAAACAGAAAGCAGAGAAACACAGAAACAAACGATCAGAATGCTGAAATGTTGACAGCCGTGATGTTTCCTGCTGTTTCAGTAAACAGCGGGCCCACCCAACAAGCCTTAGGTGTCTGTGTGTGTGCCTGCAGTTACACACACATGTAGGTGTCAGGCCTCCTCTGGGGGTCTCTGGCCCTGCTTGAGGCAGTTTATGGGGAACAGACCCACACCTGCCTGCTGTTTCCAGCATCAACCAACGGTCAGCCTCCTCCCAGAGAGGAGACCCTCTCGAGTTCCACATGGAGCCAACTTCCCACTGGGGGGGGGGGGATTCTTCGTGATGATTTGGGATGACCTCCCAGGAGGGGGAGCATCCAGCGTATCAGGTAAGAGTCACTCTGGAAACATGTTGTAAATCAGAGGCAGAAAGGAGGACGCTCAGGGGAGAACCAGGGAATGGTCAGAGGGGCCCAGCCTGCCCAGGATATGGCTCCCCCCCCCGCCTGGGATGACTCAACTGCAAAGCATCTCTTTCCAGGCAAAACATCCACGTCAGCACTCTTCCGCAAGCCGATTGGGTCTTTTAATTACAGCCTGGACTGACTTTCCTTATCCAATCCATATATGAGAATTATATTTCTAATACTTTGCAGTGTGTTCATGTTTGTGAGAGAGTCCTAATCGTTCTGCTAACATGATCTTTCCTTGTCTGTGTGTGTGTGTGTCAGGGCATTAATCGGAGTTGGCGTGACTGAGATTATGCCTGAGAGTTCCTGGAAGCGTTGATAGTTGAGGGGAAAGGGCTCTGATGTCTTCAGCAGACTGTGGGTTCAGCCCCCTGACCATCTCAGCCCTGCACCCCACTACCAGCTTCCTGTCCTCCTGTGGGACCCTCTATAATTACTACACCCTTTTATTCTATTCTTTCTTCGTCCTTTTGACCCCCTTATGCATTTCCTTCTGTATTTTGTATTCTGCTTTCCTGAGATGTAAGACACTTATTTTGTTACAAACTCATCTTGGACTTTAAATGATGACTACTTGGGGATGACAAAGTTGTCCATATGTCCAGCAATCAACGAATGTCTCTCTCTATTCACACTAAGCATCTTTTTTTTCCCATTATTTTGTAGTGTGGGTGAGGAAAACTGAGCTCTTTGAAAATGCTGACCTGTGAATGTCAAAATTCTTAAACTTCTACCTACCGTATATGAACTTGTATTACAATGATGTCATTTTGTACGAGGAGTTGTCGTTTCCAGGCAGTCATTTAACAACAAAAACAGAAATATGTTAATAAGCACACATTGGGATAAGTTGTATTGAAACACAGAGTTGAAGTAGAACCTCACCTCGAAGAGACCAAGCAGAGTATTTGACCATGTTTGTCCAAAACCAGATGATGCTAGTAAAGATCATGTTGTTGTCCGCCAACCAAAAGACGGGGACAAAGTAGAAATTGTAAGAATTTCATTGCGGACAGTGAACTAAAAACAAAACCACTTGAAACCCTCAGCGTGGAGTGAATCTGTTTTTGACAGGAACTCCTCAATCTATCTTCATTATTTTGGACACCTAACAGACAAAACTTCCCTTTTTTCTTGTTATAGCCTACAATAACTTGATTCTAAGTGCATGTATTTCATGAGAAAAGTCACTAATGATTTATTGTGTGGCTTTACGGCTTGCTGGGGAAAAGGCAGCTGAAGTTGAGGCTCATTAAGTGATGTTAAAGACCATTTCCTGGAGCTTGGGAGAATTCAGAGTGAGGGCAAAACATGCCTGCAACAACCCACATCACAGAAGACAAATATGGAGGAAATGTAGCCAAGAGATGCCTATCACCTTACGTCAGAAGTAGCAACAGGGGTAAATTAGAAACAAACTGCACTCCAGATTTTGAACATTTAACAGGATTTAAATAATTAAAGTGAAAAAATGTTTTGCTGAAACCATGACCGGCTGTTATAACTTCCAGCTGACTCATTTCTTTTATTAAAAGATTGCATGTGACCGCCATAACGGGATTGTTAATGGAAAAGAACCAGCTTGCTAATAATGGAAGGAACTTTATTGCAAGGTAATCGCTCCCCCTCAAGACAGTTTTCCACTAAGTGCAGGATGGTTTCCCGAGAAAACCTCAGTTTTCAAAAGCTTTAAAACCTAAAGTAGCCTAATATGTACTTTTTTTGTCAGCACTGTAAGAAAAGCAAGGGAACACTTTTGGAATTAAGGTAATTTCCGTGGATTTGGATGGGGTACCGGACGTTTTTGGCTGAACTACCTTATAAAAAAAACTACACTATAGACTTTGGGGTAGATGGGGACAGCAAGGCGAGGCTAAAATGAAAACCTGACCTTGCTGGGGCAGGACTAGATAGAGAAGGGGCAATCTCAGAAAAAAACAAGCATCCACATCAGTTCAGACAGAGTAGAAGAAAGGGAGTCTTTTGACACATTATAATGAATATCCTCACGACTTCTGCAGCAAGAGTGAAGAGACTTTCACATCATCTTTTTAAAACTGTGGTCAGACCCACCTAAAAAGAACTGTTCTTGGCAGGCCCAGTGTTTCCATAAGTCAACTTTAATTTGATATCACCTGACATCTAAATTGAGTGTCACCTACCAAAAGCTGTGGCTCAAAACAAAACCGGCAGAATCCCGACCACATCCATCAACTCTGACCACAGCTTCAGAACAGTGTTAAAGATGAGCATCCACAAGAGCGTGATTTAGACTCTCATTTGATCCCAGAAGCTAAAAGTAGTTGTAGTAATGAAGCCTCAGCCTCACTCGGGTGCAGTGTTCCCTTGTTATTTTCTACATTTGAAACCTGTCCCTAAATAGATGGAGGGGGGTAGTTCTCTCGGATCAAAGATGGAGAATACTACTCAAAGCCCCTGAAAACTTTTTAAATCCAAAATATCAATTTCATTATTATTATATTTATTATCATTATTATATTTGAATTCTATATTATTCATAATCATTAAGGCATTATAGTTCTTAAGTTAAACAAATATTTTCCCCTGTAGTGAATCATCTGAGAGGTCATCCTTATTCAATTCAGTTACATATTTTATTTGAATTTCAGTATCATATTTAATATGTCTCTATTATATAACTTAATAATTAGGTCTGTTGTTCCCCTGCCGGGGATCAGCCTGCCAGCTGCAAAATGTCTTTCTTTTAATTATAAAAAAACTAATTTAAAAAAACAAAACAATTAAACATTATTTTGTCTGAAAATGGGATGATTAAATGTGACTTTTAAATATCAATGACAGATTAATCATCACTCTCAATTCGATATTATTCTGACCCACAATCCCACTTCATAAAAGTGCTCAAAGCTACCAATAGGACATCAAGAAACTACAGACTGCCATTCATAGAATTTATATAACTAGTGCAGTGCCCGTTCAAAATGTTCGGAACGGGCCGATAGCTTGGCCTCCAGTACTGCTGCTTGCATCTTTCTCAAGTACTGCTCATCTAAACAACGTAACACTTGTCACTACATATGCCATAACGTAGTTGCATCCCCTAGCAATGCTATACACGTCCCTTGTGAGCAAAAGCTCACACGGACATCGACAGACACCCGAGGTGTACCTAGCATGCTGTTCAGCCATGTAACAGTTGATAGGGGTCCCCTCTCAAACACTATACAGTGTGTACATAACACACTACTAATAAATGTGCTCCATAGATCCCAACACTGTGCTCGCCAATACACCCGCCAAGTGTGAAGTCGATGGGATGAACGCTTGTTGACAAAAGGACAGACATGCATACATACAAACAGACAGACTCCTACTATTTTAGTTAGATTATTTTTATCAATGACGTGGGAATTTTTCTTATTCCCAGCACATTTCATTTTATTGAGAGGAAGCCTTGAGAGAATAATACTCTTGTAAAAATACTGCTGTTTACATCCCCCCCCGGAACGAGCGGAGGGCATGTCTGTTTCTTATCCTGGAGACAAGAGTCATCCTCCCTTTTTTAATAAACACCCACCCGGACAACGTATACATTCATGAAGAAAAAAATTAGCCGCTATCTAGCTATGTCAGACATAACTGTGACAGGCATTACTCTAACTGATTGATGACCTCTTGGTCTCTTCATGTATGTCAGACAGTGACAGTTCCCTTCTTGTTTTTCCCTTGGAATCACAGTCATGCCACTCTTCACCCTGATTGGTTAAATCATCCTGACAGTAGGATATTGGACCATGGTCACAGTAAATGACAATCTTGTCATCCAAGACAGAAATGGAAGCAAAACCAACCTTCAGGATGGGTTACAGAGCAGCGAGAGGCAGGGAGAATAAGAGCAGGGACGTTACAAAAGGGAGATGAGAGAATTGGGGAGGAGGGATCTTGAAGGAACGGGTCATAATGTAGGGAAAAGAAGGGAGGGGAGAGTTGAGAGGAGAAAAAGAAAAAAGGGAGGGGGGGGAGGAAGGAGAAAAAAAGTGCCAAAAAGAGAAAACGTGGGAGCTGTGAGAACGTGAGGCAGACGAAGCAGTCAGTGATGCAAAAGGGTGGGATGGAATTTGCTCAAAAGTAAGAGCCAAGGAAAGTGTGCAGCTGTCAAGGACTTTTGTTCTCTTTAAAAAACATCTTTCGGTCGTAGTGCGACTTGTTTCAAAACACAAGGCAATGGTCGAAAAGTCCAAGGGGAAAAGAAAAAGGGAGAAGGGAGAGCAAGAGGATACAAGGGAAATAGCAAAAGGAAAATTACCAAACGGAATGAGACAGGCCAGAAGAAATGAGACCCAGAGAAGCTAAGTGGATAACATAAAGTCCAGTTGCATGTGGAACAAGTTAGAATCGGGGAGGGCAATGTGGGGGATATTATGCACCAAGTCAAATGTGAACCGAACAACACAGAAGAGAGGAAACTAATGGGAAAACAGGAAGAAAAAAGGAAGAAAAAAGGAAAGGAGGAGAAGAATTAATAGTATTTTTTCAGTGCACCATGTATCCCTCACCCTCCCTGTGGACCCAGGGCCTGCGCACATGTCAGCACACCAGTGCGCATATGTTTCTACTATTACATGATAGGCTGTGGAGAAAATATAGGAAAACAGTATCTGTGTGTGCATTGGGAGGGGAAAGAGAGAGAAGGGGGTGGAGTAATACCGACAAAGCTGCCTTTCCAACAATGAGCTCCACCTTCGTCTAGTGTATCTCAATGCTTGAAGTTTCCAGCCATGGCACAGGAGCACCGCCCCGACCCACCTCCTCCCTCCATATTGATTTTTCTCTTTCTGAACAATGACAGTATAACCTCAGAGTGAGCCAGACACATCAACAGCATTATCTTATCTTGCTTCTCTGTTTTTAAACAATGACAGCTGTCTTCCCCCTCTTGAGACCTAAGAAGTAGTTAAAGGAGTCATTCAGTATTTTTGACTACACAAGTTAAATGTGGCAGTTTCACATGTCACTAAGCCAAAGTCAAACGTGGATGAGTAACATCACGTATTAACAGTGTGATCCTGGGGTGAAGACAGCACGGTGATGTCATGACATCAGAGACTGGCTGGTGTGTTGCCACTGTATCGTCTGCATGTTAATCCCATGATGTTGATGTTTGGCAGAGCGCTGTTACAGCCAGGTTTGTTAAAGTATGTTGTGGTAGCTGAAAGGAGAGGGGCTAACCAAGGTGCTGCTGTGATGTCACCCGATGAGGTCATCTTTGAGGTTTAACAGTTGTGTTATCGAGTCGTCCAGTGGTTGAAATGCATTCGTAATACATATGGTAATCGGAAACAGGGGGGGGGTATGGGTCGTTGGGTTTGATTCCAGCCCGGACCCTTGATGAATGTAATTTCCCCTCTGTCTTCCCTTATTTCCTGTCATATGTTATGGCATATTAGGTTACATTATAGCAAGACTGTGTAACTTTTGCCGAACAGCGGTCACTGTGGCCACAAGTAGTAATAATGGAAGAAATGCTAAAATGTGGTGTAACAGTAGCACAAGCAGAACAGAGTCACACAGTCAGTAAGTCTACTCAGTACTCAACAATATGTATCTAAGGTTTGCTAACATGTGCAACCATTAGCCACCAAAATCTTGCTCATACCAGACCAAGTGAGAGGACAAATGTGCTAATCCTGCTTTTAAAAATGACATTGTCTCGCATTAAGTTGAGTTAAGTTATACCTGCAATAAATAAATTATCTTTTGGTGTCTTTGGGGCAACGGAAACAAGCTGTGATCACACACTGACATAGTATCACCTGTTAAATTGAGATGGATGAGTTATGACGTATTTAACAAATATTTTATTAACATATCCAGCAGACAAGCAACATGAGCATTCATTTGGAGTCGTGTTTCTGACTGTTTGGTGCTGGGCAGATAGTGTAAAGTGGGTTTTTAAAGCTTTTTTTTGAAAAACAGTTGCTTGCTGCAGTTAAAAACAATGTAATGATGGTGATGAGGGAGTAAAACAGTAAAGTTGTGGGCCGTAAAAACCAAAACATCAACCTAAAGGACACTAAAATTCTCCGTAGAGTTCTGTAGTGATGAAGGGCTTTGAAATAGCTGGTCAAGGATTATATCTGCTCCTCATTACCCAGCACAATGCACCCACTACAGTTTGCCTACCTCCACATCCAATCAATTGAAGACACCATAGCACACATCCTCCACACCACCCTGGAGAAAGGCAACTATGCGAGATTGCTGTTCATTGACTAGAGTTAAACTTTTAACACCATAGTTCAGGCTCGTCTCAAAGCTCAAGGACCTGGGATTGAGCATGTGCATCCATAACTTGTTGACAGGCAGACCCCAGGTGGTGAGGCTGAGCGGACAAACCTCATTCCTAACACCGGAGCACCCCAGGGCTGCGTTTCAAGCCCCCTGTTATACTCCACATATACACACGACTTTGTTGTCACTTTCGACTCCAACACCATCATAAAGTTTGCTGACAACACAGCTGTGGTGGGCCTGATCAAAGATCCAAATTAAAAGGCCTACCTAAAGGAAGTAGAGGTCCTGACCCACTGGTGTCAGAACAACAACCTACTCCTGAATGTCAGCAAGACTAAGGAGCTCAAAGTGGATTTAAGGAAGAAGCAGCTAAGGATTTATGCCACCCTTGATATCATCGGGTCCTTGGTGGAAGGGGTGGATAACTTCAAGTATCTTGGTGTCCACATCACTGTGGGCCTGAGCTGGGCACTGAATACTGACTTACTGGTGAGAAAGACAAGGCAGAAAGTGTTTCACCTCCGACGCTTGGGGAAATTACAGGTATCCCTTCAAATACTGAGGAATTTAGATCTTTTTTTTACCATTGAGAGTTTCCTGACGGGGAATATCACTGCCTGGTATGGAAACAGCACCGAACAGACCCGCAAGGCCCTGCAAAGAGTGGTCCGTTTGACTGAACATACAAAAGGCAGTGCTTTACAATGCCATTTAGCAGATTTCGTTTTTTAGCTGACGCTCCTATCCAGAGAAACATACAATGAACTAACTACAGGGACAGTCACCTTGAGAAACTCAGGGTTAAGTGCCTTGCTCAGGAGCGCAATGGTGGCAGCCTGGTATTTGACTCACAAACTTCCAGTGATCTATTTGAAAGCCTGACTACTAGACCACTAGACTACCACCATCCCATGGCAAAAGGATATTTGCACCAGTCACTACAAGAAAAAGGCTGGAATAATCATTAAGTATCCAGACCACCCAGTTAACTGTCTTTTCTCTCTGTTGAGGTCGGGAAGAAGGTACCAGATACGCCAGGCCAGCACTGAAAGGCACAGTGAGAAGTTCTACCCTCAGGCCACTAGGATGATTGATTGAGGTTAAAACTGAGGATGCACATCTTTAATGTTTAAATTAACCCAGAGGCATAGAAGAGAAAATACTTTGTTACATCCACTTGTGGCAGATGGGCCTGTCAAACAAACTGTGTGTGGGACTAAATGTATATGAAAGAGAGAAACAAAAAATACATGAAGCAAGCGAGAGAGAGCGAGAGGAATGGAGAAATTCCACTGCTAATGAGTTTATATTGTCACACTTTAGCATTAATGTGCAAATGTACAAACAGTAATTCAGTGAATATGTCTTTATGACTGCGCTTTCAAAATTCATGCGCTATAAACATACCAAGCATTTGTGTGTGTGTGTGTGTGTGTGCGTTTGTCTGTGAATATTTGGGAGGGGGTGGGTAAAGTTACAGACGGACAGTAAAAGGAGAAAGGGTTTATGTGTGTCCCATGTCAACAGACTTTAAATTTAGCTAGTGCTTTGTATATATAGACAGACCATCCTAAATAAATCTGAGCTGACCCCTCTTTCTCTCTTTATCTATCTCTGTCTCTCACCAGAGAACCAGCATGCACAGGTGGCACTTATCATTCAACTCATACAGCATACTGGGCTTGTTTGATTTGTGATTGTTACCAGGGATGTTATGGCAGTAGGGTCTCTGCGCGGTGAATCTTGTATCTTTATCAGGTAAATATGGTCTTGATTGACATCAGCATGCTAACATACGAAAGACATCTTAACATGCTGATGTTTAAAATGTTAACATTAGGCAATACACAGTACACCTGAGCCTGATGGGAACGTCAACATTTTTGCAGGTATTTGGTCATAAACCAATGACCTGCTAGTGGAACTAAAGATTTGTGAAATTAATCCAATAGTTGTTGAAACATTTCACTAAAAAACAAAAACCTCATGGTGACGCAAGAGGAAACCTCAGGGGATCATCAAAATCAGAAGGCTTCATCCTTGTGGAACCACAAATGTGTGTATAAAATGGCAATTCATCCAATACTTATAGTTATATATATATATATATATATATATATATATATCATATTTCAGACTGCACCAAAGTGGTGGGCTGACCGATGTTGCCATCTCTAAAGCCATGCTGCTAGCGTGGCACAAAAATAATATAGACATACAGACAGATACAGAGTGTTTTTTAGCACATGCTACCTGTTGTTATTGTCCAAATTAAAAAAGTTATGTTTTTTGATAAGACAAAACTATTCACATTAGATTTACATGGCTGACCCATCCTGTAAGTACATTAAGTCCTCAGTCTGAAAAAATGCAGTCATAAGTAGCAGACATAATCATAAGGTTATTTAAGTGGTGGTGAAGCAGAAAGTACAGACTGACCATAGCACTGTGAATCAGCCGAAAAGACAGCTGCGTGGATAAAGTGAAGACACACAGCTGTTTTTCACAATGTATGAGTATTCTTAAAATCATTTCCTTTCGTGACCTTTTTGACTACACAGTCCGATGTGATTCATTCCATTCGTTACTCATTCTATATGATTGATACGAAAACATCGAATATATAAATGAAATAAAGGCAGTGGACCTTGAGTTACATTACTACAGTCACTCACACGCTATGCCTTTTTCAGTTTGTCATTATGGGTAATACTTGCTTTCTTGCCAGAAGTTAAATGAGAAGTATCAGTTTCACTCTCGTATTTAATATCGCCTTAGAGGTTTTGGTAGGCAGATTGTTTTTATCTTTAGTCGGAGGCAGACCAGTTCTTTCCTCCTGCTTTGAGTCTTTGTGCTAAGCTAAGCTAACCGGCTGCTGCAGCTTCATATTTAGTGTACAGGTAAGAGTAGTATTGATCTTCTCGTCGAACTCTTGGCAAGAAACGGATTCTAAAGCGGTTTAGGTTTAAGTTTCTCTTCAGTTGGAAACCACTTCCAGTTCTCTCTGTTCTCACATTTTGCTAAATTATGTGCAGAATCCTATTTCTTCCTTGCTCTCTCACCTGTGACCCTTCCATCTCAATTTGCCTTTTTCCATTACAAAACTTCAATGTGTAAAGTGACAGTTTAACCATTTATCAATCTCTCTAAACAGAAAAATGTTGGCATTGCACTTTCCATTTTGGGCTACCAATAACACCTGACAAATATGTCAAGTAAAATGAACAATGTAAAGCAGTATAGGCAATCACTAATGCAAGAAAAATCATGGCCGTCCAGAACATTGTTGCCACTAGTGTTCTACGTCATTTTCCTGCTGCTGTCGGCTTGTGATGATGTGATGATCATTCTGACATGGCATCCAGCGGCTCTGTTGAGGAATAAAAATGCAGACTATTTCAAAAGGAAACATCCAGCCTTTCTAGCTACAGCAAAGAATATTTTGATCCTGCATTAATATGTTAATAGTCAGGTTTATGTAAAGAAACCCTTTCACTGAAAACCATTCCGATAAAATAAAATGTCTCAAAAGGGAGTGGTTAAGACGCTGTGATGCCAGACATATGCTTTTCTGTTTACAAATGTTGGACCAGGAGAAAAAGAATAAGCCAGTTGGCAATTGCTTTGTAATTCCTTGCTGCTCTTAAAGAAACTATCTTGATGCCTTTATTGATTTTCAGCTATGCTTACTCTATCTCCTGCTGCTTCCATCTGCCTCAGCTAGAGATTTTGGCTTTGCTTTGTTATTGTTTTTACATAAGTAGAAGCAGTGCTGATAACTATTTCAAGGCTTTTGTACACCTTTTCAATCAGTGCTATTGGAGTGGCAATTGACCCAGGAGTTTGTGTTCCCATCATGAGAAATGATGCCATATCCTGTAGAAGAAGTGGGTTGCATTCCTCCACTAGAGGTCCAGATGGTTGCAGAATCAATGCCAGAGTGTGCTGTAAGTTTCTTGCAGTCATGGTCGCTCAGTCTTATTAGCACACTTTTCATTTTGTAGCTCCATGTCTTTTGGTGGCTACCTGCCTGTAGACAATATGGTGGAGAAACAAGGTTCACTGAATTCAAGCTTGCGTCGCCATTGACCAGCTTGGTTCCATAGAAAAAATGTCCAAGCCACTTCACTGGAATTTCATAGTTTGTTTGTGGGTCAGTCGATGCAAGATGTGTCAATGAACCATGTAAGATTTTTTTACCTTTTCTAATAGTGAAACCAGGATCATTGCAGCAATAATCATCTTTAACTGAAGCACCTTAACACAACTCTTGTCAAATTAGAATCATACATTCTAATTGTTCACATTATCTGAAGGTTTCTGAGATTGGGAAACTTTTGCTGATTACTTTGCAGGGGAGGACGAGTCATCTACCAGCATCATAGGCTACGAGTGACATTTTATATTTCTCTAGAAATTCTAATACCATCCAGCTCATAAACTGACATGTCATGCAGGAGAGGATGTCTGCAAAGTTGAGAAGTTGGTAGCGAGCACCACAGGAACAATTCCCCTTATTTCTCCTGTTTACCCTCTAAAGCTTTTATGTTACTTGATAATCACTCACAGAAGCTCCTGGGAGGTCAGGTGCAGAGCTTTGTGTATATTGTGTAAGGACACAGAAAATTGGTGGTTAATGTCTGATGGGACAAGGTTATTAGAACAGATTTATCATCCAAAGGGCGCGAAGGTGAACCAGTCCCACGAGCACACGTGTGTTAAACTGGACAGTAAATATGGTTGAAGGTCAAGACCACACAAATTATAACATTTCCCACTGGAGCGACATGTTTTTCCAGGAACAATGTTGTGGTTACTAATGATAATAAACAGACCCAGCTGTGGACAGTTACACTACCTACACTTTCCAAAGAAATAGTAAATGAACTTATTGACCTCTCCTGGATTGTGATGGCAGCAGAAGTTTCAGAGAAGAATCTCAAAACCATAAACTGAAACTGTCATGCTTGTCTACTGGATCTGCATTGCAGATGCCACTATAGAGGTACTTCATAATTGTTACAAATGTTTCAACTTAATTGCCAGACAAGAACCTCGATATTGGACAATTGCAAAATGATCCTGAATTATGTTCAATGGATTTTTTTTATTCTCGCTTTCAACAATATCTGCTTATAGCAACTCATCTTGCTCATCATTAATAAACTATGGTTAAGGTATAGTTAGGCAAATAAAAGACATCGCACCATTTAGAAAAAGTTACAGTTATAAGTCCAAAACGTCCATCCAGCATCCCGACTTCCAAATTGCAAATGTGCTTTCGCCTCTCTACATACCGTGAAAGGAACTCTACTTCCTGTGTGTGTGTCCACTGAAACGTTAGCACTGGATGTACATGTTTGCTCTGGAGGCTGTATTTTGTAATACGAATGCTGTATGCATCAAATCACTGATTAGCTTCTTCCTAAGATCTTTCAATATGCTCAGTCTACTGCAAAGACAGTTTTTATGCTGCTCTAATCTGGGTATTTGACATGCGGATGAAAATGTTGGCCAGGAAGTTTCCTTTTGCTGGGCTGAGCCTGGACCCGCTGGAGGTAGTGGTGTGGAAAAGGATGCCAGCAAAACTATGTGCCATATTAGACTCAATGACCTCCTCCCTTAGTTTTATGCTGTCAATCTAATGACGTTCATTTGGTTACCAGCTAATTCCACTGAGGTATGCCAAGCACTTGAGACACTGATTTGTGCCAGAAAAGATGATTTGTCTATCTTTCTGTCTATCTATCTACAAACATGCTGAATCTGAGTGCTCTTCCATTGTATTCCTAATAAATCATTTTTAACTGACTCACTCACATTACATTACATTTAGCTGACACGTTTGTCCAAAGCGACTTACAATAAGTGCAAACAATCATGAGGATACAACTCCAAACAGTAAGAATCTTGCAAGTACTTTAGCTTCAAATAGGTGTGGTCATTTTAAGTGCAGAACAATAGCTTCAAATAAGCTAACCAATATCAGTGAAACATACAGAAACAATAGAATAAAAACTCAATCATTAGCTTCAAATAAGCCAAACCATTTTAAGTGCTACATGCAGAAATAAGAATTAAACTTTTTATATTTTTTGGCCAAGGTGCTGTCGAAACAGGTGGGTTTTCAGTGTGCGACAGAAGGTGTGAAGACTTTCTGCTGACCTGATATCAATGGGGAGCTCGTTCCACCATTTTGGAGCCAGGATAGCAAACAGTCGGGTTTTATTTGAGGGGTATCTGTGTCCCACTCGCAGTGAGGGAATAGCGAGCCGATTGGCCGATGCAGAGCGAAGTGCTGGGGTGTGTGGTTTGATCATGGCCTTGATGTAGGAAGGGCCTGATCCATTCACAGCCAGGTGGAGCAGTACCAGTGTCTGGGAAGGAGATTTGGGCAGTTACTTGTAACCAGTGAAGGCAGCGGAAGAGCGGTGTAGTGTGGGAGAACTTGGGTAGGTAAAGACCAGTCGGGCTGCTGCATTCTGGATGAGCTGTAGAGGTTGTATGGCACATGTAGGTAGACCAGCCAGGAGGGAATTGAAGTAGTGAAGGCGTGAGATAACAAGAGCCTGGAACAGAACCTGTGCTGCCTTCTGGGTCAGTAAGGGAGACGTATCCTCTTGATATTGTAAAGTGTGTATCTGAAGGACAGTTGGTCTTCTAGTATCACCTCCAGATTCCTTGCAGTCCAATTCGGGGAAACAACCGAGGTGCCGATGTTGATGTGTGGACATCCACTGAGAGAAGTCAGCCAGACAAGCGGAGAGTCGGGCCTCCACCTGGGTTTCAGAGCTGGGAAAAGACAGAATCAGTTGAGTGTCATCTGCGTAGCTGTGGTAGGAGAAGCCGTGAGAGTGAATGAAAAAGTTGACAGGGGCTCTGAATTCTCAGACACTACACATGCTTTTCACTTCCCTTTGAGTCATGTCTGTTTGCCATTCATTTTGACAGTATTCTACATAATACTGTATATTAATTCCTTTATCCTTTCTCCAAAAGTCCATCATGTTCTGACATCACAAAATGCTGATAGGCAAAGACGCCACACTACAACAAAATTGACCACAGAAAATGTTAAGTCATCTTGTTTAATTCACTTAGCTCATTATTTATTCCCCTTTCTTCTGAAAGTGCATGTTACAGACACACATTTCGCCTGCCACAGCCTTTTTTAACAAGTTTCTGGGTGTACATTTTTCTCAGTGGGTTGTATAGCTTAATAACTGCCAGCAGCTCCCAGTTGAGATGACAAACCTCCATGGTCCCTTCCCTCCCTCTGGCCTCCCTTCTTGTAATTTTCTGAAGATTCTGGAAAGTGCTACCTCACCCTTTCTAAAAAACTCCCCTTTAAACTGGGCAATACTTTATGTGTGACACGCTGAAATGTTTCCACCACTACTAAAACTGGATTTTTTTAAGACCCTGTTCATGTGTTAAACTACATTACAATACTCTGGATTTCTTTGCTTTCGTAGAGTATATGTTATATTTTGAGAGGAAATGGCTGACTTTGGAGTTACTGGCCTCCAGGGGGATCAGACAGAAAATCAATTAGAGCATCCAGGTATGATTCCTGTCTTTGCATCTGATGCAAAGTACAATCTGTTTCTCTCTTACACACACACACACACACACACACACACACACACACACACACACACA
>CALSCE010010647.1:9013804-9027645 GCA_943593645.1 Bovichtus variegatus
ACACACACACACACACACACACACACACACACACACACACACACACACACACACACACACACATATCTAACATCTGCTTGGAATGTGGTGGGGCCAGCGCAGCAAAGAGGACGGAAAATGGTGTGAGGGAAGGCAAGGGAGGGAGAAGAGAGTGGGGGATACAAAGGGGAAAGAGATCAGTGAAAGGAATATGAATGGAGGGAGGGGGGGGGGGAGCACAGTGCCATGGGCACAAAGACTATAAACCAGGAGATGATGGTCTAAAAACAGAAGATCTGGAATAAGCCTCATCAGAGCCCTGCACACATGCCCTGGGAAAGGAGCACGCATCAATAACGCACACTTCAAAGAGCAAAGCTCAGGCAGGCCAGGAAGAGTCTAGACACGCTCTTCCCATCGCACCATCCAGTTCCCGTCTGTTCATTTTGGCCTCTCGCCACCTTTTTTTTTTTTTCCATCTATGTGTACTCCTTTGGATAGTGTGACTGCTTTTTGACAACTGATAATTCATTTTATCTATATACTATTTTTGGGCTCACATGCCTGAACTGATGAAGAAACAAGACTCTACAGCGACCCGTGAGGCTGTCCTTACATACACCCGTGCTTTCAGCTAAATGCTAATAACTTCACATGTTCCCCATCATAGTTTAGAGTGTTGGCATGCTAACATTTGCTAATTAACACTAAACACAAAGTACAGCCGAGGCGGAAGGGGGATGCCATTAGTTTTGCAGATATTTTGCAACAACAACAATAATAACACATTTAAATTTTGACCTGGTTCATGGTCCTTGAGGGGATGGCAGTTTATGTTTCAGTTTCATTGAAGGTTAGCCAATTGTTGTCGAGATATTTTACCCAAAACCTCAACTGTCTACATCATAGGGGCGTTAGGGGGAGGAGCACCATGGTCATGCATTAATTCTTTGATAAACATTAATGCCTGTGCCAAATGTTTTGCTAAATTAGGGAGAACTGTAGATCTTCAGCTATTTCAAAAATACGTAAAAACTTTGACCTGCTGGTGGAGCTAGAGTAGCGCCCCCCTATCCATTATCCAGGTCCCTTACTGTCCCCCATCAAATAAAATGTAGGATAATTGTCTCCCCTGAATTTTGATGTTAATTATTATTCAGTTTGTATTATTATTATGATTATTATTCTTAGTATTTTATAGTACTTTATAGTCTTAGTACTTTATATTACATATTGATTATATTAATTTTGTATTTAAATTATTATATTATTTCTTATTATTAGGCTGCTATATTATATTATAAAAACTCAAATTATCTGAGATTGAAGTTACATAAAAAACATTTCTAAATAATAATAAAAAAATATTTAAATAATTGTTTGTTGTTTTTACCTTCAATTGCCCTAATACGCCATGTACCCAGGGAGCAAAAAAGGCCATGTAAATAGAAATTTTATTCAGGAGTGTGAAACAAATGCAACTGTAAGAAGTTTGAGATTCAAACTTTAATTGGTGTTAAACACAGCAGCCAGTCAGAAATGCGAAACAATTTGTTTCGCATTTCAGTGTTTAAGTGTTCCAATGGAAAACGAGCAACGTACAAAGGAACGAGTCTGAGCAAGGATTGATCTTAACTTTAAAAATAAAAAGCTAACTTGCTTTCACAGTTAGTGTGTGTGAGCCCTGCGCATGATGATTTAATGCTTGCATTAATGCTTTCGATTAGTGGCGGCTGAGGGGGGCGGCGCTGTCTTTTTTTTTTTTTTCAAGCAGTACTATATCGCTCAGCAAAATAAAAATAAAAGTCTAAAAACACACAAAGTTGCCTGAACACTGGTCAGAATCAATTCAGAATTTGATTTATTGCAAAGTAAATTTACATATACAAGGACTTTGCCTCGCTCTTTTTTTTTCAAATCTCAGATTTAACAACAGAGCATAGCCTAGAAAAAAAGGGGTTCTAAAACTTTTTCAGACCAAGCACCACTTTACCAATAAAGAAACACTCACGGACCACCTAACTCCCCAAATATCCCAAAACAATAGGCCTGCTTACCACTCCAACAGTATTTTACACATTACAGGCTAATATTGAGCTTTATGTGACCTTCTCTACATCGCTCGTTCACACATTAAATCAACAATACAAATACAACTACGGATTCTACAAGCATTTCATTCATATGCCATCTAAACAATAAATGTTGATAGATTTTACACATCATATGAAACGTTAAGTTTTTTTGACATTCAAACTTTTTTCATGAAAATTAAGTATTTTTTCACATCCAAGCTTTTTTCAGGAAATTTTATTTTTGCTTGACTTCCAAGCTTTTTGCTTTTTTCAGGAAAATTAAGCATTTTTTTAAATACATTTTTTTTCCCATGAAAATTAAGTATTTTGACATCCAAGCTTTTTTCAGTTTTTTTTGACATTCAATTGACATTGTCAATTGTCAATGAGGGTCGGCTACCGCCCCGGTTGAGAACCCCTGAGCTAGAGGAAAAATAACGGGATCACCAGAGTCATTCGGATTCATCCTCTTGGTAACATGATTATAAACATTTGAGACAATGTGTCCTGTTCATATAGCGATGTTTCACTGGATAAGTAAAAACTTTAACCTGCAGGTGGCGCCATGAATATAATAAAAATGTAATACTGTGCCACCAGTCAGCCTTGCTGTCAATTTGTCTTGGTGGCCAACAATGGTACTGCAACAAATAATCCCCAGTGACCAAAAATAATTAATAAAAGTCTAAAAACTGTTGATATGTCCAACAATACAGGGTCAATAATTACTCTTTGTCTTACAGATTTGTAAATTACTGCGATTAACATTTGTAAAACATTTAGTCATTAGGATGCATGCCCCAGGGACTATGATTGTCTGTAGACAATTTCATAGAAATCCATCTAATAGTTTTGAGATATTAAAGTCTGGACCAAGTTGGTGGACTGACGACCAACAGAAGGGCATGACCATCCCCAGAGCAGAGCTGCTAACATGACTAAAGATCGTCTAAAGGTTTGAAGAGTTAAAAGTGGAGAAAACATTGGAACAAGAAAGGAGGGTTTTACAATAGAAAAAGGGAGGAAAATGAGGAGGAAAATGAAACGTACACAGAGCAGATGAGTAGCTCCCAGTAATAGTGGGAAAGTCCCCCTCCTTCCCTACGTCTCCTCCTCCTCCTCCTCCTCTCTCCCTCCCTCACCAGGGGTTCCAGTCCTCAGGGACGAGGCTTGAATGGGCGCACTGGACTGAATCAAGGTTAGACACTGAGCAGACAGTAGGCTGAGACAGCACCACAGACATGCTTCAGGATGATTTTGTCTCCATTATATGCTCATCAGAATTTCAACATACAGTTTATGTCTCGTTTATGGAGCAAATGACTAAATTATGTGCCAGTCTGTTGTAGTCTGGAGTTACAGTATATTGGAGGAAAATCTTTACAGACATTATTTTGTTCATTCAGAGTTTTGTGGTCTGGGCGTGTGAGTGTGTCATCAGCCACATGAAACAGCCAGCACACTGGGATTTCTGACGTACCCCCTGCTGCCGTTTCTCTTTCTTCAGACCATCATGACCTGTGGCTGTCTGCATATTTTCAACATCGTCTCTGCCCATCTGTGTTTTAACAAAGATGCCGAAACAGTTTTAAACCATATGGGTTATCCCACTTTCCATCGTCACTAACTTTATCCCCTTACGACCCCCCAAACTTTCTACCGCCTCTATCTTTTTCCAACTGTGCATTCACCAGCTGACATCTGGATTTCAACTGCAGACCATTACATGGTAACAGCTACAGCTTTTATGATCTTACGGAGAGAAGTGGCAAGTAGCAGCCATAACATGACAGACATCCAAAGAGGGGTTTTACTGTAAGGGCATGCAATGAATGGGCAAATTGTACCCTTAAGTTCCTTTCATCTGAGAAAGTTGATTTTCAAATGTATTACAGGAATAAATTCACAACAAGAACTGTTCTGCAAGTGCCTTTCCAGACATTGTGTTTATCAAGACCAATGAGTACTTGGCAAGGTTTGCAGTATTAAGATTTTCCACAGGACTGCTGCCAAACCTCAATGAGATGTTTGTGATGAATCGCGTTAGATGGAAAGTGTATTAAACAGGGCTGAGCAGGAAGATTACCAGTAAAATGATGAGCGATGGAACAGTTGTGTGCATGTATGCATTGTATATGTGTGTAGTTGTGTAAATTCGTCTTGCAGCTCACAAAGGAGCGAGGATGCTTGTATAAACATGCACATCCCCAGAAATCCATTACTCTGAAGCCTTGAAGTAAAGCAGGGGGAGGGGGATGGTTCGTGGATTGAAATCAAGTCTTTGTAGTTCAGGTCCTCTTGCCTGTGTGCAGGACAGGTCCACCTGGCTGATAACGCCTCTCTTTAATAGGCTCATCCATGCATACAATAAACATGGGATTTTCTTGGCCAGCAGAAAGGAGGAATGAGGTGAGAAGGCTTTATCCCTTAGGCTTAAACACCACAGGGGAATAGTTTGAATGTCTGAGACGGGTGCTCCTGGAATTCAGAAAGGCTCATTAACTTCAGCAGTACATAACCGTATTACATAGGGTGGGCCTTTTTTGTGTGTGAGAACATCTGCTTGGCAGATCTGGGATGGGATTAACATGAGAGGAAGCATAAGGTCCATCAGTCCTTGATCTCTGTGGCCTTTGTATCTTGGGGAGCAATTGTTTCTCAAGTTGAACCTTATGATATAAGGAAAAAGTCCAAGAATTTCTTCTGGGGAGAAAGAGGCGTTTCTCTTTTCAAAGATGAGATTGTTTAGTTTTTGTGTGAGTTTTAAACCAAACCCTCAGATTGACCTTCTTAGTTAGAGACATAACTGCGCCAATGGCAGCGTGACCAGACCAAAAAAGATGACCACAGGCTGCTTGACTCAGCCCATCTCACTGTTTAGCAGCATTTCCCCAATGTCTCACAATGCTTCATACATAGAACATCTGATGAATGAGTGAAAGGTTCAAATCTAAGAGAAAAGTGATTTGTACAATTGATTCTGGAATGACAAACACAACTAATGCCCCATTTTTACCTGGCATTGAAATGTGATCTGTATGGAAGAGGAAAAACACATGCTAATGCCAGTTGTAAATTAATGCAGACTTATTCATACAGAGTCAGAGGCTAACATACATACAAAGTGCCACCTGCTCATCAGTAGTGATAAACATTTTGTCATGCCATTGGGGGGAATTTGGGGTTCAGTATCTTGCCCAAGGACACTTTGGCATGTTGACTGCAGGGGTCATGGGGTGAGTGGAGGCCCCTACTCTGGGGATCAAACCACTCACCTCATGGCCCCCTGTGGAGGACCACTCTTCCTCCTGAGCCACAGCCGCCCCCACGATGTTCTCCAGCTTGTGTTAGCATGCTAACATCTGCTCTAAACACAGCTGTGTCGGATGGGAATGTCATTAGACTTGCATGAATTTGTTTAACTTAACTTTAGTTAAGTACAAGTCTAACCTCTCTCTTTTTTAATCTTAATGATCACAAGTGTTTTAATGTAGAAATGTAAATTCTAAGAATTTATGCATGTGTTCATTTAATGTCCAACTGACACTTATTTCAACAAATAAAGTTGGTAGCCTATTAGCACATCTCTGTGTGTGTTTGAAATTCACCTTTTTCGTTCCAATTTAGCATTTATGAGGGATCTTAATTGCACTGCTTTATCATCTGGCAGGCCATCGGGTAAGAAGATCTCTCAGAACATCCAAAAATCATCAAAGCTACAACAAACCCAACAGAAACTGAGATACGATAAAAAAGATTTGATCCAGATTTTGGGACAACCCCAAATGACATCGCTAATGTTTCAACCCCACCACTTCAGACATGTAATGTGGGCATTTTGCTCGGAAATGAGAACACACCCACCCAGGCTCCAGCTGGCCTGTGCTGGATCTCCACTCAACTCCACTGCTAGCGTGGAGTCTCTGATTAGCATATCCTGCTGGCTCTTAATTATTGCAGTCTGTACGTGATGTTTAATTTATGACATTGGTTCTCCAAAGAGCAGAAGAAAATACAGTGTGGGACAGAGAACAGCAGGACCAATGTTAGCCAAGAACAGGGGCTGGATGCCACATGTGAGACCAAGGTAGTGCATTTGAGTGCTTGGTCGCCTGCAGAGTCGAGTGTACAGCCCAAAGGCAAGGAGCAGTCCAAGCTGCTTCTCAGCTGCTGAGTCATTGGGGTCATTCAAATGTCATGTAAAGCAAAAACACTTACCTCCAAGTCACAGCTACAGGTGGCCACAAAACACTTTTTCTTTTTAAGTGAGTAAGTCTTTTTTGAAAAGTTAGTCATTGTTCATTTGTCTGTAATGTCTTACACATTGGCATGTGTAAGACATCAAATATAAAGCAGTGGTGAAATGTAAATCCCTAAATAAAATATTACATGAGCCCTACAAATATATTCTGCCACAGCAAGACTAAACCTTCCCAAAAAAAGTATTTTATCACCAACCAACCAAAAGAAATCAGTAGATATGAAGGACATTTTACTGGGTTAGGGTTATATCATCTTATAATGGACATCACAAAAACATAAAACACCTGAACATATAAGTGCACATAGAGATCTTTTGGATATATTCTTCACATAAGGTTCTACACTAATGGTAATGACCAAGGATGGCTGTTTTATATGGGTCGATTTCCATGTTTAAGAGAAAAAATATGATCTTTACTAATAATATGGCTCATTCATCATTTAGTTTTTTATTCAGGAAAGGGTATGGGTAAAAATTCAGATTAGTCTTTTTGCAGCTTATTTGTGTTTTCTCCCCATTTTCTTTTTTTTACTGCACTTTGATTGGAAGCATTGTGTGTGCTGTCTTCGCAAGAACACTTAATTTTTCTGTAAACTGTGAACTGTAAATAGTTTACTGTGCCTTCCTGCATCAGGAAGCACATTTTAAATCTCTGTGAATTTTTGTGGACAGACAAACTGACAGGTGGACTGATATTATGCTTTGGCAATAATCTACAGAAATTAAAAGTATATGCACGATTCACAAGCAAAAAAACATAGATCGCACTCAGTGTGCGTATCTAGCATATAAAAGGTAGATATACAAATCATTTTTGCATTTATAAAAAATTGTGATCCTACTGATTTTATTCTGTAAAAGTTTATAACAAGTTGAATGTGCTGAAAATGTTCTCCAGAGATTACACTCCAGGCTCAAATGAGAGGTATTCATCCAGAGTGCAAACATGCAGGCCATGGGATCCCTGCCAATTGTGGATTTGCACTCAATTGATAACTGGCAGCTGGTGAGTTCATGACAACGTGTCAAGTGTGTGTGAGTGTGAGTGTGTGTGTGTGGAGTGGAGATGTGTTTGCATCCACTAACGTGATAGAGTTTGTGCGTGTCCATGCTTATATGGTCTAATCTGATGTATTACTCTGCTGCGAGCAGCTGCTGAACACTTTTACATGTGCACAAGTATTATGCACTCATGATAATATTTATATGAGCTCAGTTCCAACTAAAGGCCAATGGAAACTCTCTGTGTCCGAAGCACTTCACATCATCATCATCATCATCAAAACAAACACCAAAAGAAGGGAGTGTTCTGGGGGAGTTTATATTTTGTCTGTGTAGGTGCCTTTATACTCCTACAATGCATAAGCAACCATCAAAACTGTCTGTCCGCATGGAAACAGAAAAAAACGACGGTTTTAGGCTTTTGCACTGACACTTGCTATTTCCCCTTCTTTTATTTAAATATTTGGAAATACAACAATTGCTGTGTCATTACATAGGTAAATAAAGAAGGAGCTTCCAAATTTAAGACAACAATCTGAAATTGTGCTTTTTTTTTAGCTGACAAATGCATCCGGGTCTGGTTTGTCTGTTTTACTTGATTTGGTTGCTTTTTTTTTTTTTTTGGAAAGAAAGAAGTCTCATATAATATGCCAATTTTGTGTTGAAATATTCTGGTGGATCCATTACAGATCCACCAGAATATTAAATTTGCCATCAATCACAAACAAAAGAGGTCTAAAATAGTTTGGAAGAAGGAAATACACAATAAATTCTGTGTAATGTTTTAGATGATTACAACTTTTTTTTCAGTGGCTGAAAGTTTATTTTTTCCTTTTTTTTAAAAATGATTATTACTTGCCAGAACTCGGAACCGCGTCTCCACTGACAGCACTGCCTGCATCATGGTTGGGTCTGCGTGGTCCAAATGTAGACTGTGTCAACTCACCCGTGATGTGATGGTAGGGCTGACAGGGACACTGTACACTGACCTCATGTCGGAGTTTTAAAAGGTTCAGAGTCAACGATGTCAGTAAATCTTAAGCTGTATTAATTAAGTCAGTTGTTGTGGCCAAGTTGTCTTTCCCATTCAACAGAAACTCCAAATAACCGTGGAACTGTCCTTCCACAGGGCTGAAACTGTGTGTCGCACACAATGGCTGGTGGCTTGTAGGAGAGGCAGCAGCGACCATAAAAGATGACCCTGACCCAAAGCTGTTTCTTTTGAATGCAAGAACGAGTTCTGCATCCTGTCAGCAGAAAAAGTGGAAGGCTTGTGAACTAATGACATATTGGGATGTCATGTTATGTAATGCCTCACAAGTTGGAAGCACGTACATGCGTGTATAGGGAGCCACTGGAGAGAGGCCCGGCAAAGGTTACATGATTTTCTTCATTAGCAGTCTACTGTACTTTTGCAGTAATATTATTACCATACAATTTGAAGAAATCTGACCAATTCCTTTTCAGCTTTGGGATCTAAAGGGAATACATTTTTTGTATATTTGCAATGTTGAGGAGGAATTAAGTTAAAGCTGTCATTGTTGGGTTATTATTCTATTTGGTTTTGTTTGGAAAGTTGTGTGACGTCGACACAATCACACGCTGGTGTTTCACAGGTGTAATGTTAACTATGGTCACCATCTTAGGTTAGCGTGTTATCATAATAATATCTGTTCATTTGCACTAAACACAAAGTATAGCTGAGGCTAATGAATGGCATTAGTTATACAAGTATTTGACCATAAACCAAAGTATTGGACAAATCATAGTTTTGACTATGACCATGGAAACGTTAGACCAAAGTAATTACAATTCAACCTGAGAGGTAGATGATTTTTTTAACTAAATTTTATGGCAATCCATCTAAAAGTTGTTGAGATATTTCAGTCTGAACCAAAGTGGTGGACTGACCAACCGGCATTGCCATCTGCAGTGCCATCCTGCCAGTATGGCTGTGACTCTGGGTAATGTAGTGAAGTACGAACAGGTTTGATGGAAATAACGAGCCCTTATTCATCACTTGTTACTTTGATTTTGGGTGTTTCAGTTTGGAGCTGTGGTGCTAGATTACACGTGGTCCCAGACTTTAGGTGAGCTGCCAGGCCTTAACCTTTTTGAGTGGAATAAAGTCTGAAGAAATGAGTGAAATATAAACTAGTCTACATTCTTCAGATTCTCCAGCGCTGACTTTGGCCTCCTCTAACAGAAAAATGCTTATTTCCACTTTTAGAGATTTCTCTTTCATAAACAGCTTGGAGTCTGACTGGAGTCGAATTAAACATCAGTTACTCTGCTGAGTAAACACGCGTTTTAATCGTTTTTCATCACCTTAAATAATGTTATAACATTTTCCGCCAAATTTCCTCACACCTTTTTACGGTAGTCAGCGCCAAAGACGCTCAGCTTAGACTCGGCAAAACTTCTGGAGCGTAATTGTGGAGCTCTTTGTTCGGAAACTTACACAATGATTAATTAACTTTTTGCATGAATACCATATTGTACCTGTAAAGAAACGAATACTTCAAACCTCAATGGACATAGACAAGTAACTTGTTTGCGCAGTGTGACTCCTCAGACCTTAGTAATTATGAGACGAGCCGCCTTCAGCAGTGAGAGAAGAACATAACGAGTGGATCTTGTTAAAACACATGGGTATGAACTGCCTTCCATAATTACAGTCACCACTACAAACAGCCGACAGGGCGGAGCTGGGCTCGCAGGGGTGAGCAAGGAGACATGGTTAGTTAATTCCTTAGACAACAGGCGACAACTTTGCCACTTTTATTCCTGCTGCTTTGGTCGACAGATTTAATTTAAAATCTCTCTCTCGCTGGAGAGGGGAAGCGGGTATGAACCCAAATCCGAACAGACAAGATTTGATACAGCAAATGTTTTAAAAAGAAAGAATAAATGCCATCAACATGCACTGAAATGGATGGTTTGTACCGATGTTTGTTATATGGGGAAACCTTTGCAAATATATGTGAGAATGCCCTCTTTACATTGTCAAAACAAGTATAATTTAGTCAGCCAATAAATAATGCACTTCACAGCAGTACATTCATGTTGCTAGACAACCCTCAACTAATTAACATCTACATCAAAGCCAGTGTAATGAGTCAAAGTGTAATTTGTTGCAAGTGTTGCCCTCACACTTCAGAAGAACACATGTACAGGCTTGCTCTTTTTGCCTCATCGTCTTCTTGATTGGTTCTGACTTCACATTTTGGCAACGCTGTTGCTTCTTGTTCATCGGTCTTCATCCACAGCATGTCAGTGCTTAACGCTTTATCCGTGTTGCAGTAGATTTTTATTTTACTTTTACTGCTAAATAAACATTAAACGAAAGCTGGTGGTCTTTTGTCATAATTCTGAATAAAACGGTACCATATATTTTATATTGATTGCAGCTGCATTTGACACCTGTATATCCATGTTATTATTTAGAAAAAAAAGAAAATTATGACACATGATCATGATTTGAAACACTGCATTTGTGGTGGAGTGGTAAAAATCCTTGAACATACAGTAGTTATCATATCCTCCTGAGACCCAGCCCGTTGACGTGTGTCCTCTGTAGTGGACATTTTGTTCACATGCATCTCCTTTTACTCTTGTGAGCTACTCTATCAATCCCTGCTACATTGTACAGAGGACATACATTTTTTTAGTCTAAATTGCAAGGTGTTTTTTGTTTTTTTAACCCTCAATAGGTAGGAAATCACAAAAACAAAAAGGAAATTGGAAGACACTTTTTTCCCCCTTGGTTCCGAGGAAGATAGGACATTTTATTATATACTTATTTTTATGAAATACATATAATCTGCTAAATCTGTACCTCTTTACAGTGGCGAAAGGGGCCCTTTGTTATTTCAGTGGTATGTTGTAAGTGAACCAACAGTGGACATTTAGGATATTCATATTTCACTCAAATATTAGCGCTCCAAAAACTCACTGTGCCTGTTCTACAAATGCAACCCCTCGTGGAACATGGACAGCAGGTCATATTGTCAATGAAGGGAAAACAAGATGGTTGTCTATGTTATTGTTCCTGCATCCTGTGGGGATAAATGGTGCCGAACGGGACTTACAAGACCCTTCTTTACGAAAAACATCAATGTCACGTTAAAGAAAAATCAACCTGAGCCACAATTGTTTAAGAAGAAAATATATAATAGGCACTCCCTTAACTATGAGAAATAACTCGCTGATGTTTTCTCGAAGAGTAAGCAGATGTTCTGCATTTCTTGAATGGCACAAGCTGGATCAAGCTCTGTATTGTCAAAACAGGAAGAAGGTCGCAGCTCCACTGAACTCAAGGATCACGGAGCACACAAGAGTTTGCCACATGGGTTATACGCCATGTGTCATTTGTCGTCACAGTGACAAATGATGATGCTCTCTGATCCTCGCTGCTTCAGGACATTCAGTGCTAGGCCGTACATGCATGGTTGTCTTGTAGTTAATACTCATTGATTGATTCATGCCTGGCATCCATATTTTTGGCCTGCGTATTTTTACAAGAGGAAATTTCTGCTCGCAAATCTTTTCCAATACAACATGTCGCTGGGCTGCAGCTGGGAGCATGAGCAGACAGGTGAGACTGCCTGTGTTTTTCTTCTCTGATGACAGACAGTGCTTTGTCATTATTCCAAGTGTATATGTACTCCTACTATTTTTTTTTTCTTTCTAGACTTAACAGTCAAGTCTCTTAACGCCCAAAAATTTCCCCCAAGTGTGTTTAGGGCGGTTTTGCCATGATAGCATCTGGCACAGGATAGAGTCACACACATTGTGGAATGGAAAATATGGTGTTCTGCCATGGTGCACGGTGCCAAGCAGGCTTTAACAATGCAGAACGTCTCCTCTGTGGATCCGACAGAAAGGTTCATTTTCTGTCAAAAGATTCCACTGCTTTTCAGAAACAGAAATCAGAAACACATATTTTTTGCAGCACTTTGTTCTGCAAATTCTTGATCATGGAGTAGAGAACGCAATACCACAAACTTAACACAAACAAACATCTGAAAGTCAACCTGGAGGCATTGCACATTTGTGTTTCAGATGGTAATCTGCTTTAATTCCCGTTTGATTGCGGTTTGAAAATATAAAACTGGCGTCTGACTTTTTTTTCTTTTTTCATTTTAATATTTTTGTTTTCTTAAAGAGAAAGTGAGCTCCTGGGTTTCCACCTTTCTGATTGTGCACTTGCCTCCTTTGTATCCACCAGGACTTGTTTTTGGGCCAGAAAGCAAATGAAACATGCAAACTCACACTGCGAAACTGTATTCCAAATAAACAGCCCTTTTGTTACTCCCAGATTCTTGATCTGCAGCACAACATCCTACATTGCGTAAAAATCAAATCCATTTTTTTAACTGCCAGGAGTTGCTCGGTGCCAGGATCCACGATTTATCTCGTCTTTTAGTGTTCTGTATTTGAGTTTCCTCCTTCTGGCTTTTTAGGAATCTATCATTAAAGTGAAACCACAGAATCAACTCCATTCTGTAATTCATCTCCATCACAACACTGGAGAGCAATGTTTTGCTGTATGGTCTGTGAAAAATGATTGGGTGTTTGGGAAATGATTGAAAAGGTCTAAAAGGCAGGTCTAAATATGTGTAATTCAACTTGTACAAAGTTTACGAGTTCTTGACAAATGAAATTCTTTCGGTTTACAGGCAACCTGAGGAGGAAGAAGACGTGCAGATGCAAACTCCTGTTTGTGTAGTCTTCTTTACAGTCTTGCCCATAAAGATGTCCTTCTAAAATCCTCCATATATTTTAAGATGCTTCTGTCCTTGGGTAGGCCCATTTGTAAAAACACAAAGCAATCCATTACAAATGTTGCAACACTTTAAAATGCAGGCAAAAAACAGATTTAGTTTTGAGGTCAAAACATCAAGCAGAAATGAGTTATGACATCAAGTATATATGACAAGTATTCAAATTATGCATATAACTGTTTCTGCTCTTCTACGGTGGCCGATCTAGATTGGGTGGCAACAGCCTTTTCACCAATTTGTATGTAGAGTCTGTCCTTAGGTCTTAGTAACTATTTCAAACTATTGGTTAAGAAAATCAGGCTACACCATTACAACCTAAGGAATGTCTTCGCTAGTAAAGACTTAAGAAATGTGTAAATTGGTTGCTAGGACATATATGTAGTGCAATTAACCTAGAGGTAAAAGTAGCATTACAAGCCGTAGCGTAACTTCCAAAAATAACAGCTTTAGGAGGCCAAACACTATATCAAACTTATCTGTCAATTCTTTATAAATGCAGGTAAACATTTGTTATATGTACATCCATGGAGAACTCTGTTTCAGTTAGTAGTTTTTAGCTGAATTTCTCTATATAATAGAGTTTTTTAATATTTGACTCGAGGGCTGACGGGACATTCTGATATATATATATATATATATATATATATATATATATATATATATAGGCAATGTATCATATTTCAATGATTACCAATGTAAAGTGTACTCATAACAATTCTACCTAAACTTACAGAC
>CALSCE010010647.1:9028045-9049378 GCA_943593645.1 Bovichtus variegatus
ACGTAACAGGAAGTAGAATGTTGCCCGGTTTCTTTTAGTCTATATTTATTTACATTTTGGCATATTGCCACCAATAAAAGTATGCCGATTTAGCTATTATTAGTTGATGTTTGCAATGTATACATGGACGTAGAGACAACTATTACTGATATTGAAGAAAACCTAAAAATGCCTGGGTTTTCAGGCAAGTTCTGGAGTTTTATAGGAGCGTCTTCTTTCTATGATTTATAAGCGGATTGACGGATGATTACGCGATGGAGATAGTGTCTTAGGAAAGTGTAAGTTACACTGAATCTAAAAGTGTGTGTTTCATGTCTTTTTAAAGCTTCCCAATTTACATAATTATTAATCAGCAATCAAATGCCGTGCAGGTTGTGTCAACCCTATCACATTACTTCACTATTCATTCAAGATAAATAGGTCTTATATCAGCAAGCGAACGTTAGTTTGGGAAGTTGGTTCAATATGGCCTCCTGTAGCTGTGCAATAGAAAGAAATGTTGTGTGGTGTGTAAATCTCCATTCAGTTCACATTGATGTTACAGGCAACGTTTGAACTTAGAAACAGCTGCTTCACCCTGCTGCTGCTGTATGCCTGTAGATAAGTGGGGATGTCTCAGCTGTAAGAAGTGAGGGTCTAGTGTCAGTAGATGTTGCTTAACAGTGGAGGACAATTGATGGATTGATGGCTTTTCATATCCTGGTGAAGGTAAATGTGGAAAATAGGAGAAAGAGATGGGATCGAAGAATTGGCTCCGAACTGAAGAACTGGAGCACTAAATCACAATTAATTTCTCCGTTTCAGACTGTACGTATATCCTATATATTTTTGTTGTCTTACAGGGATTTATTTTGAGAAAGATTATTCTGCCTGAAAGTCCTCCAATGAGGCGTAAGCGCCAATGGTCCAGCTTCAGATAAAACACCATGTTTTTGGTTAGATGACAGTTTAAGGCAGCAAGTGGAGGCCTTGAACAGGAGTGGTTAAAGAGCTTTGAGATTAGTGTGGTGTCGGTGTAAAGCCACCCTAAATACAGGGCACGGCCATAATTTGTACCATATATCTGACCACGTAACCGGTATATGGCTAAGTGGTCAGTTTAGAATGGCTAGTGTATTTTTGGTGTACATCTTTTCATGTGATACGATTGAATCAAACATTTAACGCCTGAGGAACCCAAGAAAGCGTAAACCTATATGGTAACAGAGGTGACCTGAGGTAAAACTGCTGTGAAGGCAAAAGGCAAAAGGTTGTTCTGCTTCGACAAGATTGTACAGTACAAATAGTTACAGCTTGTTCACCGTGACATCTGACAGGAGATTCCAGGTGTCGAGCCTATTTTTCTTTTTGCTAAATGCCTCCGTCTGTCAGTGAATGTAGCCCCTGTGTTAGTGTTACATAATGTAAGGGTCTTTTTAAAATGTGAACGCAGAAATGGACCAGTCACGCTACAGTGAGTTTGTCTTCTTTAACTGTATATCATCCATAGCTTTTTAAAACTTTTTTTTTTTTTAACAATTTCACTAACTAAACAGCAGGGTATTAAAGGGATACTTCACATTAATTTCATATCAATTACTTTTATACCTCAATTCCTAAAGAAAACTTTGTTTTTGCTGCTGTTGTTAAACGCCGCCCCCGTTTACTTCAATTCATTAAGACTTTTCTCCGTTTTTTTTCCGTTCACCGCGGAGCTGTGCGAGAAAAAACAAAAATATACAAATGGTCCTTTCGTGGGTGAAGTATTCCTTTAAGGCCGCTCCTCTTGACAATATTCAAATGTTATTTTATGCAGCAGACTGGACAATTGCTGTCCAGTCTTACATAGAAAGTCACTGGCATGTTTAAAGATGGTCTCCACCTCATAATGGCACAGTGTCAGAGGGGGCTACAATATTGTGCTGTTTGTTTACTGTGCCAACTTTTACTGGGCAGTTAATAAAAGTCTGCCCCCTTCTGGAGCAGCTATACGACAGCTTATAAAAGACAGCTGCCATTTTTGGGCTTTTCTTGAGACAACGTCAGCAAGAGCTGGTATCTGAATCTCACTGTGGCTCTAGAAAGTTTTTTTTAAAGTACTGTTCATCAATGTGGGTTAATGTACTACTTTGCAATATGTTTTCTGTGATTAGGTCACATATAAGCTGCCTTTTCACAGTTGAGCCTTTTCTCACTATATTAAAACACAACGGTGAAGTAAATCACAGCCTCCATGAAAGGTTTGCTTTACACATTGGCTGGTTGATAAACTGTTAAATGTTCCCATTAAAATGTTGCATTATGATACAAGAGAGGAAGTTTAATGCGTCAAACTTGAATCGGATCTTAGTAAGCTACATAAAAGATCTGATTTTGGAGTTTAACTTTATCTAATGTGATAAAATGAACATTTTGAAGGGAGCGTTTCACAGTATAGCAAAAATGAGTTTGTTGGACTCCACCAGGACAAAGAAATGATGTGTGTTTTGCGCACTGATAAGTTGGGTGATAAAACCAACCGATCCTGATTAATAACTGTTGTTTTATTTTGAGTTTTCTGTTGTTATTCTTTTTTAGAATTGGGCCTGTCCATGATAAAAGCTGGGCCAGCTTGCCAGAGGGTGATCATAACTTGTGAATCCGCCACCTACTTTGGTATTTTTACATATGAAGACTCATATTTATATATATATATATATATATATATAAAAATACACACACACACACACACATATATATATGTATATATATGTATATATATGAGTCTTCATATGTAAAATAATAATATAGTTTTTTAATATATATAATATATATATATATATATATATATATATTTATACTTGAAAAAATCTATTTATATAATATATTATAAAAATATAATACATTTTACAACTTTACACAATTATTTAAGTTTGTTATTACTTAAATAAAGAATAAAAAAAATATTTTTTTTATTAATATATTTTATATTTTTTTAAGAACATTTATAAATAAGTAACTTACATACATACATCATTTCAATCTTTATTTCTGGACGCACACAGTAGTCTCAGCGTTGCCCACCTGTGGATGCCACACACTCACCGTGCCTCCCTGAACTATCACATGCAGCTTGGAGAATCACTGCTATAGCAAACAGAGTCGTGCATATTCAATGACATGCCTTTCTTCGTGATTTGTCTCAGGAGCAGTTTTGCTTTTTCCCGCTCTGGACTCACTCCTCTGGAAATTGCAGACTCCATGCAAAAGAGTTCAGTGCGCAAGAATAGTAGGCGTGAAACTTTCCCTCAACTTCTTCCTCCCACCCACGGCCAATAACAGGGCTGGCTCTAATGTATGGACTCCTCTGATTTGCCTGAGCCTGCTGTCCGCGGAGTGACTGACAGCCTGGGGGAAAGGCTTTTTTTTTCCGAGTGTGTGTGTGTGCGTGTGTGTGTGTGTGTGTGTTGCCCCGTTGGACTTGAAGGGGCTCTACGTGACTACTAGAGAGTGGGCAACACTTCTGAACGGAGGCGCAGCGGTGCAGCACAGTTCAGAAAAGCAGAGAGGAGAGAGGAGCAGTGCGGGAGAGACGGGTGCCCATCCGTTAACTAGCTGGAGGAACGCACACTAACAAACCCTTATGGCTGCTTGAGAAATAACGATACACCCCCCCTCCCCCTTTTTTTCTCTTTCTCTGGGACTTTTGGCTTTTAGTATTGTCCCTGGCCAGAAGTTGTCGCAAGTCGAATTAGTTTCTCCAAGTTGAAAAGTGAATCCACTTGCCGTGGACGTCTCTTGGCGGTCATGGATACCCATATAAGATGGAAAGTTAAACGGACGATAAGGGACGCCCAAATCACTTTAGCGGTGATTCTGCTTTTTGTCACGTCGCAAGCAAGTTCAGGTAAGATGCAGCTGTGAGATTTGTGGAGATACAGTTGTGCTGAAAAAGTTTTTTTTTTGTCTTGGGGTAAAGTGGATCCAGCAGCCCTCCTCCGAAACTCATCCTTGTGCCTTTTTTTAAAACATATTTTTTTATTTAATTTTTTATAAATGGTGCCTTAATTTATTCAGCTTGGTCTGTCTGAAAGTATGGGACTCGTCAAACTATCAAAAGGCTGCAAGTTTTTCAGAGAAAGCGTTTTTTTCTTCTTTTTTTTTGGGAGGAAATGCTCATATGGAACTTTGCCACTTATTGTGTCTGAGGAGCTGGTCTGCAGTCAAGTTGTACAGTGGTTTTTGGCAAAACATCCAAAAGTTCATAAATACAGATATAGACCTGAATGATCTTCATGGCTTGTTGTGGCAAAGTTTACATGCATTAGATAGTGAAAGGATATACTGTACAGTATGTCCCTGAATTACAAATGAAATGTATTTTTCCGATGTCACTTTCAGAAGATATCACATTTCTGTTTTGCATTTTAGAAACTTATTATTAAGTTGTAATAGTAACTTTTCTGCGGGTGGAGTTCAAGAAAATGTAAGGAGGCTTTTTCTATTTTTTTTCCTCCTTTTTTTTTTTTTTTAAATGTTATGGGGGGGGGTGGGGTTTTTTTTTTTTTTTTTTTTATAAGAGGGAGGGGCTGTAGCTCATCTGAAGTGGTAGGGTGGAGCCGCCTTAAAGGCTGACATTAAAACACAGTTTATAAAGCACAGGGACGCTTTGCTAAGGCTCAAACCCCCATATATTTTATTAATAACATTCACCGAATTCTCCAAATGCTTCTCAGCAACACATAGAAGTTGGAAAATATGGATATATGCGTTTGGTATGTCAATTAAATATCAGTTAAACACAGTCCGGATAGGCTTGAAAGAAGAAGTGATTTTTTTTTAAATCATTAGAAACTTTTGCGTGGCAGTGTTGTGTCCCATGGGTGTTCAGAGGTCACGCAGTGCTGTGGTCTTGGGGCAGGGGTCTGGCCTAAATGTATTATTAGCACCTTAAGACTGCCTGGCATGGCTGGTGGTCTGCTGTCTGCCGTGAGGCTCTGACACAGGACTTTGAGGTGAACAGGTGCTTTCTGCTGTCTGCTTCACGGACAGTTAGAAAGTGTCCAAGATCGTGCTGATGGTAGGAATGTGATGTTGAGCCTGAAAGATTTGGATGTTCAATTCAAAGCTCATTTTTAAGTAGTTATAATAAAAGACAGATGCAGTTGAAGTGGTTGTATAAGCTCATATAAGCTACAAGCATATAAAGGAACCATTGCAGCCTGTTGATTTTTTATTTTTTTTTATGTTGCCAATAAACACGGGTTGTTAAACTGAACACAGCTTACGTCACTGTATAGATTTTGATGACATAAGAGGACTTGGACTTGGGTTTTGGTGGGACGTTCGAGAAGTTGGGACTGATCCATTTTGATGCTGCGAGCTGGATTTAATCAGCTCTTTAATAGCGATCGAGAGGAACCAGAGTGTTGTAAGTGATCCTCGAGGGGTCTGGTACAATTCCTGAAATGTGACACTTGACACATGCCGAACGGGAAATAATTTATGGCTATAGCGACATGCCAAATACATACAAGTTTTATGTAAACTAATTATCTAGTTATTCAAGTTTTAAGATTTTCCCTTTTCATTCACGTTTTTTTTTCGTATTGAGGTTTAGTTAAGCCTTACGGTATAATATTGGATTAAAGTCAATATTAAATTTTTGCATGTATCAGCCCAATCGACGTGTAGTACACACATCAGCCAGTTGTCAGCATAAAAAAGTTTCATCTTGACCCTGACCACATGGCCTCTGAGCCTCAGGGAGGACTTGGATATACAGCAGGACTGCTCATCTGGGACTTGTACTTGAATTAAAATTCAGCTATAGCAGAAGCATTTATATGGGTTGAACTGTAAAATAAAATGAAAAAGGTTATCTATTTTGTATTCATTACATAGTCATGAATAATCAAAGATTGAGTACCATGAATTAATTAATTGTTGAATATTTTATTATACAGTAGGTATATTTCCATACATTGAGATTTTTACATTCTGAAAAATGCAAACAAAAAGGGATTGGGCGACTATAATTACACTGTAGGCACCATTTAGAGAGTTGATGTTACATCACTGCGGTTTATTAATGTTTGACAACTGCTTCATTTAACACGTTGTGGCTTGTTGGGTTCCAATAACTCGTTCAACATTTGATTTGATTCCAAATACCCAGAGGTGCTAAGATTGGACTCTAAAAAACACATCTCTTATTAAATCGTTCATATCATTTATAATCATTTAAAAACAAATATAACTTAAGATGGTCATTCAGCTGAATAGCGTAATGCAAGCTATGCAAAACCTCATTTTAGTCATTACAATATGAAATGTAGAGTTTTAGCTCATACAGCTGTAATCATTTTGGTGGCAATTTTTTCTTCACCACCTGGAGGCAGCAGATCAACAATGACTTCATAAAGTTCAATGTGTTAGCAAACAGTTGCCTATCAACACACCCAGGAGACACAGAGCTACATTTGGAGTTGTGTTTCTGTCCACCGGGCGAATGTAAGTTTTAACATTCACTTTCCTTTTAGCTCTGTTTCGGTCTCCACCACCTTCTGTGGTAAATATCCGGGCGTTTAGCTTGCTAAAGGTTCCACAGGGCTAACTAGCTAGCTTGTTGCCAACGTGGTCGGTGCGCTGTCTGGTGGATGAGGACAGTGACATTGAACTTTTAAACAATGCAGTTGTGGGCTGTTAGCAGAAAGATGCTAAATGCGCAGAAGAGCTGAGGCAAACTGCAGAGTCGGGTTATACATATCCTGGAGGTTTGTCAAACGAGGTAACCTTTCATATTACACAGTCATTAGGTAATCTAAAAAAAAAAAAAAAAAAAAAAAAAAGTTGTGTAGGCCTAGCTTTAAGGTCTGTTAGCATCCAATGATATCATGAAATAGCATTTTAGGTATTGACAAACCTAACAGTAAAGAGACAAATATTGAGATATGCAATGTATGAATTTAGTTTTTTGCACAGTACCAAATTGTGAACTTGCATCTTGAGGTCATAGAGGATCAGTGCACTTCATGTAAAGTGAGTCATAACCCACAGTTCTTCAGGAATGTAATCTTACCTTCGCATTAATGAGGAAACCTCACTTTGAACCGCTGTGAAAAGCGGTATGAGCAGAAGGCCTATAAGACATAGAGGTTAAGAATGAGAAGAGGGGTCAGAGTTCAGAGGTAACGGGTCAGGACTTTCGGATTGCCACTGCTGTCAGGTTTACAGTTTCATTGCCTGAAGAAAGGAATTATTTCTGTTGAAGCTCCACTGCTCCTCGTTTCAGTAAATTCTCCCCTGACTCTTGGAGGTCAAAAAAAAAAAAAAAAAAATGTGTATGTAATAATAAATATTTTAGGCCAGTGTTTGGTGCTTTTTTAAGAATAGAATCTCTATAACAATTGACAGTTTGTTGGACTCTAGTCCAAACAATCCCTTGTATTATTATGTGTTATTATCATGCGGGTCAATTATTGGCTGATAATACAAAGCCATTTTGCTGTCATTGACTTAACTAGAGACCATTCGCGATGGGATCACACCAGCCGTGACACCAAATCTGGCCAGGGGCGTAAAGTCAGGGGGCCAATGTTCCCTTCCCCATTTCCTACCCTCCTACTTCTAGTGCCCTCGCTCGGACCACGCCCATCTTCGAACTCGGCCTTCATTTTCATCGCAACTTCACACCTGTTAAGTTTTGTGACGCCAAATCGGGCTAAGATGATAAAGTGGTCCCATTGGTCCCTTGGCCCCCAACCTTGCTTCGGAACGCGGCCATTTTCAAACTCGACCTTCATTTTGATCTCGGCTACACATCTGTAAACGTTTCGTTCGACGCTTTCGCGGTGACAAAATCTGTCCACAGACAGATATAAATACAAACACCTGGCAAATTACGAACCTCTGTGGTTCTTCCCATTACAGTAGGTGTCTCCAGGGGCACATTTCGTCATGATGACACACACTTCCATACAGTAGGTGGCGGTATGCACCTTTTTAAAGTTGGTTTCTGGTCCTAGACACAACAAATGATATATCTTTGCTCACTACATCTTTACAAAACTTGTGAAATGATGTGTTATCTTATCGCTATTGGTCATGAGATTGGCCACAGTTGTCGGTATTGGCTGAAAAAAATCCATATCGCGCATCCATAATTCTAAAGTAATAGACACCCTGGCCTCATAGTGCGGGACCTCCAGTTGTTTTGTAGTTTTATGATCAGCGTAGACATGCTGTAGACCAAATCCACTTTCTTCTCCAAATGGTTTCCTTTGTTTCTGCTGAGTTGCTTTTTCTACTTCTTCAATCAATGGACTCTTTTCACAAGTCTTAGACACTCTGTTTTGACTCTTTTTCACTGTGGTTTGTTATCATTAATTAACCAAAAGTTTTTTTGTCTGTAACAAACATTCACACAGGACCAGAACTTACTTGTGCTGCAGAGAACTCCAGTCATCAAAAGTACTGAAATAACATTCTTTGAATACCTTGTGCAAATGAAAACAAGAATGGATTTTGGCCAAAGCTTCTGATGCTAATAGACGACAGTATTGAAAGGATCAGCGGAAAGAGGGAATCAGGAAAAAATGGTCATGCTTCAAGAATGATGCTATATATTAAGAGCTGGTGTTTGTTTTTTCCCTTATGTAGCCTACATTTGAAAGGATTAAACAGAAGAAAGCCTTGCTGTTTCACTGAGGGCCTTCACATCTGGATCCGATAAGTTCCATTGTGCTGTCTGCTAAGCCCTCCAAAAACCCAGAAAAAATGTCTTCCAGATGTTTTCTACCCATTCTTGGTGGAACAGGGGACCATGAAAAAATTATACTGTTGCATTTTTCAAAAGAAAATACACCATTCTGTGCTGGATTTTAGAAAAAAATAATTCTTAATCGTATAACATCTGCAGCCTTATAGCTGAGTTTGTAAAAATAATAGCAGTGTGCATTGCGTTTCAGCCAGGTTTGTACATACACATCCAGGGTCATTAAAAGGTTCTTTTTTGTTTAAGGCAGCCAACTTTATGACGGGGTCAAAGGTTGAATACAGCTGGTCCGCAGCTGTTTTTCATTTACAGTCTCTTTATATATGGACAGCTCCTCTTTAAAGGAATTTATATGGATAAGTACATTTTTCCTTATTGTCACCGTGTATAAAGTTCTTCCTGGGGCCAATTAGAAAAGTGCGTAGATGTGATTGAATCCATGCAAAACTGAACAAATTGCATAACTTCCGGTGTGCTTTATTTGTAATTTTTTACAGGATGCGAACAGCTGGTTGCCCTGAACAATTGCTGCTTGTTAAAACATTTTTTTTATTGTGTTAATGTCATACCCATTTGTATGACTGAATGGAAGAACAAAGACACAGTTGTGCGCTTTCATTCTACCAAAATCGAACTTAAGAGGTGAGAGTCATGGCAGCCATGAGGCTGAAAACTCTGACATCAATCGTTCCCATCAGGGGTCATCTCTCAGGATGACATGGAACTGTCATTTTCCCGTGGGGTTTTCAGTAGGTTGGTTCGTACTCACCTTTAAGTGGTGATCCCGAGGTCATGTCCTACTCAATCAGATAAGTAGCGGTGAGAAAAAGTGGCTTCTTGTGTGTGCCTATTACCATGGCGCTGAGGAAGGAATCTGAGTTAGCTGGACTGTGGAGAGAAGCAGTGACCCTGCAATTGCAAGTGCCACTTCAGCCTGCAAATGCGTTCTTTGTGGAAAGGACTGTGTAAATCAGCTCTAATGCCTGATAACAACATGGGAGATAAAACAAAATAGGTTTTTGAGGTTAAGGAGATCCTTTGTGCAGCACAAATAGGGCATTATTTGCCATATCCTGGACAGTATATCGTCTATTCCTTTTCCAGACTAATTAAGGGTCAAATAATTGTTTTGAACTGCTCAATGGTCCTCTGTGCTCGTGACACAGCTAGCTTGAGTTGAAGCCAGATGGTTTTCCTCTTTAGGTGTTCTGCTGAAAAAACACAAAGATGGATTAATTTGTTCTTTACTCCCTGAGAGAGAAAAGGTTGGAAAAAGGGGTAAAAAATAAAAAATGGAGGCAGCGGTGTTCAAAATGTCAACTACGAACACAGCCGTGATGTAAAAGTTGGATGTGTTACCTCATGATGCAACTCCCACTCCTGTTTGAGTTTTCACAGTATGCTTTGTTGCAGCATGTAGTGCATGGCAGAGTGAGAAGTTAAGTCTGGTCCAGGCTAACAAGCCCAGTATTCACTTCAGCTGGAAAACAGTACTTTTCTCTGTAATGGGGTATTATAATCATGGAGCATGGAAAGCAATGTATGACTCATCCTTTCCAACCCCATTCCCCCTTCCCCAGCCCGAGCTTAGCCACAGCCTAGGCAGTAGGAATACCGAGTGTAAGCATTTCTTTCCTACTAGGGGAAATGCAATGGTTTCTGGTCACTCCAGATACACTCACTGTTGTCAGATGTATTCTATTTTTACTTTATTAGGTGAAGAAATGAGTAAGAGTTGGAATGGAAAGGCGACATTAATTCAAGACATCAGGTTTCTGCTTATCCAGCAGCATTTTGTAATTAAGCGTTGGGCTTAATTAATTCTGTTTTGTTGTAACAGGGGACCAAGCCGCAGACACTAGTTTGTGCTGAAGCAAGCTGAAGAAAACGCGTCAGGCAGCCCGAAGAGAGACATTACATTTACATATGCAACAGTCATTTTTATTTCCAATGCTGTCTGGATAATGTTTCCTACCAAAATAACACGGAAACGGTGTTACTTAAAGGACCAGTGAGTAGACTTTAGGGGCAGAAATGGAATATAATATTCAATCAATTATGTTTTAATTTGTGTATAATCACCTGGTTTTGTTTGCTCAGAATGAGCCCTTCATATCCACATAGGCTCCTCTTCGCAGAGTCGGCCGTTTGCACAGCCACATTTCTACGGTACCGACGAACTGGCTCTAGAGACTAAAACTAAAATGAAAAACTTATGTTTACACACTCGCAGCGCTTGGTTGAGTTTAGGGTTTAGTTTACATGTTGAAACGTCAATGGCTACATTAACATGTAACCTAAACCGCAATCTTTAAATGCTTTTGTTGCTCAAACTAAACCACGTGTGGCACTCAGGACGTGTGAAAGTCCGGCACTTTGTAGGCACGAAAAACCAAACAAAAGGGCAGGGAACATAATCCAGTCAGTAATCACCAGTCCTCATGAAATGCAATTGGTAAAACAGGTTTTACCAATTTACCAAATCTCATTTTGACGAGACGGGATTGGTTTGGCCACTCTCCATCTGCTCTTGAATTCTTATGATTTTTTTTTTTGTTTTACAAACACATTTGATTTAACCAGGGACATGAAGTTGGAAGCCAATTTCGCCGATTCATAGTAGAGGAATGTCAGTCAGGCAATTTATTCGCACAATCTGTTCCACCCGACACTGGTTAAAGTGTCAGTCGGAGATGAATTGACGGTTAACTTGGCTGCCACTGCCACTCGAGCAGATCATTTGGCACTACATGATGTGGCAGGCTTTCCTTAACCCAGGCTACAATTACAGAGTGTGTTATCACTTTCACAAAAAAAACAAACCAGTGATTGATAATCTCATTGTTCCATTTACGTTGTGTCACTCTTTCCACACCTCGCTGAAGCTGTGCCATTTTTTTTATCTCTGCCCATCCTGTCTCTGGGATTTCCTTTCCCTTTTAGACATTGTTGACATGATTGTGCTTGTGCATCAGGAAATGGCACCTTTTAAATAAAATGACCTACATTTACTTTCCTTTTTGTCTGTATTCAGCGATGCCCTATGAATCATTATTAGTCTAGAAGCATTACTGGATTTTAATTGGGAATTCTGATGTTTTTAGTTCCTTGTAAATCATAATAATGTTGTATTTTCTATTGTTGTTGCTGTATGATGGTGTGGATAATATATGGATTATGTGGACTGGGTAAAAATATTTCACTAATTATGATGGAACATGAGAACATTGCATATTTGGATTGATTCCCATCATTAGCTAAGAGGCACAGCACCTCAGTGAAATGTTGCGAAATGTGCCACTTAAGTTTAATAGGCCTTACTTGTGTGTCGGTTCTGGATAGTCCGTAACAAAGGCAAAGCTTCATTATTGTACAGAATTAAATATTTATTAGATTCAGTTTCATTGTTTTGTGCCGGTGTGTTTGGTGCTGGAATAATGGTTATCTGCGAGGCTGGTGGAGAGGAAATGGTTTTGTAATGTCAGTGCTGCAGGGCACTCTTTTATCATACGTTTCTCAGCAGTCCGTCATTAAAACCATATCAGAGACGGAACAAGGATAAGATAAAATAGGCAGTGGGAAATAAAGTCGCTAATGGAGGTCAGAAAAAAACAAAACTGAATAAAGGTGGTGCAAACGAGACACAACTACAGAGGGTGGAATTAGAAGAAGAAATAAAGACGGAGATGTAGGCCTTCGCACATGCGCCTCCGACTGTCTCTTGCTGTAAAATGATCATTCAGAGGTGCACGGTGGAATCTCGACTCAGTTTTTCCATCTTAGTCTGTGGTGGAGGGCAGACGTTGATTTATCCTCACTGCTGTGAGCTGCAGCGTGGAGACAGTGAAGTAAACCATCTGGTATTCCCAATGTTAAAGCAATGAGAGTCTGGCTAAAGCATTGAGCCTCAGAGTACACAAGAGAAGCTCTGGTCAGAAAAAAAACTCTCTGTTCTATGGATCATCTTTCAGGTCTGTGTGCTGCTCGTGTTTTTTTTTTTTGTGAGTCAGTACATCCGCGGGTGTAGGGGCGAAGCATATTCAAGACTAAATGTGCAGATTCTGGGTGGATTTTGCATACGTTTCTGTCTGACTGCTTGTCATTTCTTGGTTGCTTGGTTTTTTTTTTCCTGTAATTTTGCAATTAGTGGCTGGGGTTAATCTTTGACTATCTCATTACGAATGAGTCATGAGCTGAGATCTCGCTCTTCTCATTTCCGTCTTTGCCTCTTCCACCCTGCCGCTGCCTTCACTTGCAGCCCCTCAGCCCCCCCCCCCGGTCACTGGGTCAGTGTCCTGAAAAGTCTGGATTAAAGCTGTCTGATGAAATGAAACGCAACTGATGGTGGAATGTGAGGTCCTTTTCCAGACTTTATCACACTCATGTCGCTGTAAACACTGTCCTCAGTTGCCTTTTGAGAGTTGTCACCTTAAAAAAAAATTATTAGAGTAATAGTCGTATAGTTGCACGCTATCACCTGGCTGGTATTCATTCTTCTTTTTAATATAATATCATATAATAATCTTTATTCAATACAGAGCAGCTGACAACACGGAAGATCGCTAATGCTAATAATTTAACGTTTAAGTGAGCGGTTGTAGCTTTTTGCTGAACAGCACCCACTGTGGCCACGAGTGGTAATGGGCAGGCACCATGAGTAAAGTCAAGGAACTGACTCATTACTGTTAGTTACACGGCAATTTCTACATTACTACACTACATTAGTCACCATAATCTACTGGTCATACCAGACCAAGTAAGGCCGTAGCAGCAAAACTGCTGTGTGTATTGAATTGAGAACGAGTGTCTTTTATTGGTCATAAATTCAACTTTTTTCATTTTTAAGAGCAAGAATGTGTTAATTCTTCTTTTAAAAGTAACATAATCTCACTTTACGTCATATTGTCAAGGAACCCCCAATTTGTCTATATAAATACAAGTATTTTGGAACTTTTCATTTATTTATAAATGCGTGTTTTTTTTTTGTCTCTCAATTATTACGATTGATTTTGGTCATGCGCGCAGCCCTTGGTAGGATTAACACTGTAGCTTTTTACTGAAACATACCAGGAGCTAACGGTCAGTCGCACTCTTGTTTGTACGTACGCCATTAGCTGTGATCTTGTCTTTGTGCGAGTACAGCACGTCGCACGTGTTGGTGCAACTTGAACCCTAGTTCGAGCCTCGCTGCGCAGTTTACTTTGTCGAGGAGCAGCGATTAATTGAGCCGAGGTGTGTGTGATTGCTGGTCATCTCGCTAACTCGCATCCCATTCAGGTCCGTGCTGGCATTAGTTTACTCATGTGTTGCATGTTGGCAGTAGTGCGCGTGTGCTCTCTCACAGCATGTCCATGCACTGCAGTGTGTGTAATGCGTTCAATCTAGCAAGCATAATGCCTGCAGTATGATTTCCAGGTCTGGTCACATGAAACCCAGAAGCAGCAACTTCAGGTCAATGTTGATGGAAGTGTGTTTTTTTGTCATCATATTCTACCTGATATCTCAAAGCTTCAGTATTTTGCTAGGAGTTATGTTTTAAAGGTTTCCCTGCTGTGTTTAATAGCAGAGGAGGCCTGCACCTATGCAAACTTAATCAAAGTTAATACACTTTTATGAGATAAAACATTAACCTATCAAGAGAAAAAGGTCAGAGGCATTCTTTTACATTGGAAATGCCATATATTTAATGAGTGTAAGTATTATTTAGGCCTTGTGTCAGGATCCAGGTGGTTTACCAACTCAGGGGCTAGGCCCAGTCAGGCTGTAGCTGCAAACCCCCGAGTGTATTAAATTGAGCTGCAGCATTTTTTATTGCGTATGAATTCCACTTTTAATTTGTAAAACAATGAACGTCTTACCTCCCTTTTCTTTAAAAGTAACACAGTCTTGCATAGAGTAATTAAAGTCAGGGCCTTAATTGTAACCTGCTGCATTCACAGTGAGGCTCCAGCTCCGCAGCAGTTGGCTTCAGTTAAAGTTTTATAACAGCATCAGGTGAGAAAAAAAAATATTTGTGATGCGCTCTAGGAGGGGGAAGTCTCTCATTGGGCATTCTTGTTTTCAGCTGTGCTGGTTTCCAAGAGAGGCAGGGTCCTCTTTATGGCTGCTAATTACTCCTTGTCCTCAGCGCCAGGTCAAGCATGTGCCTGGAGAGTCAGGCCTCACTTCAGGAAGGGCTGGAGGAGGATAGGGGGCAGGGAAAGAGAGAAGAATGTTAATCCCCCCCCCCCCATGAAAAAGTCCTAATTCACTAGTCCGGCACCCCTCCTCCTGTCAAATGAAATGGTGCCGTCTGCAGTCACCAAGTATTGTTGCAAAACCTGTGTGTGTGCATGTGTTCATTTGTGGAAATCAAAGGTAGATGGATAGTTTAGGGGAATGGGATCCACCACAGCCTTGGCGCTGAGCCGAGAGCAGGATTATGGATCTGGCACTCGAGCTACTGTTCAGAGAAGGAGAGAAAAAAAGGTCGAACGTTAGTGAGGCAGGGAGGGGAAGACATTTGCGAAAAGCGCGCCATGCCCACTCCTCTCCGTAACGGTGCGTTGTAGATTCACCACGCGCTCTAAAATGATTCACACTTAAACTCTACGCTTTTTACGAAGTCATTATCCTTTACTGTGCTGCAATCATCCGGCCCATGTCTGACAAACAAACCCATAAAAAAAAAAAGAAAAGCTGAAGACAAAGTTGACCGCTGCTCTTTCAGCACATCGCATCAAAGACACAGCGCCTTGCTTACTCATTTGTACACAACACTTACAAGTTGCCACTGTGCACATGGCTTAGTAAGACCTAACTGTGGGAGTGGATCCTAAACATCCCATAAAATAATTTTGAAGCATTAAAGATGAGCGCTCCATAGCGAGAAACGAGTTTGGCGTTGTGTAGAGTTTGAGGAAGAAAAGCTTGAATTTTCGTCCACTGAGTCTCGATGCATGAATCCTGTGTGACTTATTAACCACATGTACACATAAGGAATAGCCCAGCTCCCCTGTATTTAACCCCCCCCCCCCCCATACCATGTTATGTCCTTGTCCTGTAATTGTGTCGTAAACGCATTTACTTGTGGACAGCAGAGGACCCTGTGGCTGAGCATTACAGACGTCCAGACGAGTGCCCCAGCATGTTAATGGGGGCGATCTATGGACAACGAAAGCTTCCAAAGAGCGCTGAGGCTTAAAGGATGCACTTACACTATTTCCTTTGCATGGAAGTACGTAAAGCAGCATAAGGGGGATGGCCGACTGGCAGAGAGCAAATGTACACAAGACCGTGTCACATAAACAGCTTCTGTGTGCCCGCGGAGACCCTGCCTCTTGGATGTGGACGGCTGTGGTCAGAGGGGGAAGTATTTTTAGCGTCTAGCGCCAGAGGTGTTGGTCTCTAGAGGGATCCGCCATGCTAAGTGGGTAAACATCTCAGCGTAACAAGGTGGGTCTGAGAGCCATACCTGCGGCTTAGGATGTGGTCAGGATCGCTTCCCCTGGAAGGTCGACTGCCGGTGACAGAAATCCATGAATGAAGGTGTGTGAGGATAGGTTAAAGAGGGAGAGAAATGGGGCTGATAATGTTTGTGTTTAAACGCTCTGAAATCTCCGTCGCGCTGAGAAACAATGGCTCTTTGCATCAGGTGAGTCATGGCTTTATTGGAAAAGACATTGGCTGTTCTCAGATGGGCTTCCGATAGGTCTATTATTTTTGCAGTTGGCGCCCGGACGGATATATTATGCTATCCTTTCACCTTCCTCCTCTTTTCCTGTAAGCGGCTAATTGGCCCTCTCCACCTGGTTTACCTCCAGGTGACCCAGAAGAGGCCCCGTGGTCGCTTTTAGATCCATCAGGGGGACCTGGAAAAAAGAAAAATATAGAACAGATTAGAGGGAAAAAGGACAATGGAAATGAGAAAGTGGAACAGTTTGATAATATAACAGGCTGATTGTAGGAAGTAAAGGAGTGGAATGAGGGGCATCCTGATGACAATTGTTTCCTTCCCAAAAGCTGCTGATCTTCATGGGATTAGTTTGTGTCAGTGCGGATTAGCAAAAGCAACACTCCTCAGCAGGGGTCGTGACACGGTTAGCTTCGACTGGATGCTCCTTACAGACCCCCCCCCCCTGACACACACCCTTGTCTTCTTTCCCTGTGGTACTGAGCTGGCTGTTATTATGTTGCTGTTATTGTTATTATGACAGCCATATTGTTATGATGCACTGTGAGTGCTGGCTGCTGTTGCCCAAAGGAACTTATTTGAATCATTTATCACTGTTTGTGTGTTTGATCTGTAAAGTAATAAAATGGCTGTGGCTTGTCGGAAGCATCCGACCAATAGAGGTAGTTTGCCTTCAGCTACTGCTGGTGTTTATCTGTGTTTTGGATTCGGCTTGTTCCCAATGTGTCAAAGCTTTTTATTAAAACATTTTCTTTTTTTTTGCATGTCTATTCGTTGTGCGTAAACCCGGTATTTCTGCACAGTCGCAGAGAACTATTAGGCTACTTTAATATTACAAGTATTATACTATCTGTAGAATTATATTCCTGTTTTTTTGGCGTTTAGTCTTTCAAAAACAATACTTTTGAAATATTTGAAAAAAAAACCTCAATAGAGGCTTTGAAATGTGAAAAAAAAAAAAAAGACATCCGGTCCAGCCCTAATTGAGACACTCGAGTGTGAAGACAGACTTTATAATAGCTAATGTGTTGCCATGTGGACAGGATGATCTTGATGTACTCTTACACAGTATTATGATTATATGAGCTAAGATATCAGTGTGTGTTTGTACCCATCACCACCAGAGTCTCTAGCAGCAGGGCTTATGCCAGGCTGTGTCCATTTAAGGAGATGGGGAGACTGCGTGGAGTAGTAAGAGACGACATGACTCAAGAGGAGATGGAAAAGGGAGGCTGTGGTTGGTCGGTTATAACGGTCTGAGAATCACAGACTAACTTCACATGAAGGTTTTTAACCGTTGCAGATCTTTAAAGAAAACGTAGCTTGGGTCTAATGCGACATGAAAGACAGTGGTTGCTGTGTTTCATTCATAGAACAATTAAGGTCATTTCCATGCCCTCTATGGTCTCCCTCTGTGCATCTGTCAGGGATCGATTTGAGGGTTTTTTTCCCAGGGGAATAATGTGTTGTTGGCTGTAGGCAGGTCACAGTGAACTGTTGTTGTGTCGAAGCAGACTGTTGAGCCTTTTACAGGGAACAATTGTGGTTGTCTGAGAAAAAGGGCACAAACTGCTTTTGGTCAACCATGGTCCTTGTTAAAAATGGTAAGAAATGAAAACGCTTCATGTGCCAGTTTCTGTGTCACTCATTGTGTTATATTAGTGGCGGAAAAAACGTAACTCACTGTGTCTATCTCACTAAAAATGATTAGAGCAGTTTTATTCTGAACAATGCCCTCCATTGATGACAAATTCACGACTCTACTATTCTAAAACAGTAGTTGCTTTCTAATAATTGTACTGTATCTCTCGGCCAGCATCGGCCAACTACACCAAATTATTGCCACAGTTTGCCCCGCCAAAAATTGTAGTTATGCAATGTATATACTCGGCTATATTGTAAATTAGGTCTCTACCTCAATATATGTCAAAATAAAGTTTGAATGAATAAAAAAATAATAATAATTCAGACAGTTCTAAGTCAGTCTGTGCTAAAAAGTGGATGCTGTAATTAAGTAGATGTAGATGTTATTCCTACACCCCCAAGAGTCCCTGTGCTTTAATTCTGTATCTCCTGACACCTTTACTCAACTTTTTTAAAGTTTAATGGAGGCATTCAGGCCCCTAAACACCTCAGTTGCTAAGTGACCAGTGTAACAGACTCTCCAAATACAGAGCGATTTGCATCATGTGCATCCCATTTTTCACATCACCTGATCAGCTCCACAGTGATCACGATGTAGAGCCTGATTTTGATTTAATGACAGATCAATCAGTGCATTTGCAACAGAACTACATCTCCCGGCATCTCCCGGCAATACATCGCATTCGGACATTTATTTACACTTTGTTACACAGCGCTCAGAGACGAGCTCATTAAATAAACGTCCTTCATCACCTCATGGTGAATGATGGACATTTTTCTTGTCGGGGGGGGTGTTCTGTCTGTCTCTTCATTAGGAGTTGATGACAGACAAAGCTGTCTTTTAGTTTGGACCTTCAGCTGCTTAGACGCCCTGTCAACCTCTGGTATGCACTTCCAAGAATTTGAGTATAGTTATCTTTTTTGCTTAAATGTCGGACTAGGTGACTTTTGAAACTGATAGGTTCGGTGCTCGGATTAATATTATTTCTCCCAGATGAGTGTGCCTCTGCCTGATTTAACCCCCGAAGCAATGTGCAGGCTTCCACATTTACATGGGTGGAAAATAGAATAACAGAGTTTGGGATTGGATAATGGACTTCCTCCAAGACAGGAAGTGGGCCGGCTTAGGAGAGATAGAAAGAGTGAGATGAGGACATCCTGATTAGGAAATCCTGAAACGCCATATTTTCGACTCGAAATGGTCTAAACAGACTGTGTATATTTGATGTATAAACGGGTATAAACTTTTTCAAAGTGTGTTTATACGAGGGGCTGACTGATATGGCAATTGTAATATGTTTCACTATTTTGGAGGGAATAATCCTTTTTGCATCATTATTGTCATTATTTTCGTAGAAATTCATTATTCATTAAAATAATCACGATGGGATTTTTTTCTTCAGTCAGTAGAATACGATCAGTAGGCCGGACATATCTGCAGCATCACTATACTTACTTCAGAATGGTATTTTCACACACATTTGACCTTTTTAACAACTATTGTGCCTCCCACTAGTCCGTGTTGTGTTTTTATGAAAATTCCAATTCATCGTTTAGCCATAGTTTATATCTTAATTTATGCGTCGCGTAATCGAAACGAGGTTCCTTGATGACTAATGTCCGTGCTGCAAACTGAAGTTTTTTTTGTCATTTGTGCCTCGTTAATCAAAGTACTTGGTTACTTTTGACTAACTCCTGGTCTTGAGTCGGTTCTTTGTCGTGTTGATGATAAGATAATGTGAGTAACATGCGATCGGACTTCATCTGTTGAGGAGGACGTTTTTTCCCCTCCGTCACGGTACAGCTGTGGACGAACACGTGCAGCCAAAGTGTTCTTCAATGCAGACCTCTGTTTTAAATTTTTTATTTTTTTTATTGATCTGCGCTGCTCATGAGCCACGTATAATGACATCCAGCTGGAGGTTGTTGCAGGGTAATGCAGAATGTACCCGTTCGCCTTTCCACCTTTCCCAGCATCCCTTTCACTCTCAGATGGATGGGGCTATTGAAAGTTTTTTTTTTCTTTTTTTTTCTTCCCCTCTCTGAACGGTGTGTGTGGTCTTTGTAGCCTGACACTGGGACTTCTGTACCTGTGTGTGGGTGTGTGTCTGTGTGTGTGTGCATGCTTTTCTACTTGTCCGAGGGGTTGCCTTTGACACTCACGTTCACGAAACGAAAAAATGCCACAGCAGAATACCACAGCATGCTTGCTTTTGTCTTTGTTTTATTTCCTCAACTCCTGTGTCATAAAGTCCTTCCGTTATCCTCTGTTTAGTTTGCTTCTTCACTTTAGTATTTGCCCTCCTCTAAAGCACCCTGACAGTCCCTTATGTTCCTTATGTGACCGTCCCTATAGACATGACCCAGTATCCCTTTCTGTACAGACCTTTGGGACAAGGCTGGATGCTAATGTGTGTCGTAGCGAAGCTTGTTGTGTGTGCATCTGGCTGCAGGAACAGCTGTTTGTCCTGGGTGGTTTTGGCATGCGTGGGTGCGGTCCAAGGTCAAACCCTCATGTCACATTGTTCTGACCCAGTGTACTGCTGTGGTGGCCTGGTTACGGCCGGGACGACCGGCCTGAAAGTGTGCTAATTGCATGGTTGTGGCCAAAGGGAGGCAGCGGTAGATTTAGCATGCATGGAAGGATGGGTTTGGCTGCAGCTCTAACCCATGATCATGGTGATCTATAAATGGGCACATCTCTGTTTAGCACCTGAATGGGTAACTAAAATCATCTCTGAACCACAACACTGAGCTCTCCTGCTGAGTAACTGGGGCTTTTGAGTCAGCAAAAGACAGAAAATAGAGGGAATGTTCATAATCAAGACTTTTGTTGTTGTTGAAATACTGGGCTTTCAAAGGGTTGTGTCTATAAATGCTTGTATAAAGAATGTGATATATAGGCTGTAAATGTAGCATTGTGTACTATGGTGTCTGGGCAAATGTCGAGACGATTTAAGTGCTATTTGAACCCATTAAAAAAAAAAAAAAAAGTCTAACATCCTTTTTTTCTTGTATGTCTCTTCTCTTTGCAGTGGAACCAGCAGACCTCTTGAAGATTTTAGATTTTCACAGTTTACCCGACGGTGTTAAAAAAGCAACGGGTTTCTGCTCACATCGGAGGTCAACACAAGGACCCGATGTGGCTTACCGAGTATCCAAAGACGCCCAGCTCAGCGCCCCCACCAAACAGCTGTATCCAGGTGAGCATCCGACACACATGGCGTCGCTCTATCTCTGAGCTCTATCTCTGAGCTCTATCTCTGAGCTCTATCTCTGAGCT